>LR738710.1:548899925-548969346 GCA_902687465.1 Secale cereale
GGGGGGGGGTGCTCGGGGGGCCCACAAGGCAGGGGGGCGCGCCCCCCACCCTCGTGGGCGCCTCGGTGCTCCCCTGACGTGGTTCTCAAGTCCCCTGTGCGTGATTTTCTCCAAAAATATCTCTCGCGAAGGTTTCATTCCGTTTGGACTCCGTTTGATATTCCTTTTCTGCAAAACCCTGAAACAGGCAAAAAACAGCAATCTGAACTGGGCCTTTGGGTTAGTAGGTTAGTCCCAAAAATGATATAAAAGTGTATGATAGAGCCCATTAAACATCCAAGACTTCATAAATAATAGCATGGAACAATAAAAAATTATAGATACGTTGGAGACGTATCAGTTAACCAAACCAAGCATGCTGAACAACTTGGAAATATAGCAATTGTATTTGTTTCTCATGTATTTAGTACAACCAAATTCGATTTACTTCTCACATGGTATACAATAAAAGAATGCACCCACAACCATTGAACATCGCTTTGCAGAATTGAACCAAACAGTTAACTAAACACCACAACACAAATGAACCAAAGTTAGCTGAGCACCACATTGCACAATGTATAACCAAACCAAGCATGCTTGACAACTTGGAAATATAGCAATTGTATTCGTTTCTCGTGTATTTTGTAAAGAAAAAATCGATTTATTTCTCACATGGAAGACACTACAAAATTGCAGCCTAAAGAATTGAACATCACATTTGCAGAATTAAACCAAATAGTTAACTGAAGATGACAACTAATTAACCAAACATTTAATAAGTGAGCACCACACTGCACGACATATAGAACATATACACTAGGGCAACAGAGTACATGGTAAAATTAGATAGCACAATACACTAGAATTTGTTAAGGAAAGGTAGGAGCAGCACACACAACGGGTAAACCGAACATGCTTAACCGGCGCAGCTAGCAAATGGCAAAGGTGCTCGTCCAAGATCTGGGGGTCGGCACGAATGGCAGCCATCGTGACCTCATCCGCGCGTGCGGCTGCAATTTGCTTCTCCACTGCCAAATACTCCTTGAGATCCTGGCTATAGTGCGTGCACCATGGCTTAGGGCGGCGCTTATTTCATGGAGGGGTCCGTGATTTGGGTGGAAGGTGTCGCACTCGCGCCGACGGTCGGGGCATGTGGGATGTGGAAGGAGGAGGAGGATGGGGGTCGGGTGTGGATTACCTGTCTGGATAGACGAGGCCGAGCAGCATGAAGGAGGGTCACCGGCGAGGAGCCGGCGCTGCAAGAAAGGAGTGAGGGTTTCAACTTGGAAAGGAAGGAAGAAATTGGGGAAATGTGGCTTTTGGTAAGGGGGAGGGACGGGGAGGTAGATATTTCCGCGGAAGCCGAAAATTTGGAATCGCTCCAGCGAAAAAACTGGCGCGCAAAGTGTCATCAGACACGGCCCCTCATTCAGAACTGTGTACGATATGTGAACATCACAAATGATTCAGATAGCTTAACCTGTGTGTGATGAGTTTGAACATCAAAAATTTTGGTCCACGTCCCCATCTGTCACCGGTGACGATTGAACAATGATATTTGAGGAGCGGGCTAGTGTGCTTGACACTCCGACGGTGCTCCAAGATATATTGTGTTGCATCTCACACGGGTTGTGATAGTAAACTGTGTGTGGTCTACTTGATTTTTTGTCTTACTTTGAATTACATAATGAGGTCGCAGTGACAAAGGATGGTGTTTGAATTGCTAGAACTTTTATCTGCAGTGAACATGCAACTATAGGTGCGTCGTGAAAAAATAGAATTATTCGGGGTTCGTTTGGACGTTTTTGTACATTAACTTGGTTTTGTAGGCATTTCAGGTGCATAATTCAAATTTGAACTACATGCACATGCTTCAGTGCATATAAACGGGTTGAAAAATCAAAGATGTGTCCTTGGTTGCATGCTTAGGTCCCATGCAAGAAACATGAATGAATGCCAAACTCCCTACCACCGTCACTCGGCCGCAAACATTGAGATACCTAATTTTTAAATTCTAGTAAATCCAAAACTCGTGAAATTCATGGAACTTGGCATGCTATCATGGAGCGACATCAACATGTCGTGGTAAATGTTTTGTCCCATTTGGGGCAGGTTGGGTATAGGCTTCTCACAAACCAGAGCTTCTCACAACAAGGGTGATGGTTTCGGTAGGGAACGTGCCACCTTTGGGGATGAAACGATATCCGTTGCCTCTTATTGATTTCAAAAAATTTCTAGTGTCAACATAGAAAACATGAGTATTGTGTCTAATTTTGGAATTTTTCGGGGTTCGTTTGGACATTTTTATACATTAACTGGGGTTTCTAGGCATTTTATGTGCATAATTCAAATTTGAACTACATGCACATGCTCCAGTGCATATAAACGGGTTGAAAAATCAAATATGTGTCCTTTGGTGCATGCTTAGGTCCCATGTAAGAAATGAGAATGAATTTCAAATACCCTGCCACCATCACTCAACTGGAAACATTGAGATACCAGGTTTTTAAATTCTACTAAATCCAAAACTCGTCTGAAATTCATGAAACTTGGCATGCTATCATGGAGCAGCACCAACATGTCGCGGTAAGTTTTTTCCCTTTTGGGCCAGGTTTGGGTATAAGCTTCTCACAACAAGCGTGATGGTTTCGGTAGAGAACGTGCCACCGTTGGGGACGAAACGATATCCGTTGCCTCTTATTGCTTTCAAAAAATTTCTAGTGTCAACATATATAGAACAACATGAGTGTTGTGTCTAATTTTGGAATTTTCCGGGGTTCGTTTGGACCTTTTTATACATTAGCTGGGTTTTCTAGGCATTTTATGTGCATTATTCAAATTTGAACTACATGCACATGCTCCAGTGCATATAAACGGGTTGAAAAATAAAATTTGTGTCCTTCGGTGCAAGCTTAGGTCCCATGCAAGAAATGAGAATGAATTTCAAACACCCTCCCACCGTCACTCGGCCAGAAACATTGAGATACATGGTTTCTAAATTCTAGTAAATCCAAAACTCGTCTGAAATTCATGAAACTTGGCATGCTATCATGGAGCAACACCAACATGTCGCGGTAAGTCTTTTCCCTTTTGGGTCAGGTTTGGGTATAAGCTTCTCACAAAACAGAGCTTCTCACAACAAGCGTGATGGTTTCGGTAGAGAACGTGCCACCTTTGGGGACGAAATGATATCCATTGCCTCTTATTGCTTTCAAAAAAATTGTAGTGTCAACATATATAGAACAACATGAGTGTTGTGTCTAATTTTGGAATTTTCCAGGGTTCGTTTGGACATTTTTATATATTAGCTGGGTTTTCTAGGCATTTTATGTGCATAATTCAAATTTGAACTACATGCACATGCTCCAGTGCATATAAACGGGTTGAAAAATCAAATATGTGTCCTCCGGTGCATGCTTAGGTCCCATGCAAGAAATGGGAATGAATTTCAAACACCCCGCCATCGTCGCTTGGCCGGAAACATTGAGATACCTGGTTTTTAAATTCTAGTAAATCGAAAACTCATCTGAAATCCATGAAACTTGGCATGCTATCATGGAGCGACATGAACATGCTGTAGTAATTTTTGTTCCCATTTGGGGCAGGTTTGGGTGTAAGCTTCTCACAAACCAGTGCTTCTCACAACAAGCGTGATGGTTTTGGTTGAGAACGAAACGATATCCGTTGCCTCTTATTGCTTTCAAAAAAATTCTAGTGTCAACATAGAACAACAGGAGTGTTGTGTTTAATTTTGGAATTTTACGCGGTTCGTTTGGACATTTTTATACATTAAGTGGGTTTTCTAGGCATTTTATTTGCATAATTCAAATTTGAACTACATGCACATGCTCTAGTTAATATAAATTGGTTGAAAAATCAAATCTGTGTCCGTCGGTGCATGCTTTGATCCCATGCAAGAAATGGGAATGAATTTCAAACACCATGGCACTGTTGATTGCCGGCAAAACTTTGAGATACTTTCATTTTTATATTCTAGTAAATCCAAAACTCGTATGAAATTCATGAAACTTGGCATGTTATCATGGAATGGCACCCGACATGCTGTGGTATTTTTCGTGTCCATTTTGAGAGAAGGGGCACTCGAATAACAGCCAACAAAGACATTTTGAAACAAATAGCTGCCACTGTAACATCTCAAAACGTTTTTCATAATTTAAATTGTGAGTGTTCTGTTAACTATTCACGTGACGCCACACCTCAATCTTTGGATGGCTAGGAGGTGCCGTGCATGGGGACAGGTGCTTGAGTGCTTTACTAAATGGGAGGCGTGCGACTGTACTCCAATGCATGATTTGTGCAGCTCTTGATCGCAAATGTTTTAGTTAGAACACCCATATGCAAAGCGACGGCTTCCCCAGGAAGCCAAGAGAAAATGTGTCAAGCAGGATTTCTGCAGCTCTTGATCGCAAACGTTTTAGGTAGACACCCGTATGCAAAGTGAGAGGTAAGGTCTTCCCCTTAAGTCGAGGGAAAATTCACAGTGCAGGATTTGTGCATCCCTTCAATGCAAACGGTTGTTTTGGATGCCCCGTGTGCAACTACGTACAAATAATTTGGTAAGATTTGCATCTGTCATATTGGGTATGTTGTCATTTGTCAAACTGAAAAGATTGACATTTGTTGATCTAGTAACATTGCCATTTGTCAATCCTTAGAACACTGCGATTTGTCAAAATATGCAGCTAAAAATCACTAGCACTATCTAATTTTTGCAACTAAAATTCAGTAATTAAGCATAGATTTCATTCGTAGATTAAGCAGTCGTTCTTAATTTATACAAACAAGTCAACTCGACAGCTGAACCGACCAAAATTTTCCTCAATTGTTGCCAACCACGTACTAAAATAGCTAGTTGAACTATATATTCTAGCTAATTTTAAGTACGTTGTACAGTTCCACCACATCTATAGTCAGATGAATTGAACAAAATGGCCCCTAAATACTACTACTACAGAGGGGCTTTGTGCTACTTACGACAGCCTCTCCTCTGCTGAGCGCACTCAGTAAGAGGCAGAGGAGGAGGAGGAGCCTACCGACGAGCTGGATAACTGCAATACTGTGTCTGCCGCTGCTGCACGTTCAGCGATGCTTGCCAGCTCGAACACCCACTGCCGCTCCAGACGAACCCTCTCGAAGCGGCCGAACTACTCGTAGATTTCTTGATTCCTCGCCTCTGCGTCGGCGTGTGTTGTGGCCACGACTGCTGTAAGGCTCTTTGCGTGCTCGACAAGGCACTCCTCCTCCTCCCGCTGGAACTCGATGTAGCACGCAAGGTCGCTGACGCATGTGCGGGCCTCCACCTCCACCTCCCTCCTTCGGGCGGCGGTGGCCAAGCGGGTATGATCCCGGCAGTCGACGATGGGCTGGCGGCCACGGCGGCTGATGATGGGGTGGCGGCCACACCGGCCACCTCCCGCCTTCGGGCCACGGTGGCGGAGCGGGTGATGGCCGACAGTGGGGTGGCGGCCACGACGGCCACCTCCCGCCTTCGGGCCGCGGCGGCGGAGCGGGCGATGGCCATGGCTTTCGACGGTGGTGTGGCGGCAACGGCGGCCGGCAACAGCTGTTTACGGGCAGCGGCGACGGAGCGTGTGGTGGGTGTTCCGCACACACCCAACAGGGACGCTACGCGCACTACACGGCGCCGCCGCCGCGATGTAGCCTCCCAACCGGAGCTGTCCTCTGATGACGGCGGAGTGGCTGAGCGATAACGACGGACCGGTGCCATTGGCAATTGTGGGAGAAGCAGACGAGATAAGCTACAGGGAGGGAGGGGAAAATGTGACGCGGGACTCGCCGGCCGTGAGGGTTTATATAGCAGGCCAGTAAGCATTGGGATTTTGGGGGATTTCACCGAGTCAGGCAGGAAGCTTGCGCGGGAACCTGTGAGGATGCGTGGGAATGGTCTCATCGGTGATTCATTGGCGCCATCGTTTGGCCAAAAAACGCCCCCGCACGCTGCGCAAGCTTACATTGTAAGCCGTCTGCGGCAGCGGGGTGACAAGATGTGCGAGAGCAGGACGAAAGGACACGTACACATACGGTTAATACAATAAAAACTTTTGCGATTTAATTACCTACTATACCCTTGTCCTGGTTTATAAGTAGGATTTAACTAATAAAATACGAGTGCACATCGCTCGCACAGTCTGTTGGCACGCTCTGCTCGCGTCTGTCGGCGCGTTTGGCTTGTGGAAAGCTTTTCCTTGCGTGTTCAACTGCTATATATATATATTCTCATAACACCCCTTAATACCTTATTCTCATAACAAAAACCTTATTCTCATAACACCCCCACTTAAATAGGTTTCTAGCGCGGAGCGTCTCGAGGATAGCACCCACTGCCCCGCCTCCTACACCCGCGCTGCCGCCCCGCCTCCTTCCCCCAGCACCGTCGCGCCGGCTCCTATCCTGATGCAGTGCGGTTTTCTTGTGTCTGATGCAGTGCGGTTTTCAGTTTGAAGCGGTGCGATTTTCTGTCCGATGCAGTGCACGCGTCGATTTTGTTGTCGTGAAAAACAAAGTGTCCGCGTTTTTGTATTTTCAAAACTGCTCTTAAACCGTAATGAATTAGAGGGAGTGTTCTACATGAAAAAGTAGCGTCTCGACGATATCTTTCCAACGGTGTATCATTTGGATCATTTCGACCAACGTTTTGTAAAAAATTCATGAAAAAACGGCCGCTGCCCTTCGAAGTCAGCCGCACGATTTTCAAAATTAACTAAAAACCGTAAGGAATCTCAAAAACATTTCAACATATGAAAGTTGCACCTCATTCGTAGCTTTCCAACGGCGTATCACACGGCTCGTTTCGACAAACGGTTAAAAAACTGAAACTAAAACAATACCGAAAATTGCAAAAATATCGAATAAACATAATTCCGCGATTTGTTAAATGCAAAACTTCTCTTAAACCGTAGCGAATTACAAAAAATAATAGATATAAAAAAGATGCGCGCCGACGATACCTTTCCAACGGTGTATCACTTGCTTCATTCCGACGAGCGGATTAGAAAAAAAAACACAAAAAAACGCTCGCTGTCATTATTCGTCGGTCGCACCGTTTTTAAAACTGCTCTTAAACCGTGCGGAATCTCGAAAAGTGTTCAACATGGCGAAGTTGCATCTACTCCATAGCTTTTCAACGGTATATTACATGTATAATTCCGATAAACGGTTAAAAAACTAGAGCAAAAAAGGTACTGAAAAAACAGCACGTACAGTTTTTTCAAACATGAAGTTCACTGGTCTTTGTGTTGCAGTATCTGTCCAGTTCAGAAGCGCAAAAAAACGCTCGCTACCATTATTCGTCGGTCGCACCGTTTTCAAAACTGCTCTTAAACCGTGCGTCTACTCCATAGCTTTTTCAACGGTATATTACACGCATAATTCCGATAAACGGTTAAAAAAACTAGAGCAAAAAGGTACCCAAAAAACACTTCCTCATCTTAGAAAATTTTGGTCCGATAAAAAATGATGTGTCTGTTTGCCCGTCTGATATGGTACGATTTTAGTGTCAACAAAAACTCGTCTGAGAAAAATTTACGTCCGACAAAAGAAATAAGGAAGCTCACTTGACCGTCTGATGCAGTGCGGTTTTCAGTTTGAAGCGGTGCGCTTTTCTGTCTGATGCAGTGCACGCGTCGATTTTGTTGTCGTGAAAAACAGAGTGTCCGCGTTTTTGTATTTTCAAAACTGCTCTTAAACCGTAATGAATTAGAGAGAGTGTTATACATGAAAAAATAGCGTCTCGACGATATCTTTCCAACGGTGTATCATTTGGATCATTTCGACCAATGTTTTGTAAAAATTTCACGAAAAAACGGCCGCTGCCTTTCGAAGTCAGGCGCACGATTTCCAAAATTAACTAAAAACCGTAAGAAATCTCAAAAATATTTCAACATTTGAAAGTTGGCCTCGTTCGTAGCTTTCCAACGGCGTATCACACGGCTCGTTTCAACAAACGGTTAAAAAATGAAGCTAAAACAGTACCGAAAATTGCAAAAAATTCGAAAAAACATAATTCCGTGATTTGTTAAATGCAAAACTGCTCTTAAACTGTAGCGAATTAGAAAAAATAATAGATATGAAAAAGATGTGCGCCGACGATACCTTTCCAACGGTGTATCACTTGCTTTATTCCGACGAGCGGTTTATAAAAAACGCTCGCTGCCATTAGTCGTCGGCCGCACCGTTTTCAAAACTGCTCTTAAATCGTGTGGAATCTCGAAAAGTGTTCAACATGGCGAAGTTGCGTCTACTCCATAGCTTTTCAACGGTATATTACACGCATAATTCCGATAAACGGTTAAAAAACTAGAGCACAAAAGGTACCGAAAAAACAACACGTACAGTTTTTTCAAACATGAAGTTCACGGGTCTCTGTGTTGCAGTATCTGTGCAGTTCGGAACCGCAAAAAACGCTCGCTGCCATTATTCGTCGGTCGCATCATTTTCAAAGCTGCTCTTAAAACGTGCGGAATCTCGAAAAGTGTTCAACATGGCGAAGTTGCGTCTACTCCATAGCTTTTCAACGATATATTACACGCATAATTCCGATAAACGGTTAAAAAACTAGAGCAAAAAAGGTACCGAAAAAACAACACGTACAGTTTTTTCAAACATGAAGTTCACTGGTCTCTGTGTTGCAGTATCTGTGCAGTTCGGAAGCACAAAAAAAACGCTCGCTTCCATTATTTGTCGGTCGCACCGTTTTCAAAACTGTTCTTAAACCGTACGGAATCTCGAAAAGTGTTCAACATTGCGAAGTTGCGTCTACTCCATAGTTTTTCAACGGTATATTAGACGCATAATTCCGATAAACGGTTAAAAAACTAGAGCAAAAAAGGTACCCAAAAAACACTTCCTCATCTTAGAAAATTTTGTTCCGATAAAAAATGATGTAGTCCGTTTGCTCGTCTGATGCAGTACGATTATAGTGTCAACAAAAACTCGTTTTAGAAAAATTTACGTCCGTCAAAATAAATAATGAAGCTCACTTGACCGTCTGATGCAGTGCGGTTTTCAGTTTGAAGCGGTGCGCTTTTCTGTCCGATGCAGTGCACGCGTCGATTTTGTTGTCGAGAAAAACAGAGTGTCCGCGTTTTTGTATTTTCAAAACTGCTTTTAAACCGTAATGAACTAGAGGGAGTGCTCTACATGAAAAAGCAGCGTCTCGACGATATCTTTCCAACGGTGTATCATTTGAATCATTTCGACCAACGTTTTGTAAAAAATTCACGAAAAAACAGCCGCTGCCCTACAAAGTCAACCGCACGATTTTCAAAATTAACTAAAAACCGTAAAGAATCTCAAAAACATTTCAATATATGAAAGTTGCGCCTCGTTTGTAGCTTTCGAACGGCTTATCACACGGCTCGTTACGACAAACGGTTAAAAAACTGAAGCTAAAACAATACCGAAAATTGCAAAAAAATCGAAAAAACATAATTCCGCGATTTGTTAAACTCAAAACTGCTCTTAAACCGTGGCGAATTAGAAAAAATAATAGATATGAAAAAGATGCGCGCCGATGATACCTTTCCAACGGTGTATCATTTGCTTCATTCCGACGAGCGGTTTAGAAAAAAACGCAAAAAACGCTCGCTGCCATTATTCGTCGGTCGCACCGTTTTCAAAACTGCTCTTAAACCGTGCGGAATCTCGAAAAGTGTTCAACATGGCGAAGTTGCGTCTACTCCATAGCTTTTCAACGGTATATTACACGCATAATTCCGATAAACGGTTAAAAAAATTAGAACATAAAAGGTACCGAAAAAACAACACGTACAGTTTTTTCAAACATGAAATTGACGGGTCTCTGTGTTGCAGTATCTGTGCAGTTCGGAAGCGCAAAAAAAAACGCTCGCTGCCATTATTCATCGGTCGCACGATTTCAAATCTGCTCTTAAACCGTGCGGAATCTCAAAAAGTGTTCAACATGGCGAAGTTGTGTCTACTCCATAGATTTTCAATGGTATATTACACGCATAATTCAGATAAACGGTTAAAAATTAGAGCAAAAAAGGTACCCGAAAAACAACACGTACAGTTTTTTCAAACATGAAGTTCACTGGTCTCTGTGTTGCAGTATCTGTGCAGTTCGGAAGCGAAAAAAAACGCTCGCTGCTATTATTCGTCGATCCAACCGTTTTCAAAACTGCTTTTAAACCGTGCGAAATCTCGAAAAGTGTTCAACATGGCGAAGTTGCGTCTACTCCATATCTTTTCAACGGTATATTACACGCATAATTCCGATAAACGGTTAAAAAACTAGAGCAAAAAAGGTACCCAAAAAAACATTTTCCTCGTCTTAGAAAATTTTGGTCCGATAAAAAGTGATGTAGTCCGTTTGCCCGTCTGATGCAGTACGATTTTAGTGTCAACAAAAACTCGTCTGATAAAAATTTACGTCCGACAAAAGAAAATAATGAAGCTCACTTGACCGTCTGATGCAGTGCGGTTTTCAGTTTGAAGCGATGCGCTTTTCTGTCCGATGCAGTGCACGCGTCGATTTTGTTGTCATGAAAAATAGAGTGTGTGCATTTTTATATTTTCAAAACTGCTCTTAAACCGTAATGAATTAGAGGGAGTGTTCTACATGAAAAAGTAGTGTCTCGACGATATCATTCTAACGATGTATCATTTGGATCATGTCGACCAATATATATATGGTTGCTCGTCGTTGAGGCGATCGCGGAGCGCTCTGCTCGCGTCCCTCCATGCGTGCTCTGCCAGCGGTTAGGTGTGCGCACGATCACGTCGGGAGCCCCATATGCATGCGGTTGCAAATTAGAACTGCCATCGGGGCCTGCCGATATTCCTTGCCGTCCAGCTTCCCATTTAATTCCTGCGGCCATTGTAACCTTAGTCTCTTCAACCTTTCGATCGCGCCCCGCAACACAACAAGCACACCCACGACGACACATAGAGAGGCGATGTCTAGCGGCGCTCCAATGGAGTTCAGCGAGCATAAAGTGGAGACCCACGCGAGGAAGACGGATCTCTCGGTGGTGTACACCATCGACCCGGCCATGGTGGACGACTACATCAACAGCGTTGAGCAGTTGTTTGCTCGAGACAAGTACAAGGTGGTCGGCGTCGACCTCCAATACACCGCCAGTCGTCCCGACATAGATTAGAAGGTTGCCATTGCCCAGTTGTGCATGCGCCATCATGTCCTCATCTACCACTACTGCATGGCCACAGAGCCTTGCGACCGTTTTAACAGGTTTGTCAACAGCACCGACTACAAGTTCACCATGGTGGAAACCACCGACGATGTAAAAGCGCTTAGGGTCATGGGCTTGGCCTGCCAGAACCTTGTCGAAATCCGTGAGCACTATAGGGTCTGAGGCAGCACGAAGAAGCACTCCCTGGTTGAACTCGCCTCGGCCATCATTGACCCCTACTACGAAAAGATGAAGCGGGATGCCTAGAGAACAAGTCCCGTATCCTGGCACTGGGCCTGGGTGTGGCAACTGGATGAACCTCACCTCAGGCTCGCGGTCAAGAGTGTGTACACATGCTACGAGATGCACATGCGGATCGTTGACATGAGAAAGTGCTTTGTTACCCAAATCGACGAGTCCGGATCGAGCCACAAGCAGAGCAAGCGTCACAAGAAGTAGATGATGACCACATGATCGTTTATGCTAGTTAATCATGCATGTAATATATAGTTTGCTTTATTGGTGTGTGGATATGTCATGTGTGTAGTAGGCACCTATGTAATTGTGCATCCAATTGTTTACTTTGGTGTGTGCAAATGCCATGGCTGTAGTAACCACCTATGTAAGTGGATGTTCAATTTGGTTATGCAACCATATCCTAATAACTGTGTATATATATATATATATATATATATATATATATATATATATATATATATTACAACCCTGTTTGCCACGTATCACATACATCTTGTTATATTAAACCGTTTCTGTTCTCTTGTCTCAACACAAACAGTTCATCCGAGTGAACCGCATGCCGTATATCGCATACACCTTGATCTGGCTGAAAGTTTATTTTGTGTTGCCTAATCACAAACAGTTCATCCAACTGAACCGTATGATGTACATCGCACACACTTTCATCTGGCAGCCCGTTTCTTTTGTTCCTCCTCATTGCAAACAGTTAATTGAACTGAACCGTATGCCCATCAACGCACACGCAACCAAAATCTGAACCGTGTTTGATGCATCCGTCATCACAAACATTTTGCACCTTTTTTGACGGGTTTTTACACCAGCGTTTGCGATTATTGCATTGCACACATTTTCGTCGAAGGGTCTCTGATCGTAGTGTCGCGTTAGCAGCATCCTGCAGTAGTGTTTGTTTCTCCGATAGAAATCTTGGGGCACTCTTTGAGGTTCTTTGTGTTGGATTGAGTATTATAAATCTGAATTTGTTTTGGTATTATTTTAGTATGAACTCTTGATAGATCGATCGGAAAGAATAACTTGTGTTATTTTAGTACAAACTCTTGATAGATAAATCAGAAAGAATAACTTGGTGTTATTTTAGTACGAACTCTTGGATAGATCGATCGGAAAGAATAGCTACGGACAATTTCTTCTTATGTTCTCTGCTAGATAGGAACTTTGGAGTGATTCTGCATCGCACTTTGAGGGATGGTGATATGATCCAATTTTAATAGTATTGTTGAGAGATTGCACTAGCGAAAGTACGGACCCTAGGCCTCATTTTCAAGCATTGCAATATCGTTTGTGCTCCGTTTTATCACTTGCTACCTTGCTATTTTTTTCATTAGTACTATTACAAAAATCAATATCTACTATCCATATTACACTTGTATCAACATCTCTTCGCCTAACGAGTGCACCTATACAATTTGCCATTGTATTGGGTGTGTTGGGGAAACAAGAGACTCTTTGTTATTTGGTTGTAGTGTTGTTTGAGAGAGACCATCTTCATCCTACACATTCCACGGATTGATAAACATTGGGTCATCCACTTGAGGAAAATTTGCTACTATCCTACAAAACGCTGCGCTTGGAGTCCCAACATGAGTCTACAAGAACAAGTTGTGTAGTAGACATCAAGCTCTTTTCTGGCACCGTTGTCGGGGAGGCTAGGTAAGCGGCACTCACATCCCGTCAAGGATGCTCTTTTCTGGCGCCGCTGCCGGGGAGGTGAGTGCTTGAAGGTATATCTTTAGATCTTGCAATGGAATCTTTTAGTTTCTTGTTCTATCATGTAAAAAATGGAATTGAGGTTGCATCATATTATTGATCATCTTTATAATATCTTTCTTGAAAATGATGGATTGGAAAATTGTGCTCAATTGTTAGATAAAGAAGTCGATAAAATGTTTGGCACAAAATATTTGAATGATGAGTATGATTGCAATATTGTTAGTATGAATTCTTTGAATATCCAAAATGCTAATGATTATTGTACTAGTCACGACAAGAATGTTTCTTATAAGCATGTCAATTTTTGTGGTGTGGAAAAACATTGTGAAGACATGCCTCATAGGGATGATAGATTTTGTAAGAAGCATAAATATGATGAAACCAATCGATGGCTCAAAGTGATAGATTAGTTTGCTACAAAATTATGTTCTCTTTATCCTATTACTTGTGAGCTTTGCAATAAAGTTGGTCACCTTAATTTCCAATGCATGCTTTTTCATGATTGAATCACGTCCAAATATTGCAATAACTTGATCACCGTTGAACTTTACAATGAACTTTGTTTATATTTGGGATGTGAAGAATTGACGCATAAGAATAGTTGGTTTGAAGCATTCATACTCACGGACCATGTTGAAACTAGCATGAAAGAAATCTATATGTTTTGTGTGATAAACTGCAATGAGAATGCTTATATTGCTAATTATAGACAGATGGGAGAACCAATAGAATATAAAAGGAGTACTAATGAAAGGGTAATGATTTCCACTTTCCCTCCTATTGTCTCTCCTGATGTAATAGGTGACGAGGAGGAGCTCCCTATTCAACCATTCTCATCAATAGGAAGCTTGGAAAAATTAATTAAACCCACACATGATGTGGCGAAGAAGAAGAAGAAAATAAGAAAGAGTAGAGGTAAAAAGGTATGCCTCCCAAATGATGTTGCTCCTATTATTGTTGTGCCTCATGAGAATGAATCAAAAATAATTGTGGAAGATGATGCACTTGATGATGATATTGCTTCCTTGTCTGATGGCACAATGTCTGAGAACACTATGGATGATGATTTTGTTATGCCCATTCCTTGTTGTCACTACTGCAGGATGCTGCTAACGCGACACTATGATCAGATACCCTTTGAAGAAACTGTGTGCGATGCAATAATCACAAACGGTGGTGTAAAAAACCCGTCAAAAATATGCAAAACGTTTGCGACGACGGATGCATCAAACACGATTCAGATTTTAGTTGCATGTGCGATGCAGGGCATACGGTTTAGTTCAATTAACTGTTTGCAATGATGCAACACAAAAGAAACGGGCAGCTAGATGAACGTGTGTGCGATATACAACATATGGTTCACTTAGATGAACTGTTTGTGATCAGGCAACACAAAAGAAACGGTCAGCCAGATCGAGGTGTGTGCGATATACGGCATGCGGTTCACCCGGCGTTGTCGTCAGTGTGTGATATCTGTGGCAATCGTTCGCTCCCCACTAGCCTCTTCTTGTACCGTGGCAACCGTCCACCGCCTCTTCACCTTTCCCTCTCGATTTGGAACTACTGTCGCACACTCTTCCTCCCTTCATTTGCCTTCACCCTTCCTTCTCCCATTGTTCGATCGTCTTCTCCATGGAGGGAACAGGTCGGAAATGACCCCGTTATTCTTGCCCCGATCTGAAAGATGACGTGGTGGAGGAATTCATCGATCGTTGCGACGTCATCACCTTGGCTAGCATGGCAGGTTCGTACAAGACCATTCTCGAATCAACAAATAGGATCATTACAAAGAACCCAAGGGTTCAGGAGCGGTTTGATCTCCCCTATCTTCTTCGCCATGACCCTGCTCGTCGTCGCGAGGACGACAGAAGCCTTGCCTTGTGCAAGTTGATGCCGCTTGATAATGATATGTGTGATGTTAAGATGCCATCGCTTAACGGTAAGGCATGGGAAGGCGCAAATGGAGATTGAGTTGTTTATATTGGGAACAATTGCGAGTGGGAACTTGTGAATGTGTACACTCGTCACCGGGTTCCACTTCCAAAAATCTCAGACTGCCATGAGATTCAGCACACAGGTAGTCTACGTACGTTCAGATACGATCATCATGGCCGTCATCTACGGAAGATAGTAATTTCTCGAGTTCCCAACCTCTCTTGGGATTACAAGAACTATGATGTTGTTGCTATCTTCGACAAGCTTGTTGCCGTCTCTGCTTCCACGGATGGATGGATATTGCTCAAAAATCAATTTCCATACACGAATGAGTACTGTGATGCAATTCAATATATGCGTCTTGTGTTTGCTGCCACCACTCGTGGCACTGTTTTTGCATGGGATCCTTATTGTTTTGGTATGTTTGTCTTCCACCATAACTAGAATTGTTTCATCCACATGCATGCTAGTTAGTATCACCGTACTAATTAACCTTCTTGTGTTTCCAAGGTCCTGTGAACATTCCACCACCTATACTTGAAAAAATTTATAAACAAGGGGGGGATGACGATGGTGATGATCACGAGCATGAGGATGAGCAGGACCTGTATACTCACTGGCGCCTCGCAACTTATTCTGATGGATCACCTCTTCTTGTATGTATACAGGGCACTGCTGATGTTACTAATAAAGTAGGTGTTGTCTCCCATGGTCGCACTATCCGGACCTATTCCAACATCCGTTGCAGGGTATTCGGGATGGATACGAGTGTACTAGTGCCAGCACCTTCTGAATGGTTCCATATTGATAGTCTTGGAGGAAAGTCGCTCTTCCTTGGACAAAACTATCCAATGATGGAGAAAGGCGATCCATCTGCTGTTGACACAATTAGGGGTGGACTAACGAGCTGCTCGGCTCGTTAAGCTCGTGCTCGTTAAGGCTCGCCTCGTTAAGCTCGTTAAGATTAATGAGCAGAAAACCCTGCTCGGCTCGGTTCGTTTGAAGCTCGTTAAGCTTGCGAGCGCTCGTTAACATATTACAATGTGTCGTGGTCTACATTATGAGTGCATAGGTGTGGGTTTTAAGATGAAATATGGTGGCTATGAAAAGAAATACACTAGTTTGTTGCCTCCTATGTTGATTTTATTGAATAGGAGAGCTGAGGTGCTACAAAAAGTTTGCCACGTAAGATGAAAATAAGTGTTGTGTTGTTACTAACGAGCTTAACGAGCTACTCGTGAAACTCGTTAGCTCGCTCGTTAAGCTCGTTAAGCTTAACGAGCTAAAATCAATGACTAGCTCTGTTCATTAAGAAGCAAGCTACGAGCTCAACGAGCCGAAATATCGAGCGCTCATTAAGCTCGAGAGTTACGAGCTTTTGATCCAGCCCTGCTCGCATGCCTACTCGGACATCACACGGGTCACGTGGCGGCACATATATTATTTTTCTATTTGGATGACAAAAAAGTACAATGCCACTTTGTATTGGTGTCCATATGAACAGTACTAGTGATTTTAGTTGCAAAACTTAGTTAGTGCTAGTGATTTTTAGCTGTATATTTTGACAAATCACTGTGTTACAAGGTTGACAAATGACAATGTCACTAGGTAAACAAATGTCAATCTTTCCAGTTTGACAAATGGCAACATACCCAATATGACATATGCAAATCTTACCCAATTGTTTCTACGTGGTTGCACACGGGTCATCCAAAACAACTGTTTGCGTTGAAGGGCTGCACAAATCTTGCACTACGAATTCCCCATAGCTCTCACTTTGCATACGGGTGTTCTATCTAAAACATTTGCGATCCATAAGGATGACAATTTGACCCATGGGTTCGGGTACTCACGGATACCGTACCTGCATGGGCAGGGTATGGGCACAATTCTAAACCCACGGGTAGTACCCATACCCTACCCGTTAATTCATGGGTAGGGCACAGGTATGGCCTTGTACCCATGGATATACCCATACCCTACCCGTTTATATTGACACGTTACATACTTCTTGGCTGTTATTTGGTGAAGTGTGTCATGAGCATTTGAATCTATGTTAAAGTTGTCACCACTTGTAAATTTGAATTGAGATAATTATCTTGTACCCATCTATTGAGATAAATATTTATTTGTCAAATGTGCTATGGATGAATGTAAAATAGTGAATTACTTGTGTATTGTTTGGTTTATCCGTTGGGTTCCCAATGGGTATGGGTAACCGTCGGGTATGGGTACGGATAAAGCTTCGTACCAATGGGTACGTGTATGGGCAGAATTTTGTACCCATTGACTACACGGGTATGGGTATGGTATTGCTCTACCCGCTCCATACCCTACCCATTGCCATCCTTAGCGATCCAGAGGTGCACAAATCCTGCTCGACAAATTTTCCCTTGGCTTCCTGGGGAAGCTGTCGGTTTGCATACGGGTGTTCCAACTAAAACGTTTGCGATGAGTGTTTTATATTTAAAAACCATTGCCATTTTTTTTCAAAAGAAAATCATTTGATAAGTCTGTAGATTAAGAGAGAAAAACGCAAGTTCGTTCAAACCATATCTTTCATTCAGTCACAATGTGAATTTATATTCATATGATCGAGAATTTAAGATACAGTATTAAACCCCAAAAAAACTATTTCCAACAGCGGTGGAGGCGGTGTGCCGCGCCGTCGTTGTCGTTGTCGTCCTCCGGGACACCGTTGTTGAAGTCTTCAAGGCAGCACAAAATGTTCTTCACATGCAAATCAAACATCATGTCGTCGCACGATCGACGGGCGGGGCGTGATGTCTACTACGCAACCTTCTTCTTGTAGACGTTGTTGGGCCTCCAAGTGCGGAGGTTTGTAGGATAGTAGCAAATTTCCCTCAAGTGGATGACCTCAGGTTTATCAATCCGTGGGAGGTGTAGGATGAAGATGGTCCCTCTCAAACAACCGTGCAACCAAATAACAAAGAGTCTTGTGTGTCCCCAACACACCCAATACAATGGTAAATTGTATAGGTGCACTAGTTCAGTGAAGAGATGGTGATACAGGTGCAATATGGATGGTAGATATAGGTTTTTGTAATAGGAAATATAAAAACAGAAGGTAACTAATGATAAAAGTGAGCACAAACGGTATTGCAATGCTTTGAAACAAGGCCCAGGGTTCATACTTTCACTAGTGCAAGTTTTCTCAACAATAATAACATAGCTGGATCATATAACTACCCCTCAACATGTAACAAAGAGTCACTCCAAAGTCACTAATAGCGGAGAACAAACGAAGAGATTATTGTAGGGTACGAAACCACCTCAAAGTTATTCTTTCTAATCGATCTATTCGAGAGTCCGTAGTAAAATAACACGAAGCTATTCTTTCCATTCGATCTATCCTAGAGTTCGTACTAGAATAACACCTTAAGACACACATCAACCAAAACCCTAATTTCACCTAGATACTCCATTGTCACCTCAAGTATCCGTGGGCATGATTATACGATATGCATCACACAATCTCATATTCATCTATTCAACAAACACAAAGAACTTCAAAAAGTGCCCCAAAGTTTCCATCGGAGAGTCAAGACGAAAACGTGTGCCAACCCCTATGCATAAGTTACAAGGTCATTGAACCTGCAAGTTGATCACCAAAACATACATCAAGTAGATCACATGAATACACCGTTGTCACCACAGATAAGCACATGCAAGACATACATTAAGTATTCTCAAATCCTTAAAGACTCAATCCGATAAGATAACTTCAAAGGGAAAACTCAATCCATTACAAAAAGGTAGAGGGGGAGAAACATCATAAGATCCAACTATAGTAGCGAAGCTCGCGACACATCAAGATTATGCCATCTCAAGAACACGAGAGAGAGAGAGAGAGAGAGAGAGAGAGAGATCAAACACATAGCTACTGGTACATACCCTCAGCCCCGAGGGTGAACTACTCCCTCCTCGTCATGGAGAGCGCTGGGATGATGAAGATGGCCACCGGAGAGGGATTCCTCCCTCCGGTAGGGTGCCAGAACGGGTCTAGATTGGTTTTTGGTGGCTACAGAGGCTTGCACCGGTGGAACTACCTATCTAGGTTATGTTCTGGAAGTTTGGGTATATATAAGAGGTGTTGGAGTCGGGAACAAGTCAGGGGGTCCCCGAGGCGGCCACGAGATAGGGGGGCGCGTCCAGGGGGTAGGGAACACCCTCACCCTCGTGGTGGCCTCGGGACTCCTCTGGTCCATCTCCGACACTCTATGGGCTTCTTCTGGTCCAAAAACAATCTCCGTGCAATTTCAGGTCAATTGGACTCCGTTTGGTATTCCTTTTCTGCGATACTCAAAAACAAGGAAAAACAGAAACTGGCACTAGGCTTTGGGTTAATAGGTTAGTCCCAAAAGTCATATAAAGTAGCATATAAATGCATATAAAACATCCTAGATGGATAATATAATAGCATGGAACAATAAAAAATTATAGTTACATTGGAGACGTATCAAGCATCCCCAAGCTTAAATCCTGCTCGTCCTCGAGTAGGTAAGTGATAAAAACATAATATTTGATGTGGAATTCTACATAAGATAATTATCAATGTAATTTGCTTTGTTGTGGCATGAATGTTCAGATCCGAAAGATTCAACACAGAAGTTTAATATTGACATAAAATAATAATACTTCATGCATACTAACAAAGCAATTATGTCTTCTCAAAATAACATGGCCAAAGAAAGCTATCCCTACAAAATCATATAGTCTCGCTATGCTCTATCTTCATCACACAAAATATTTAAATCATGCACAACCCCGGTTTCAGCCAAGTAATTGTTTCATACTTTAGTATTCTCAAACTTTTGCAATTTTCACGCAATACATGAGCATGAGCCATGGACATAGCACTATAGTGGAATAGAATGGTGGTTGTGGATAAGACAAAAAGGAGGAAGACAGTCTCACATCAACTAGGCGTATCAACGAGCTATGGAGATGCCCATCAATAGATATCAATGTGAGTGAGTAGGGATTACCATGCAACGGGTGCATTAGAGCTATAAATGTATGAAAGCTCAACTAAATAAACTAAGTGGGTGTGCATCCAACTTGCTTGCTCACGAAGACCTAGGGCATTTTGAGGAAGCCCATCATTGGCATATATAAGCCAAGTTCTATAATGAAAATTCCCACTAGTATGTGAAGATGACAAAACAAGAGACTCTCTATCATGAAGATCATGGTGCTACTTTGAAGCACAATTGTATAAAAAGGATAGTAGCATTGCCCCTTCTCTCTTTTTCTCTCATTTTTTATGTTTTTATTTGGGCCTTTTCTCCTTTTCTTTTTTATGGCCTCTTTTTTTCCCTTTTTTTTATTTTTCTTCCGGAGTCTCATCCCGACTTGTGGGGCAATCATAGTCTCCATCATCCTTTCCTCATCGGGAAAATGCTCTAATAATGAAGATCATCACACTTTTATTCACTTACAACTCGATACTTAGAACAAGATATACTCTATATGAATGCCTCCGAAGGTGTACCGGGATGTGCAATGAATCAAGAGTGACATGTATGAAAAAATTATGAATGGTACCTTTGCCACAAATACAATGTCAACTACATGATCATGCAAGGCAATATGACAATGATGGAGCATGTCATAATAAACGGAACGGTGGAAAGTTGCATGGCAATATATCTCGGAATGGCTATGGAAATGCCATAATAGGTAGGTATGGTGGCTCTTTTGAGGAAGGTATATGGTGGAAGGGTGAGAGTGCGTATAATCCATGGACTCAACATTAGTCATAAAGAACTCATATACTTATTGCAAAAATCTACAAGTTATCAAAACAAAGTACTACACGCATGCTCCTAGGGGAAGGGTAACCATCGCGCGATCCCGACCTCCACACAAAGGAAGACAATCAATAAGTAAATCATGCTCCAACTTCATCACATAACGGTTCACCATACGTGCATGCTACGGGAATCACAAAATTTAACACAAGTATTCCTCAAATTCACAATTACTCTACTAGCATGACTCTAATATCACCATCCTCATATCTCAAAATAATCATCAAGTATCAAACTTCTCATAGTATTCAATGCACTTTATATGAAAGTTTTTATTATACCCATCTTGGATGCTTATCATATTAGGACTAATTTCATAACCAAAGCAAATTACCATGCTGTTTAAGACTCTCAAAATAATATAAGTGAAGCATGAGAGATCAATAATTTCTTCAAAATAAAACCACTGCCGTGCTCTAAAAAGATATAAGTGAAGCACTAGAGCAAACGACAAACTACTCCAAAAGATATAAGTGAAGATCAATGAGTAGTTGAATAATTATGTAGACTCCCTAACATTTAAGAATTTAAGATCTTGGGATATTATTCAAACAGAAAGAAAAACAAAATAAAACAAAATGACATTCCAAGCAAAACACATATCATGTGGTGAATAAAAATATAGCCTCAAGTAAAGTTACCGATAGACGAAGACGAAAGAGGGGATGCCTTCCCGGGGCATCCCCAAGCTTAGGCTTTTGGTTGTCCTTGAATTTTACCTTGTGGTGCCTTGGGCATCCTCAAGCTTAGGCTCTTTCCACTCCTTATTCCATAGTCCATCGAATCTTTACCCAAAACTTGAAAACTTCACAACACAAAACTCAATAGAAAACTCGTAAGCTCCGTTAGTATAAGAAAATAAAACCACCACTTAGGTACTGTTGTGAACTCATTCTAAATTCATATTGGTGTAATATCTAATGCATTCCAAATTCTCTATGGTTCATATCCTCCGATACTACTCATAGATTCATCAAAATAAGCAGACAACACATAGAAAATAGAATATGTCAAAAAACAGAACAATCTGTAGCAATCTGTAACTTTCGAATACTTTTGTATATCAAAAAATTCTGAAATAAATTGGTGGACATGAGTAATTTGTCTATTAATCTTCTTAAAAAAGGATCAACTTAAAAGAACTCTCCAGTAAAAAATGGCAGCTAATCTCGTGAGCGCAAAGTTTCTGTTTTTTACAGCAAGATCACATTAACTTTCACCCAAGTCTTACCAAAGGTTCTACTTGGCACTTTATTGAAACAAAAGCTATAAAACATGATTACTACAGTAGCTTACTCATGTGAACACACAAAAATAGTAGGGGTAAATATTGGGTTGTTTCCCAACAAGCGCTTTTTTAATGCCTTTTAGCTAGGCATAATGATTTTAATGATGCTCGCATAAAAGATAAGAATTAAAACATAAAGAGAGCATCATGAAGAATATAACTAGCACATTTAAGTCTAACCCACTTCCTATGCATAGGGATTTTGTGAGCAAACAACTTATGGGAACGATAATTACCTAGCATAGGAAGGAAAAGCAAGCATACTTCAAAACTTTCAACATATAGAGAGGAAACTTGATATTTTTGCAATAGGTAGAAACATATGTTCCTCTCTCATAATAATTTTTAGTAGCATCATGAATTAATTCAACAATATAAACATCACATAAAGCATTCTTTTCATGATCCCCAAGCATATAAATTTTATTACTCTCCACATAAGCAAAATTCTTCTCATTTCGAATAGTGGGAGTATCATAAGAAACTTGAATACTATAGATTGTTTCCACATTAAAAGAGTAATGTTCAGAAAAAGGGTAATCATAATCATCACACATTTTATAAATATAGTCATCACTACTTTTTATAGCATAAGTGTCATCACAATAATCATCATAAGTAGCTACTTTGTCCTCATCATAATCAATTGAAACATCTTCCAAGATAGTGGAATCATTACTAAATAAAGTCATGACCTCTCCAAATCCACTTTCATCAATATAATCATCATAAATAAGAGGCATGCTATCATCATAATAAATTTTCTCATCAAAACTCGGGAGGCCAAAAATATCATCTTCATCAAACGTAGCATCCCCAAGCTTGGGACAAACATTAATTGCAGCAAATAAATTCTCAAACATGTCATTCTCATCAAACATGACATCCCCAAGCTTGGGCCTTTTCATATCATAAGTATAATCACTCTCATCATTAATAGTATGGATAGCACCGATAGTATAGCAATTATCATCTTCACAATGAGTAATAGGAGCAACATCATTTGGAAGGGATACCTTTTTACCTTTGCTTCTCCGTCTTTTCTTTTTTCTTCTTCGGATCATGTGTGGGTTTAATCCTCTTTTTGGAGCTCCTTATTAATTAGATTGGTTGAATAGAAGGCTCCTCCTCGTTACCTGATTCATCATAAGAAAGAATAGGAGGATACGGGGAAACCTCTTCCCTTTAATTAGTATTTTCTTCATCTTCTATTTGTTTTCTTGTCTTTATCTAATTGACAATATAAGGATTTTCAATGCAATTCACCGCACAATACATATAAATTTCCTCTATATCAAAATCAAGAAATTTATCAAGGACAAATTCTGGAAGATCCTTAGTTATACGTTTCATTTCTTCATAACCCATAAGCAAACTAAGTTCATTATGATGTGCAAGGGAAATCAATTCATCACAATTTTTGGACACGATTCGATCATGAAACAATTTGCATTAGGTATTTAAATGATCACGTTCTTTGCAAAGTTCACAAGGATGGCTAAGAAAATTTAAATTTTTAGCACAAACATCTAGCCTTTCTTGCAACCATTTAGTTTCTAAATACTTATGCCTCTTGCAAAATCTATATTCCCTATTGGGTGTGTACTTGCAAACTCTATGCACTTCACAAAAATTGACATGCTTATATGAGATATTTTCATCATGACTAGTGGAATCATCATTAGTACTATGGATATTCTAGGAGTTCGTACTAAAAACATTGCAATCATACTCATCATTCAAAGATTTAGTGCTAAACATTTTAATGCATTCTTCTTATAGTACTTGGGCACAATTCTCCTTTCCATCATTTTCACGAAAGATATTAAAAAGATGAAGCATATGAGGCAACCTCAATTCCATTTTTTGTAGTTTTATTTTATAAACTAAACTAGTGATAAAACAAGAAACTAAAAGATTCGATTGGAAGATCCAAAGATATACCTTCAAGCACTCACCTCCACGGTAATGATGCCAAAAATTGCTTGATGTCTACTACGCAACCTTCTTCTTGTAGACGTTATTGGGCCTCCAAGTGCAGAGGTTTGTAGGACATTAGCAAATTTCCCTCAAGTGGATGACCTAAGGTTTATCAATCCGTGGGAGGTGTAGGATGAAGATGGTCTCTCTCAAACAACCCTGCAACCAAATAACAAAGAGTCACTTGTGTCCCCAACACACCCAATACAATGGTAAATTGTATAGGTGCACTAGTTCGGCGAAGAGATGGTGATACAAGTGCAATATGGATGGTAGATATAGGTTTTTGTAATAGGAAAATATAAAATAGCAAGGTAACTAATGATAAAAGTGAGCACAAACAGTATTGCAATGCTTTGAAACGAGGCCTAGGGTTCATACTTTCACTAGTGCAAGTTCTCTCAACAATAATAACATAGCTCGATCATATAACTATCCCTAAACATGTAACAAAGATTCACTTCAAAGTCACTATTAGCGGAGAACAAACGAAGAGATTATTGTAGGGTACGAAACCACCTCAAAGTTATTCTTTCTGATCGATCTATTCAAGAGTCTGTAGTAAAATAACACGAAGCTATTATTTCCATTCGATCTATCCTAGAGTTCGTACTAGAATAACACCTTAAGACACACATCAACCAAAACCCTAATGTCACCTAGATACTCCATTGTCACCTCAAGTATCCGTGGGCATGATTATACGATATGCATCCCACAATCTCAGATTCATATGTTCAACCAACACAAAGAACTTCGAAGAGTGCCCCAAAGTTCCTATCGGAGAGTCAAGATGAAAATGTGTGCCAACCCCTATGCATAAGTTCACAAGGTCGCCGAACCGGCAAGTTGATCACCAAAACATACATCAACTAGATCACGTGAATATCTCATTGTCATCACAGATAAGCACATGCAAGACATACATCAAGTGTTCTCAAATCCTTAAAGACTCAATCCGATAAGATAACTTCAAAGGGAAAAATCAATCCATTACAAGAAGGTAGAGGGGTAGAAACATCATAAGTTCCAACTATAGTAGCAAAGCTCGCAATAAATCAAGATCGTGCCATCTCAAGAACATGAGAGAGAGAGAGAGATCAAACACATAGCTACTGGTACATACCCACATCCCCGAGGGTGAACTACTCCCTCCTAGTCATGGAGAGCGCCGGGATGATGAAGATGGCCACCGGAGAGGGATCCCCCCCTCCGACAGGGTGCCGGAACGGGTCTAGATTGGTTTTCGGTGGCTACATAGGCTTGCGAAGGTGAAACTCCCGATCTAGGTTATGTTTGGAAGTTTGGGTATATATAAGAGGTGTTGGAGTCAGGAACAAGTCAGGGGGTCCCCGAGGCGGCCACGAGATTGGGGGGCGCACCCAGGAGGTAGGGCGCACCCCACCCTCGTGCTGGCCTCGGGACTCCTCTGGTCCATCTTCGGTACTCCGTGGGCTTCTTCTGGTCCAAAAACAATCTCCGTGCAACTTCAGGTCAATTGGAGTCCGTTTGGTATTCCTTTTCTGCAATACTCAAAAACAAGGTAAAAAAGAAACTGGCGGGGCTCTGGGTTAATAGGTTAGTCCCAAAAATCATATAAAATAGCATATAAATGCATATAAAACATCCTAGATGGATAATATAATAGCATGGAACAATAAAAAATTATAGATACGTTGGAGACGTATCAGGGCGCGAGAGGATGACAAGTGGCGCTGTTGAGAGGTAGCGGTCGACGGCAGCGTCCCATGCTGCTGGGGAGGGGGGGGGCGCACGGGCACGGGCGCGGCGGGTGCAGCCAAACGCACGGGTACCGGCATCGCGGTGGGTGGAGGGGCGCGCACGGGCAGGGGCACGGGCGCGGCGGGTGCAGCCAAACGCACGGGGGCCGGCGCCACGGTGGGTGGAGGGCATGCACGAGCACGGGCACGGGCGCTGGCATGTACATGAGCTCGCGCGGGTCCGCAGAGACCTCGCTGACGCCCGCGGCTTCCAGCTCTGCGATAGTGCTCGCGGACCAGCTCGTCAATGCTACGGGGATGGTCGCTCGCGCGGGCGTGCGGACGGGAGCTGGGACGGGAGCGGGGGCAGCAACCGCTGTGGCCAGATTGTTCTGGGCCATGTCCATGAGGCACCATTCCTCCTTATTTTCTATCTCCTCTGGCTTGGAGTCGACTTCACCAAACTTAGTGGCAGATGATCATTCTGCGCCATGGCGTTGGTGGAGGTCTGCGGGAGGGAGGGGAATGGGAGGCGAACAGTAAGGCCACCCGTATTAAACAGCGGCTCGGGAACCATTAATGGAGAGGAATGCGACAGCCATGGAAGTCAAAGGGATCACTTCCCAGTGAGCCTGCACAGCATACAACTCGCACGCTTCTCGGTGAGCCTGCACATTGGAGGACAGCTTGCACAACTCTCGGTCAGCCTGCGCACCGGACTCCGCTCGCACGCCTCCCGTTAAGTCAAGGTCAAATAGTTGTCCGCACGGCACCTCCTATAGCCATTAATACGAAGACACATGGTGTCACATGAATGGTTAATAAAAAGCACATGATTTGAATTATACAAATGTTTGAGATATTAAAGTGGCAACTATTTTTTCAAAATGCCTTTGTTGGCTGTTATTCGAGTGCGCCTTCTCCCAAAATGGACATGAAAAATACCACAACATGTCTGGTGCATTCCATGATAGCATGCCAAGTTTTATGAATTTCAGACGAGTTTTGGATTTACTAGGATTTAAAAACAAAGTATCTCAATGTTCTGATGGCAATCAACGGTGCCCTGGTGTTTGAAATTCAATCCCATTTCTTGCGTGGGACCTAAGCATGCACCCAAGGACACATATTTGATTTTTCAACCAATTTATATGCATTAGAGCATGTGCATGTAGTTCAAATTTAATTATGTACATAAATGCATTGAACACTCAATTAATGCATAAAAATGTCCAAACAAACCCCCAAAAATCCCAAAAATTGACACAACACTCCCGTTGTTCTATGTTGACACGCGATTTTTTTAAAATCAATAAGAGGCAATGGATATCGTTTCATCCCCAAAGGTGGGGCGTTCCCTACCGAAACCACTAGGCTTGTTGTGAGAAGCTCTGGTTTGTGAGAGGCATATCCCTAAACCTGCCCCAAATGGGACAAAAAAGTTACCACAGCATGTTGATGCCGCTCCATGATAGCATGCCAAGTTTCATGAATTTCAGACGAGCTTTGGATTTACTAGAATTAAAAACCAGGTATCTCAATGTTTGCGGCTGACTGACCGTGGCAGGGTGTTTGACATTCATTCTCATTTCTTGCATGGGACCTAAGCATGCAACTAAGGGCACAAATTTGATTTTTCAACCAATTTATATGCATTAGAGCATGTGCATGTAGTTCAAATTTGAATTATGCACATAAATGCATTGAAAACTCAATTAATGCATAAAAATGTCCAAACGAACCCTGAAAAATTACAAAAATTGACACAACACTCATGTTGTTTTATGTTGACACTAGGAAAAAAATTGAAATCTAGAAGAGACAACGGATATCGTTTTGTCCAGAAAGGTGAAACTTTCCCTACCGAAACTATCAGGCTTGTTGTGAGAAGCTTTGGTTTGTGAGAAGCTCTGGTTTGCGAGAAGCATATCCCCAAACCTGCCCCAAATGGGATAAAAAAATTACCACAACATGCTGATGCCGCTCCATGATAGCATGCCAAGTTTCATGAATTTCAGACGAGCTTTGGATTTACTAGAATTAAAAATCCAGGTATCTTAATGTTTGCGACCGATTGACCGTGGTAGGGTGTTTGACATTCATTCCCATTTCTTGCATGGGATTTAAGCATGCAAGACACATATTTGAATTTTCAACCAATTTATATGCATTAGAGCATGTGCTTGTAGTTCAAATTTGAATTATGCACATAAATGCATAGAAAACTCAGTTAATATGTAAAAATGTCCAAGCGAACCCCGAAAAATCCCAAAAATTGACACAACACTCCTCTTGTTCTATGTTGACACTATAAAAAATGAAATTGAGAAGAGGCAACAGATATCATTTCGTCTAGAAAGGTGAAACGTTCCCTACCGAAACCATTAGGCTTGTTGTGAGAAGCTCTGGTTTGTGAGAAGCATATCCCCAAACCTGCCCCAAATGGGACACAAAATTTACCACGCCATGTCGATCCCGCTCCATAACATCATGCCAAGTTTCAAGAATTTCAGACGGGCTTTGGATTTACTAGAATTTAAAAACAAGGTATCTCAATCTTTGCGGCCGAGTGACCATGGCAGGGTGTTTGACATTCATTCCCATTTCTTGTATGGGACCTAAGCATGCAACCAAGGACACATATTTGGATTTTCAACTAATTGAAATGCATTAGAGCATGTGTCTGTAGTTCAAATTTGAATTATGCACATAAATGCATAGAAAACTCAGTTGATGTATAAAAATGTCGAAGCGAACCCCGAAAAATCTCAAAAATTGACACAACACTCTTGTTGTTCTATGTTGACACTAGGAAAAAATTTGAAATCAAAAAGAGGCAATGGATATTGTTTCGTCCAGAAAGGTGAAACATTCCCTACTGAAACCATCACACTTGTTGTGAGAAGCTCTGGTTTATGAGAAGCTTATACCCAATCCTGCCCCTAATGGGACAAACAAAATTCCACTACATGTTGATGCCGCTCCATGATAGCATGCCAAGTTTCATGAATTTCAGACAAATTTTGGATTTACTAGAATTACAAAAGCAAGTACATCGACGTTTGTCGGAGAGCCACGGTGCCGCGGTGTTCGAATTCCATCCCCATTTCTTGCATGGGACATAAGCATAAACCCATGGGCACATATATAATTTTACAACCCGTGTTGGTGCACCGGAGCATGTGCATTTAGTTTAAATTTGAATTGTGCAACTGAAATGGCTAGAAAACCAATTTAATGTATAAAATGTTCAAACGAACCCTACATAATTCCAATTCTTTTACGACACACATATAGTTGCATGTTCACTGCAGATAAAAGGTTTAGCAATTCAAACACCATCCATTGCCGTTGTGACCCCATTATGTAATTCAAATCAAGATGCACAATCAAGTAGATCGCACACAATTTATTATCACCAACCATGTGAGATCCAGCACAAAATATCCTCGAGCATCTTCGGTGTATAGTACGCCTATGACTTATGCAAGAAGGTGCATCGGCTACAGTCCACAGCTCGCATCTCAAGCACACTAGCTCGCTCCCCAAATATCATTTCACTATTCAATCGTCGCCGGTGAAAGATGGGCCCGTGGACCCGCGTCGTGAGGGCTACTTCGGTGGTCCACTCTGGCGAGAGCGCGGCCGCAGCCGCCATGCGCGTGCTAACAAGCTTCGTGAGCGCGGCCGCAATATGCGACCAGGCGGCCAAAGCAGCCCAAACGGCCGCTGTTGCTTCTCAGGCGGCGGCAGCAACATCTGCCTCGGGGATTGCATCTGGTGAGAGCGGCTTAGCAGCTATCCGTTCCGCAGCGGTGGTGTTAGCCCTGATGGAGGCTGCCCACGACTATGTCGAGGCCGTCGACTCCCAGCTCCTGGTGGTCACCGCACAAAGGAACGAAGCTTCTCCGACAATGGTCGGCAACCCACGGCCGAAGAGTTGGCAATCGCCAAGAGCGTTCGAGCAGCCTTCCGTTCATGCGCGGCATACCTTGCCATGACGGAGCCCGCTAAAGCCCAGATCCTGGCCGCCCACGCCCATCTCGTGGCGGCCTATTTCAAAGATATGGTGGACGCGGATGGCGAGATGCTTGCCGAGTATGGTGTGATTGATGCCATGGAGCCCCTTCCCCAGGAGACCGACGGGCGTGAGCTGGACATGGAGGCGGCGGCGGAGATCGTAGAGAACCAACCGTAGTAGTACTCTTTGTTTTATTTAATTAAGAGCGCCGGTCTTTAATTTGTTAGAGTCATGTTTAGGTCAGCTAGCTCAGTTTAATTAATGAACTTGCTCGATTAAGAAGTGTGGGTGTGCTGTAGTCTCCTTTGTGTACCCAAATTATGCAATGACATGGATGACCACTGTAACCATGGAAATTCGAACCAAAATTTTTGACGTTCAAACTCATCACACACGGGTTAAGATATCTGAATCGTCTGTGATGTTCACATATCGTACACAGTTCTGAATAAGGGACCGTGTCTGATGACACTTTGCGCGCTAGTTTTTTCGCTGAAGCGATTCCAAATTTTTGGCTTCCGTGGAAATATCTACCTCCCCTGCCCCTCCTCCTTACCAAAAACCACATTTCCCCTTTTTCCGCCTTCCTTTCCAAGTTGAAACCTTCACTCCTTGCTTGCAGCGCCGCCTCCTCGCCGGTAACCCTCCTTCACGCTGCTCGGCCTCGTCTATCCAAGTAGGTAATCCACACCAAACCCCCATCCTCTTCCTCCTTCCACATCCCACATGCCCCAACTACCGGCGCGAGCGCGACACCTTCCACCTAAATCACCGACCCCTCCACCAAATAAGCTCCGCCCTAAGCCATGGTGCACGCAGTATAGCCAGGATCTCAAGGAGCATTTGGCAGCGGAGAAGCAAATCACGACCGCACGCGTGGATGAGGTCGCGATGGCTGCCATTCGTGTCGTCCCCCAGATCTTGGAGGAGCACCTCGCTGTCAAGGCCACCATCGACACCTCTCGCGCCGACACCGCGACACGTTTGGCTTCTTTAAACGACAGTTCGTGACATTTTCTCGAGGCCACCGCCGGTTCCTTCGACGAAGACTACGAGGTGTTTTCTCAGCGTGCACATGCTTACCTCATCTCAAGAGCCAACAGGTTGGTGCCTAAGCGGCTCAGGCAACTCACCACTATGATGAGGGCACCCACAAAGCGGAGGCCTCGCCCTGTTGCATGTCCAAAGAGTCAATCGTCATCAATATCTCCGACAATGAGGAGTAGCTTGTCTTATTAGCTCACTATAAGGACCCATGTTCAGTTTGCTAGCTACTGCCTTTCCTTAACAAATTCTAATGAATTGTGCTATCTACTTTTACCATGAAATCTTCTACTCTAGGGTATATGTTCTATATGTCGTGCAATGTGGTGTTCAATTTACTGTTTGGTTCAATTCTGCAAATGTGATGTTCAATTCTTCAGGGTGTAATTTTCCAAGTTGTCAAGCATGCGTGGTTTGGTTAACTGTCCGATCTTGTATTAGGAGTATGTTATATTGTGCAATATGGTGCTCAGTTAACGCTTGGTTCATTTGTTGTGGTGTTTAGCTAACTGTTTGGTTCAATTCTGCAATGCGATGTTCAATTGTTGTGGCTGCATTCTATTATTGTATACCATGTGAGAAATAAATCAAACGCTATAGTAAATACATGAGAAACAAATACAATTCCTATATCTCCAAGTTGTTAAGCATGCTTGGTTCGGTTAACTTTCCGGTCTTCTATTAGGAGTATGTTATATTATGCAATATGGTGCTCAATTAATGTTTGGTTCATTTATTGTGGTGTTTAGTTAATTGTTTGGTTTAATTCTGCAATACGATGTTCAATAGTTGTGGGTGCATTCTGTTATTGTATACCATGTGAGAAATAAATCAAATTTGGATGTCCTAAATACATGAGAAACAAATACAATTGATATATTTCCAAGTTGTTAAGCATGCTTGTTTTGGTTAACTGTCTGATCTTCTATTAGAAGTATGTTATATTGTGCAATGTGTTGCTCAGTTAACATTTGGGTTCATTTGTTGTGGTGTTTACTTAACTGCATGGTTCAATTCTGCAATGCGATGTTCAATTGTTGTGGCTGCATTCTGTTATTGTATACCATGTGAGAAATAAATCGAATTTGGTTGTACTAAATACATGAGAAACAAATACAATTGCTATATTTCCAAGTTGTTAAGCATGCTTGGTTTGGTTAACTGCCTGGTCTTCTATTAGGAGTATGTTATATTGTGCAATGTGGTACTCAGTTAAAGTTTGGTTCATTGGTTCTGGTGTTTAGTTAACTGCACGTGCATGGTCCATTGTCTAATAGCACATTATTGTGCAATTGCAGGAACCATTCTAATATTTAGGTTTTTAACAATTTGGTCTTGCACATGTAGGTCCTGTTGTCAGAGGTTTTGACCCACTGTAAAGAAGACATCAGTTCACTACAAGATGGTACTAACTATTATACCTTGCCTTTTTTGTTCATTTGCCCCATTTCAAATATAGAGAAGATATTTCTGCACATCCTTGTTTTCAGGCCTTTCCAAAGCAGTTCAACAATGATTACCTCTCAAACCACCTTTATGGTTAGGAGGCAAGGAAGGTCTTCATACAACACCAACGGTTCAATATTGAAGTGTTTTTGAAGAGGACGAAGGACGGACGGTCAATCATCCACATGCACTGTCCTAAAGTTGCAAAGACCTTCAACATGAATGAATGCTCAATATTCGCCTTCTGCTTCAGCAGTTTTCCAGATGAGATGCATCTATCTATATACCGTCTATGATGCTAATTTCGAAAGGTTTTACATGTTGCATGTGAAACTTGGTGCTGGTGCAGTTGTGTAATGGGGTAGCTGAGTGCTAAAGCTATATCATGTTGCACTCTGATGTATTTCAATTATGAAATGATGCTTCCTTAATATGGAAAAGAAATATATTATGTGCTTAATATGAATGTCAATTATATTAATAAATGGATTATTAATAATAGGTTAATTAGCCTGCTAATGGCGAATTAGCCTGCTGGGTTTTGCTATTGCAAACGGTTGTTGAGAAAATACAGTGGGCGATGACCTCACACAATCACACATGACTTTCTCTTGAAAACGGTTTGCGTTGAGCCACCTTGCTGTGACGCCCCTGATTTGTCCGTACACTAATCATGCACGCAAGTGTGTACGACCAAGATCAGGGACTCACTGGTAGATATCACAACACAACTCTAAAAGTAAAATAAATCATACAAGCTTCATATTACAAGCCAGGGGCCTCGAGGGCTCGAATACAAGTGCTTGATCATAGACGAGTCAGCGGAAGCAACGAATATCTGAGTACAGACATAAAGTTAAACAAGTTGCCATAAGATGGCTAGCACAAACTGGGATACAGATTGAAAGAGGAGCAGGCCTCCTTCCTGGGATCCTCCTAAACTACTCCTGGTCATCGTCGGCAGACTGCACATAGTAGTAGGCGCCTCCGGTGTAGTAGGAGTCATCTTAGGCGGCGTCTAGCTCCCGGGCTCCACCATCTGGTTGCATCATCCGAGAAGAAGGAACAGAAGGGGAAAAGGGGGAGCAAAGAAACCATGAGTAGTCATCCAAAGTACTCGCAAGCAAGGATCTATACTACATATGCAATGGTAACAAAGATATGGGTAGTATCTGTGGACTAAACTGCAGAAAGCTAGAATAAGAGGGGGATAGCTAATCCAATCGAAGACCACGCTTCTAGCAGCCTCCATGTTAGCAGCAGTAGAAGAGAATAGATGGTAAGTTCACCAAGTAACATCGTATAGCATAATCCTACCCGGCGATCCTCCCACACATCACCCTGTGAGAGAGCAACCACCGAGTTATATCTGGAACTCATCTGGATGTGTTTTATCAAGTATCCGGTTCTAGTTGTCATGAGGTCGGAATACAACTCCGGGTCGTCCTTTTACCGAGGGACACGACTATTCGAATAGATTAACTTCCCTGCAGGGCTGCACCACATAACCCAGCACGCTCGATCCCATTTGGCCGGACATACTTTCCTGGGTCATGCCCGGACTAGGAAGATCAGCACGTCGCAGCCCTACCTAAGCACAACAGAGAGGTCAGCACGCCGGTCTAAGTCCTAAGCGCGCAGGGGTCCGGGCACATCGCCCAACGCACACCTGCACGTTTTGTACGCGGCTGGTGAGCAGACCTAGCAACCTCCATTTCCAAGGAAGTTGCGTTACACGATCCAACCCGGTGAGCGCTGCTAAGTCGCTGACGTCAAGAAGGCTTCGGCTGATACCACGACGTTGAGAGCCCATAACTATTCCCACGTAGCTGTTTAGTGCATATAGTTTAACGGCCAGACCCAGATCAAATATCCAAACTCGTTAAGCGTGTTATTATGAAATAACCACGGACAACGACTAGGGCCAGATGATACGTCCAAAACGTATCTATAATTTCTGCTTGCTCCATGCCACTTTTGGGTGATATTGCTATGATATTCATACACTTCCATACACTTTTGATCATATTTGGACTAACTTACTAATCCAGTGCACCCCAGTGCCAGTTTTTGTTTTCGGCTGTTTTTGTATTTCAGGTTTTCACGTTTCGAGAACTGCCCAGAAAAATACAGAAAAAATATATAAAAAATCAGTGTTCTGGGAACGACACTGCTTCCGAAGGGGAGCCTGGGGGGGCACATGGGCTCCAGGCGCCCTGTGGGCGCCTCCCCCCCCGGGCCGCGCCGGGGGGGGGGGGGGCGCCTCGGCCCCCCGAGAGCCCCCCGGTGCCCTACTTTGGCAGATATTTAAAGGGTCCCCCGTAACCCTTGAAACATGACTTCTTTTCGCGATCCCATCTCTGTTCCGCCGCCGCCGCCGCTTCCAAGATCGGGAGCACCAGGAGAACTCTTCCCGGCACCCTGCCGGAGGGGAGGATCACCACCGGGAGCTTCTCCACCACCATGGACGCCTCCCGGATGACTCGTGAGTAGTCTCCCTTGGACCATGAGTCCATGACCAGTAGCTATGTGATGTTCTCCTCCCGTTCTTGTGCTTCACTAATTAGTCCTCGTGAGCTGCCCTACATGATCGAGGCACCTATGTAATCCTTATGCTGTTGCTGTGTTGAGTTTGCTGGGATCCGATGGATTATGAGATTATGTTCAGATTGATCTTGAGTAATATATTTGATTCACCTCTTTTATATTTTAGTTCATAAGTAATTCTTGCATGTTTCCCGTTGTTATTTATTGCTTTGGCCAAGTAGTAGGTAGTGACTCCAAGAGGGAACGTTATGCTCGATTGTGGGTTCATGCCCCTCGATGACTAGCTTGAGTGACAGAAACATGAGTCTAGGGGATGTGCTGTTGCCACAAGGGGGAAAACAACGGTGCTTGTGCCCGCGGGTGCAAGGATTGTTTACTTTACGCAAAGTTCTTTTAATGCAGTTGTCTGTTGCATTGAGTTTACACTATGGGTGGGACTCGCAACTTAATACCAGCGAGATGTTCTGGATAGATATCTCAAGGTGGATGATTAGTAGTAGATATTGATGGATTTCGGTCTACTTACTTTGGCGTACCGCCGATGCTTTGAACCTCAACCTTTCTTGTAATGTAGTCAGCATTGGTTTGCGTTCGTGGTCCTGTCAATTGCCCAGCTGTAATTTGTTACCTCACATAGCTGGTTTATCGTCTTTTGGGAGAGAGACATCACTAGTGAACATCATGTGACTTCGGTCCATATTACCATCATTGATCACATACACTATTTTACTTTTCGCTATTTTATTTACTATTGCAAAACACTATCTATCACTACTATCATATTGCTTTTAACCCTTTGTGAACTACAAGGCCGGAGAGATTGACAACCTCTCTGTACTCGTTGGGAGCAAAGTTATTTGTATCTGTGTGCAGGTCCACGTTGATTGCTAATTGCGCCGTTAGCGGTTGACACCTACCTGTTGAATCTGTGAGTCTCTAGGGATTCGATCCTTGGCATCTTTGCTACGAGAAAACACTTCTACGTACTGCATCTTACACCTTCCACTTGGGGTAACCCAACGAGGGGTTCGAGGCCCATCACCAGACCACCTCTCGACTGGGTGTCTCAACCTGCCGTGTCGCTCCGCCAGAAAGATCCACACAGAGGGCTGTCGGGACAAAGGTCCTTTCAGTCCCCTATCCGTGAACCACTCACGGGTACTCTACGAGCCGACCCGACTTTAGTCACACATGTATCATGTATAATATAGTATATACCCGTGATCACACCCAATCACGGCCCGATAGTATAGCAGGGCAGACGGACAAGGGTGTAGGGCCACTGATGGAATACTAGCATCCTATACTAAGCAGTTAGGATTGCAGGTAAGGTATCAACAGTTGTAGCAACAATGACAGGCTATGCAGCAGAATAGGATTATCGAAAGCAGTAACATGCTGCACTGCTCTAATGCAAGCAGTAGAGAAAAGAATAGGCGATATCAGGTTGATCAAGGGGGTGGGGGGCTTGCCTGGAATCTTGGCAGCGAAGGTGGGGTCGTCAATACCATAGTCGATCGGGGCAGCAGCAGCGTCGGTCTCGTAGTCTACCGGAGAGAAGAGGGGGAAGAAACAATGAATACAATGCAAACAGATGCATGATGATGCATGACATGACATGTAACGATGTTAGGTGTGCCCTAACGCAGTATCAGGTGATACTAGCGAAGGCGGAAAACATCCGGGGAAGTAGTCCCGGTGTTTTGCATTTTCGGGAAGATGAAACGGAGGGGGAAAGTTGCATCTTCGCTATGCTAGGGACGTGTGGTTGACGACCGATCTGCGTATTCGGATTCGTCTCGAAATTCTGAGCAACTTTCATGTACAAAGTATTTTCATCCGAGTTACGGATTATTTTATATTAATTTAAAGTTTTAAATCATTTTCTAATTTATTAATTATTAAATAAATTCGAAAATTGTATTATTGCATCAACATGACGTCAGCAGTCAACAGAGGCATTGACTGGGTCAACTGACGTGTGGGTCCCGCATGTCATTGACTGCCTAACTAATTAATAGTTTAATTAGGTTAATTAGTGATTAAGTTATTCTAAAACAGAATTAATTAAGTTAATTAAGTAATTAATTTATTATTATTATTTTTATATTTTTTAAATTCGTTCTGGGGGTGGGCCCCGGCTGTCATTGGGCCAGCGCGGTACTAGCGGGTCGGGCGCGCAGCGGGGCGGTTCGGGCGCTGCGGCGCCGGGTGCGAGCGCTCGCCCACAAGCGCAGGACGAGGCCGCCGGAGCGAGGGAAGGCCGTGGGGGCGAGGGGCTGGTGGGGCGAGCCAGCGCGACACGAGTGGAGGCGAAGGGCGCCGGCGGCGGGGCGAGCTGGCGCTGCCAGGCGCCGGAGAGGGGAGCGGGTGGTCAGGGAGCCGGCGGCCAGCGGGGCGAGGTCAGGAGCGACGCAGGGCGAGCACAGCGGCGGAGCGGGACGGCTAGTGCGACGGCGATTGACGCGGGGCGGGGCGAAGGCGAGCAAGGCGGCGTCGGCGAGCGGCAGCGTGGCGCGGGCGACGCGGCGCATTCGCGCGCGGCGAGACGAGGCCGGGAGGGTGTGGGGGGGGCGAGCAACGGCGAGGGTGCGGGCGCGGGGCTGCGGCCTCGTGCGCAAAGGCACAGCCGGAGCGGGCGGGATGCGTCGGGAGGAGCAGCGTCAGCAGTAGAGCAGCAGCTGCAGAACCGCAGCAGGGGCGTGGCCGTGGGCGTGCTGCCGGGCCGGCTATTGGCCACAACGGGGCAGGTGAGGGGCTCGAGCACACGACGGTGACCACGGGGAGGGAAAGGAGGGGAGAGGGGTGGTGCTCACGGGCGTCATGAGAAGAGGGGTGGCGTGGCTCGATGGAGCCGGCGAGGGAGAGGTGAGGATGAGGCAGTCCGACGGGGAGGTCTGACGATGACGGCGGGAGGAGACGACATCGAGCAGCTCTGGGCGGCGAGGCGAGGTCGTCGTCGTGGGCGCGGGATCGATCCCGATCCAGATCTGATCAGGAGGGGGGTGCGGTCGTGGGGGAGGGGAAGTGATGTAGCTGCGATTAGGGTTTGGGTGCCCAGGGGGATAAGGAGGGAGGTTGGGCTGGACTGGCCCAATGGGCTGACCGGTTGCCAGCTCGGCCGGTTGGCCCAACTGGGGGGGGGGGCTTTCCCTTTTCTTATTTTTTTACTGTTTGTATTTCCTTTTTCTTTTACTTATTTTTCCTTTTTTGTTTTATTTAGTTTATAGCATCTAGGCACTTTGTAAAATTATGTCTTCTTCACTATAATTACCAACGCAATATTTTTCACACGCCGAACATTTTTGTTTTAATGTTTTGAAATTTTAATGTTTGACAAAAATTCAAATTTGATTTTGAACAGTTTTGATCCAATACGAGATTAACAATAGTAATCGAGGTGATGTGGCATCATTAGCATAGGTTCACCGTAGCTTAACTATCCGGGCGTTACAATTCTCCTCCACTACAAGGAATCTCGTCCTGAGATTTAGGAGGTAGAAGGAAAAAGTTTGGGGTATTCTTCGCGAAGACGATCCTCGCGCTCCCAAGTGGCTTTGTCTTCAGAGTGATGCAACCACTGGACTTTGAGGAACTTGATTGCCTTCTGACGTGTGCGGCGTTCAGCTTGGTTGAGAATGCGGACCGGATGCTCTTTATAGGAGAGGTCCTGTTGCAACTCGAGCACTTCGTGATCCACTGCTCGGACTAGGTCCTTGAAGCAGTGGCGGAGTTGAGACATGTGGAACACATCGTGAACCTGAGATAGGTTTGGCGGCAGCTCCAGTTGATATGCCACCTTTCCACTCCTTTCAAGACTAGTGAATGGGCCAATATATCGAGGAGCTAATTTTCCCTTGATCCCGAAGCGGTGAGCACCCTTCATTGGTGTAACTCAAAGATATGCCTTTTTGCCAGGTTGATAGACCATGTCCTAATGATGACGGTCATACTGACTTTCTGACGTGACTGAGCAGTCTTCAGATTCTCGCGGATGACGCGGACTTGCTCTTCAGCGTGTTGAATAATGTCCGGACCGAAGAGTGGACGTTCCCCAGTTTCTGACCAGTTCAGAGGGGTTCGGCACTTTTGTCCATATAACACTTCGAAGGGAGCTATCTTCAGACTAGCTTGATAGCTATTATTATAAGAGAACTCAGCATACGGGAGAGTTTCCTCCCATTTCTTGCCAAAGGAAATTGCACAAGCTCGAAGCATGTCTTTGAGAACTTGGTTGACGCGTTCAACTTGTCCTTGCGACTGTGGATGAAAAGTAGTACTGAATGACAGATGTGTTCCTATAGCTTCTTGGAAACTTGCCCAGAATCTTGAAGTGAATAAACTGCCACGGTCTGAACTGCTTACCAGTGGAATACCGTGAAGTGAAACAATTCTGGACATGTAGAGAGTTGCCATCTGACTAGCAGTAATCGTTTCTTTGACAACCAGAAAATGTGCAACTTTAGAAAGCCGGTCAATGACGACAAGAATTGCATCATTACCTTTCTGCGATTTAGGAAATCTAGTGACGAAGTCCATTTCAACATGGTCCCATTTCCATTCAGGAATAGAGATAGGTTGCAAGGTTCCAACAGGCCTTTGATGTTCTGCTTTGATACGACGGCAAAAGTCACACTCAGCAACATAACGAGCAATGTCTTCCTTCATATTAGACCACCAAAATCTCTGACGAATGTCTTGGTAAATCTTGGTACTACCAGGATGAATAGACAGAGGCGTATCATGAGCTTCTTTCATAACCTCCTGAGTCTTGTCCAGGTTTTCACTCTTACTCAGAACCACTTGGCGGCCTTTGAAGTACAAGGCACCATCATCCGCAACAGTGAAGAATGAGGGCTTTCCTTCTACGAGATAGCGTTTAATCTTCTCAACTTCAGAGTCATATTGCCGACTATTCTTGATACTGCTCACGAGATCGGGTACGACAGCCAGGGTATTAAGGGAACCCTAGGAAACAACATGAAGATTCATCTTCTGAAATTCTGGAGGTGGGGGAGCGAGTGCTCCAGGAGGAACAATATGGAGGTTCAGCTTTCTGAATTCTTCAACAAGCGAGGGTTGAACCTTGTGAACCTGGAGGTGGTTGCAAGATGACTTGCGGATTAAGGCATTAGCCATCACATTGGCCTTGCCCGGGGTATAGGAAATACCCAAGTCGAAGTCTGCAACAGTCTCCATCCATCTTTGCTGACGGAGGTTCAGGTCCGGCTGAGTAAACAGATACTTCAGACTTTGGTGGTCGGTGAATATCTCGCAACGATCACCAAGAAGGTAATGCCGCCACTGTTTTAGAGCATATATGACAGCAGCAAGCTCAAGGTCATGAACTAGGTAGTTCTCTTCATGAGGGCGCAATTGATGAGAGGCATAAGCAATTACTCTGCGCTCTTGCATTAGGACACAGCCTAATCCCTGACGCGAAGCGTCGCAGTAAACGACGAAGTCCTTCTTAGTATTAGATGGAGCAAGCACTTGGGCAGTAGTTAGCTTGTCCTTGAGTGCCTAAAAACTTTCCTGGCATTTGTCTGTCCACTCGAACTTAACGCCTTTGTGAAGTAGACCAGTCAGAGGCTTGGCGATCTTGGAGAAGTTCTTGACGAATAGACGGCAATAGCTGGCGAGACCGAGAAAACTTCTAACTTGCTTGATGTTCTTCGGAGGAGTCCAATCGAGAATGGCCTGAACTCGTTCTGGGCTGACGGCAATACCATCCTTGGAGATGACATGCCCAAGGTAGGTTACTTCAGGAAGCCAGAACTCGCACTTGGAATATTTAGCATACAATTGATGCCCTCGAAGCTTTTCCAGTACAAGGCGAAGATGTTCAGCATGCTCCTCCTTATTCTTGGAAAATACAAGGATATCATCCAAATATACCACGACAAATTTGTCGAGGTATTCCATGAATATATAGTTCATCAGGCGAGAGAAAGTAGCTGGAGCATTTCTCAAGCCGGATGACATGACGGTGTACTCAAACGAACCGTATCGAGTTACAAAGGCGGTCTTTGGAATATCCTCTTCACGAACACGGATCTGGTGGTAACCCAACCTCAAGTCAAGTTTAGAGAACACTGATGAACAAGCCAGTTGATCATATAGATCATTGATCCGAGGAAGGGGATATTTATTCTGAATAGTTGCTTGGTTGATAGGACGGTAATCTTGGACCAATCGGTTTGTCCCATCCTTCTTCCTGACAAAGAGGGAAGGTGCTCCCCAAGGAGAGCAACTCGGGCGAATGAAACCACTAGCAAGAGATTTGTCGATTTCCTCCTTAAGCTCAGTGAATTCATGAGGCGGCATCTTGTAGGGTCGTTTGGCTATAGGAGTGGTGCCTGATTTCAAGTCGATGATGAACTCGACAGCTCTAGCAGGGGGAATCCCTGGAAGTTCCTCGGGAAAGACATCCTGGAAGTCGCGTATGACGAGAATGTTTTCTATGCCCTCGAGTGGTGAAGCGTTCAATGCATTCAATGCATAAAGACGTGCCTCGACATTCTGAACTAGATGAGCGTTGTAGCTTACTATTTCATTGGAAGGGTATAACAGATGGATTGTCTTGGTGGCGCAAACCATAGAAGCAGTATGCGCTTTTAGCCAATCCATTCCCAGAATGAGGTCGATGTTGGACGACTTTAGGATAATGGGAGAGGCATAAAAATCCAACCCTTCGATTTCAACGGGTGACAACCCATAGAGGTTTGACATTGGCCGGCAGGGGTTTTTACCACTACCGAAGTGTTCATTTCTTCCCATCTAATGCCGTGCTTATATGCAAAATCTTTTGACATGAATGAATGCGATGCTCCAGAATTAAATAAAACAGATGCATGTACTGAATTAACAAGGAGAGTACCCATCACAGTAGCAGGTTGGTCTTGAGCTTCATTGAGATCAAAATGGTTGGCATGAACACGACCATAAGGCCTGGCATTGTTGTTGCAGGGCTGATTATTCCCACGACCAGCTGTAGACAGTGCAAGCTAGTTCTGATTCTGGAAGCAGTTCCTGGCAAGGTGCCCTGGCTGACCACACTTGTAGCACATACCATCATTGGGGGCAGAAGCCGGAGCTGGGAGTGGTGCTGCTGGAAGTCTTGGCTGCCTAGGTGGTGGAGGCAAACGAGGTGCAGCATAGGACTGCCTTGGAGCAGGTGCAGCTGGACGGTACACATTGTTGGGAATCCAGACCCTACACTTCTGTGAGGAAGGGCCCGAGGATGAATCCAGTTCACGGTTGCGCCTAAGAGAGCCCTGGTGTTCCTGCAGACCAGTTTCAACTTGGATGGCCTTGTTCACCAAGGTGACGAAATCTCCAATGTCATGCATAAGGAGTGCGAGCTTGATGTTAGCTTGAAGTCCGTCAAGGAACTTTTCCTTTCTACGAGCATCAGTGGCAATGTCTTCTTCAGCATAGCGGGATAAGTCCAGAAACTCCCGCTGATAAGCGTCCACAGTCTTGTTGCCCCGGGTGAGGTTGCGGAACTCACGCTTCTTCCTATCCATGATTCCCCGAGGAATGAAGCGGGCACGGAAGGCAGCTTGGAATTCCGGCCAAGTGATGATTGTTCCAGCAGACAATGTACGCCCATGGTTGTCCCACCATTGAGCAGCAGGACCCTTCACATAGTATGCCGCAAAGGTGACATAGTTGGTAGCGGCTACTCCAGCAGACTCCAGTTCAAAGGCAATGTCACGGAGCCAGTCATCAGCATCAAGAGGCTGAGTAGAGCTGCGGTAGATGGATGGATTGAGGTGAGCAAAGTCATTCAGTGTCATTGTGCCAGGCTGCTGATCCATGTTGGGGCGGGGGAACTAAGCCATGACAGTCTCCATGAACTGGCGATTCAGCTCAAACTGTTGGATCATACCGGCCATGTATTCAAGCGGTGGTGGGGCGTTGCCACCACGATCATGGCCAGTTGGTCTAACCATCCTGCTAATATATAACAGAGGTAGTTCAGCATTGAGAAATTTGCAAACACAAGAATCATTCAGGAATGAAACATGCATAATGAAAGGAGCACGTAATATACCACATAGTAGTCGGCATATATTACAAAAGGGTGCATGCATAGAGTTCAGTACACAGAGTTCAGTACATCATAGGCGGCACGCAGGCTCACGGCGAATGCATCTAATACTAATAAGTAAGACTACATCAGTCCCAGGCGAAACTACGGAGGTGGATGTAGCCTGACAGCTGGTAGCGCTGCAACGGGAAGTCCTCCACACCAGCAACTTGGGGGCCGTGGATACCCTGGTGCAGAACCCGACGTCCAGGTGGCAACAAAGGACCAAGTGCGGCAGCATAGCCTCCCACATTTGGCCAACCGACGCGAGGAGGCATCACGGTCCTAGCTGGGTAGATCGCAGTAGGCGGCAGCTGTCTAGATAGGACAAAGGGGTGCAACAATGTCAAGGCGCAGTACAGGTGCCGATGGGTGGTGTACAACTCGTGGTGAATAGCTCGGTTAGCTTGATCCAGCCCATCAGCATGCAGAACAAGGTTCTGATGATGGAAGGGCTCTCGAGTGACAATGGAGTAGGCAGCAGTGTAGTATCCCTCCGCTCCATCGTCAGAGGCGATACCAACGTGCCTGAAAGAGGAAGTGTCCAACGCCCGATACTCTCCATGAAGACATGTCAGAGCAGTGTAAGCAGCATCGTGAACTGCCATATTGATGGTCACTCCAACACCATGAGCGGTGTGCAGCACAATAGAGGAGTCCTCTTCACGAGAGTAGAGGCGGACGATGGCACGGTACTGCTCCTGGTTAAAGTCCTGGTACTGCTCGTACACGGTATACTTAGGGTGCCAGCGATAACCCAGATAGGTCATCAACTCAGCTAGCACAGCAGGTGATCCCGAGGCTCCAATGGCCTGCGTGTGGCGTATGACCTGCCTCGTGGGTTCCATCTGAAAACAAAGATGTATCAAAGGAGTCAAATGACAGTGTGGGGATTATGCAAAATACTATTCTAAGCAATAACTATGGCTTATCCAACTTTGGGGTGAGTGGCCTCGGGGATCCTAATGTTAGAGTTAGTAAATTTGTTTAACCAGAATAGGAGAGTGCTCAAAGTCCCGGAGTAAAGATCGAGGAGTAAAAGAACCTAGTACCACCCAAATGGCGACGTGGGCCCGTAAGCCACACATCCATGTTAGTAAAAGTTTTGTAATGTCTAGATTCGACTTCGGCCAAGGAGCGTGGAAGGGGGATTCCTACCGGCAGTCGGCTCTGATACCAACTTGTGACGCCCCCGATTTGTCCGTACACTAATCATGCACGCAAATGTGTACGACCAAGATCAGGGACTCACTGGTAGATATCACAATACAACTCTAAAAGTAAAATAAGTCATACAAGCTTCATATTACAAGCCAGGGGCCTCGAGGGCTCGAATACAAGTGCTCGATCATAGATGAGTTAGCAGAAGCAACAAATATCCGAGTACAGACTTAAAGTTAAACAAGTTGCCATAAGATGGCTAACACAAACTCACTACAACAAAACAAAGATTAAGTAACACAATCATGTAACACATAGGAAAACGTGTTACAGAGAAAAACCATAGTAACACATCATGTGTGTTCCCTGTTGGACAGTAACACATAGTTGATAAGATTCGAAAATGTGTTACCGGCACCTTACCGTACTAACATATAAGTTTGTGTTGCTCCATTTGTGTTACAAAATATTGAGACAGTAACACATAATCATGTGTTGTTTCACAGTGTTACAAGCTATATAACTTTAGAGAAAAAAAGAATAGTTAAATATTGTATTTCAATAGAAAAGGAATAGTGCCACACTCCTTAGAAACATAAGTTCAAATTTTCACTCAATTGTTTTTCTCAAAAACTATTTTCTATGACATAAGCTTGTACATAGGTCTTGAATATTTTTCCTATATTACTTAAACTTTATTTGAGATACATATATGACTCAAAGCGGAATTACTTCCAATATGTATGCATAAATTCATTCATTTATCTATAGAAAATAGCGCATAAAATTTAAAAATGGTTGTAAATTTATAAATATTAGCATGGAAGCATATTGTGTATAAGAAATTGAAGACATGGGAGATGGAAGCATATTATATGTACATAATAATTTAGCTATAAAAAATTGAGAACATGTAGGCCTGTTTAGAAGTGAGACCGGCTAAACAACCCAATAGAATCCAGAGCCATTTGACATGCATGAACAGAATAAAATGACCAACAATGGGGGCTATTTGACATGCATGAAGAAAAATCAACACATGGGACATGGAAGCATATTATATGTACATAATAATTTTGATATTAAAAAATGAGAACATGTGGGCCTGTATAGAAGTGAGACCGGATAAAACAACCCAATAGAACCCAGGGCCATTTGACATGCATGAACAGAATAAGGTGGGTCGCCATGTTTGGCTAGGACACCCCGGTGATGTGATGTTCGTCCCTGTAAACATTGTGACGTTATAAATAAAGTTTCACGAGATTGTCTAAAAAAAGAATAAAAACTATACCCAAAAAACATTCGAACCTGCTACCTCCTCGCACTCGTGAGCACACGTGATAACCAAGGCGCAATCATCGTTGTTGTTCTAAAAGTAAATAACCTGTCTTTTCCGTAACAACAATTAAGAGATGGGTCGAGGCCCATTTAAAAGAAAGGTGCTCTATGGCCGGCGAGGAGTTAAATGGGCGCCCCTATGCCTCGCATCTAGTAGCAGCCTCCCAGAATGGGCCGGCCCATCAGGGAAAAGAGGCCTTTAGCGGGGTTTTTGTTCTATTGTTCTTCATATTATTTATTTTCTTGTCACTTTTATTTTTTCGTCTTGCTTATATTTCCCAATATAATAATACATCAATTATAAAATTAAATTTACGTACAAAAATCCAAATTATTAATCATGTATTTAAAAAATGTTAAACGTCTATAGAAAAATGTAAAATGTGTATGGGAAGAACTAGACATCAAAACATATATATGGAAAAAAATATCATGTATTTGATAAATTATAAATCTGCATTAAAAATTTCCTTATGAACAATATGTATTTAAAACGTACAATATATATGAAAAACATAGACATGAAAAATATAAGTTTCAAAAAATGTTAGACATCTGTAGAAAAAATGTTCCCAGTGTATGCGAAAAATGTAGAGTGTTTATAAAAAAATCATAAGAATATAAATTTAAAAAATGTAACTATGTATTTGGAAAATGTTAAAAGTATCAAATAATATTCCTGATGTATACAAAAAATGTACAGATGTGTATGGAAAAAGTATACCTAAAAAAACATATGCCTGAGGAAATGTTACTCATGTATTTATAAAATGTTTGTGCAGTTTATAAAAACAGATCATTACCATCGTGTATTTAAAATTTAATGGAAAATGTTGATAATTTATTGGAAAATATCTCCAAAAAATGTATTAAAAGGTAATGTACATTGTGTATTTAAAAAATGCTCAACATGTTTTCCGTATGCATTGAAAGTGTTAATCACATATTTAAAAAATATATTTGTTGTTTTTAAATATGCTCATTGCCTTGAAAAAGTTCATTGTGTATTCAAATAAATGTTGGCCATATATTTGGAAAAGTGTTAAATACTTGTTTTAAATAAAAAAAATAGATTTGTGTATTTGATAAATGTACAACGTGTATCCGATAAATGTTTCACATGTACAATAAAAATGTACACTAAGAAAACATTAAAAAATAAAGAAAAACTAGGGAAGAAGTAAATTAAACCAAACAAAAAGGAAAAACAAGAAAAATAGACCAAAAAAAAAGAAAGGGGACAAAAGAAATCAAGAAAAATCAAAGAAAGCCAAGAAAGGAATGAAGCAACCGAGGAAAAAAAACCTACTGAAAACAAAGAAATAAATGAAGAAAACCATTGAAGAATAAAAGAAAAACAAAAAACCAAAGAATACCATGAAGAAAAAAATAGTAAGACAATTTATGGAGGGACTATTTCTTTTTAGGACATCCCATAAAAAATTAGATGAATGAACAAGATTTTTTTTGAGAAATAGTAGAAAAGGAACAAAATGACTTTTTGTGAGATCTTCTAGAGTTTCCTAATTATAATCATCGCTTTGGCCGGTTGTTAGCATGGAGCCTCTCAACCCAGGAAGGCCAAAAAGTGTTGGTTCGAGGGGCATGGCTAGTCTTTTTGAAATCGTGTTTTTGGGCTGTGTAAGGAATGTGTATAGGATGTTGATTCCAATTTCTAATTAATATAAATTTCTCTCACCCCTTTATAGGCTTACCTGCGACTCAATAAATGACAACTAGTAACTACAAAAATTAAAGACACCATGTTTTTGATAACCTTTTATGTCGGGGCCACTAATCAACACGCTTCATCCATGTGCAAGACTACTTTTCTGTTTGTTTATAATTTTCAAACTATTGTGTTCACATATTTGAAATATGATTAGTCCCCTAACTCGATCATGGATCATTAACACCAATATCCACTCATGGGTTAAATGTATTTTTGAATATTATCTCGTCAACAGGTTGTTCAAAGTACCCTAATTGCCATGACTGATTCTCCTATAAATCGCCCACTGTGTCACCTATGGTGTCCACTTTACTTTGGCAATAACCAAGCTCTAAAGCTCCCATATGTTAAGTAAGGTTCCCGTGCCGATGGAAGGGCTCATGCTCCGTTTTATGTATTTGTTTTGAGGTTGTTGAGGGCTTGTGTCCCTCTCTCAAGAAGACGAGGCGGCGGCTCCCGAAGATGGAATAAAGCTCTCCATGCCTAGCCCCAGTCTCGACGATGTGTCTAGCGTCGTCGGAGGGTGTGTGGGGGTGTGTCTTCAGTGGATCTTGTGGAATTCGATGGCGTTTTTGTCTTCGATGGATCTGTTTGGATCTAGTCATCCTTTGTCTGTGTTCGTGTGTCTTCAGGTTGGATGCTTCCGATTTACACTTCTCTTTGTCGATCATCAAATAACATTTATTTGAGTGATTTTGTTCTATTTAATATTCTCTCACCATATTGGGATTATCTCTTTACAGAAAAATTCATCTCAATGAGGTGAAGAATATAGTTTTGGTGAACTTTTTATTTGGTATCGTATTTGATCAATGCATAGTCAAATTTACTTGGTGTGTTTCTCTTCAAACATTGCGGGAGCAAACCGTGATGTGTTATTGGCCTAGGAATATTTTTCAAAGAAGACAATCAAAGAGGTCTTTCTGAAAATTACTAAAGTGGCCCTTTCGAACAAAAATATCATACGTGATTTTCACTAAGTTCTCGTTGGCACAAACTGATTAATCATACTTTGTTTTACCTCAACAAAATGGACAACTTCCTTGGTTGTGAACTAGTTCTTTTGAGATCACCCAGGCTTTTCCGAAATATTGAAATGCTGATGAGGACATCACTAACAAGGTTACACCCATAGCTCCAACTGACACATATACAGGACCAATTACTAGAGCTCGCGCACGCCAATTAAATTACCAGGTACTTTCGTTTCTTGGTAATGAATCTAATGTTCATGAGAATATGATGCTGCCTAAATTGGATACATTTGTCTTGCTTACAAATGAAGGGCCTAGCTTGGACAAGAAGGATGAACATTGGAGCAAGATCAAGCATGGAGATGATGGCATGCGCAAGGGGAACAAGAATGGAGTTTCAATTGATGATTTCAGGACTTTGAAGCCACCATAATGAGTGCGAGAAGCCTTGGACGAAATATACAAGATGCCACTTCATAAATTTCGTCTAGAGGCTATTATAGGTGCTGCGTCACCTTATTATTGGGCCAGGCCCATGTAATTTCAAAATACTTGAGTATAGGCTGTTTTTAGAGTCCGTATGTGTGGGGAAACAAGAGTTAGGGTTGGTTTCGGACCCCTCCATCAAGGGCCACGAAATTCCCCCCTCTTTCCCCCATATATACAGCCCTTAGGGCGTCGTTTAGACTTTGGGTTTTGTTTAGATTAAAGTTCATCATAGCTGCAACTTTGCGTATTTCGTTTATGTTCAACGACCAGACCAAGACGTCACAGAACCCCACTTGATCAATAAAGCTTTCCTCTTGAATTCGCAATATCCAGATTGCAATCTCAGTTTCTTGCTTGTTCTTCGTTTGCCTGCAGGAAACAGACCTTCGTGGTCAGGTTGATCGTGCTCCGGCGTGGTCAATAACCTCTCGGAGTTGGTTTAGCGATTGCTAAGGCGCGACGTCCACGCACGTTCGTAGTCGGATCGTCAAAGTCGACTTCATCCAAACGATAGCCACCATCTCATCGAAAGACGGGACACCTTTGCCTCTATCAAGTGGTATCAGATTTCCAGGTTGCTCGGTGAGATTTTACAGTTTTTCGTAGATTAGATCGAGTCTGTTCTTCATACATACAGTCCACGAAAAAGCCAAAAAAAATTAGGGTTAGTTCATCCAATCCGAACCAATCTGAGCCTTTGCATCATCTTTTCTGTATTTGCTTTGTTGAATTTGCGGTTGCATCATCGTGTCAAGTTGCTGGTCTTAGCGTCTAGTTCTTTAGAGTTTCGAGTTCTGTTCATAGTTTGTCACGTCGCCGCCGCACCATATTCATCGCCGCTGCCATACCACCACTGCTGCCATATCCCAAACTGATGGACAAACTAAAGTAGTCAACAGAACTTTGTCTACTATGCTTAGGGCTGTTTTGAAGAATAATAAGAAAATGTGGGAAGAATGCTTGCCTCATATTGAATTTGCTTATAATCGTTCGTTGCATTCTACTACTATGATGTGCCCTTTTGAAATTCTCTATGGTTTCCTACCTCGTGCACCTATTGATTTGGTGCCTCTTCCATCTTCGGAGAAGGTTAATTTTGATGCTAAACAACGTGCTGAATTGATCTTAAAAATGCATGAGTTAACTAAGGAAAATATTGAGCGTGTGAATGCTAAATATAAACTTGTTGGAGATAAGGGTAGAAAACGTGTTGTCTTTGCACCTGGAGATCTTGTTTGGTTACATTTGCGTAAGGATAGGTTTTCTAATTTGCGCAAGTCAAAGCTAATGCCACGTGCTGACGGTCCTTTCAAGGTGTTAGAGAAAATAAATGATAATGCATATAAACTTGAGCTGCCTGCAGATTTTGGGGTTAGTCCCACATTTAACATTGCAGATTTGAAGCCTTACTTGGGTGAGGAAGATGAGCTTCCGTCGAGGACGACTTCAATTCAAGAAGGGGAGGATGATGAGGACATCACTAACAAGGTTACACCCACAGCTCCAACTGACACATATACAGGACCAATTACTAGAGCTCGCGCACACCAATTAAATTACCAGGTACTTTCGTTTCTTGGTAATGAATCTAATGTTCATGAGAATATGATGCTGCCTAAATTGGATACATTTGTCTTGCTTACAAATGAAGGGCCTAGCTTGGACAAGAAGGATGAACATTGGAGCAAGATCAAGCATGGAGATGATGGCATGCGCAAGGGGAACAAGAATGGAGTTTCAATTGATGATTTCAGGACTTTGAAGCCACCATAATGAGTGCGAGAAGCCTTGGACGAAATATATAAGATGCCACTTCATAAATTTCGTCCAGAGGCTATTATAGGTGCTGCGTCACCTTATTATTGGGCCAGGCCCATGTAATTTCGAAATACTTGAGTATAGGCTGTTTTTAGAGTCCGTATGTGTGGGGAAACAGGAGTTAGGGTTGGTTTCGGACCCCTCCATCAAGGCCACAAAATTCCCCCCTCTTTCCCCCATATATACAGCCCTTAGGGCGTCGTTTAGACTTTGGGTTTTGTTTAGATTAAAGTTCGCCATAGCTGCAACTTCGCGTACTTCGTTTGTGTTCAACGACCAGACCAAGACGTCACAGAACCCCACTTGATCAATAAAGCTTTCCTCTTGAATCCGCAATATCCAGATTGCAATCTCAGTTTCTTGCTTGTTCTTCGTTTGCCTGCAGGAAACAGACCTTCATGGTCAGGTTGATCGTGCTCCGGCGTGGTCAATAACCTCTCGGAGTTGGTTTAGCGATTTCTAAGGCGCGACGTCCACGCACGTTCGTATTCGGATCGTCAAAGTCGACTTCATCCAAACGATAGCCACCATCTCATCGAAAGACGGGACACCTTTGCCTCTATCAAATGCAATGAGATCGAATCATCATATTGGAGAATATGAAGCTTATATATTCTAAATATTTTTATGGAAATACATTTATTTGTTAAATTTTAAACATGTTTACACTAAATATATGTAGCAAGTTGTATTTGTAGCAAGATTGTTAGGCACCCCGCCACTTTTCCCTCATCTTCCCGCGCTTCCTTCATAATTTACCGGCCCGCAGCGCAACTAAAAGGCCCGATATTGTGTCTCTCTAGAAAGAGGGACGTGATATAAAATTTCTTATGTAGACCACCACCGTCCCATGGGTGAAGCCTAGACCTAATTCCCCATCTCCCGATATCCTCTCCACTCCCAGATCCCAGCCGCCACCCCCATCTTGCACCTTTCTCTTCTCCACGACAGTGAGCCGCTGACGTTGTTTGCCAGGCCGCCGCCGCTAGCTCCCTTCCCCAAAAGCCCACCGCGTTGATCGCCCTGCACGCCGCGGCAGCGCCGTCCGCCCGTCCCAAGCGTCCAACGCCCGAGCGACACCCTATGGCATTCTTGGAGCCCATGTCCGCTGTCAACTGCACCAGCTCTGGTAACCCCGATGCCACATCCACGACCTCATCTCCGGCGGCCAGTCTCCATCTCCAACATCCCGGAGCAAGAGGTGCCTAGCCGGCGACCTGACTAGGGGCTCCCACGATCGGCAACGACTCTGACGGTGGCACCTCCGTCGAGCTGAAAAAGGACCCCCCAACCCCAACCACGGACTACCTTCCTCTCCAGATCGCAGCAGTGACTTGCCTTTCTGTAGGTGATTCATGTGATGGCTTTACCTGTTGTACGTAAATAGGTTTCTTGACTACCTTTTACTCTGGATGATTGTAGATTATATTTATTTTCTATGTGATTTCAGGATAGTAATTGCCTAATGTGTCCTCGCAAATGTTGTATCACTTCGACTAGGGTATCTTACCGCTGAATTGTTTGGTGGACTGTTCAATATAAGTCGTCTAGTAGATTTGCTACAATGTAGGATTCCGTTAACTTCAGAGGTTCTGCAGAACTTCAGTCTTACTACTATGGAGTCTGGAATCTGGTTGTAGTTTGAACATAGTATTTATGAGATGTTAGAGAGCGTTGAAGGTTTAATTTACCCCTTCACAATATAGAGGGTTGCTCATTTACCTTTGTATACTACATTAGCTATCATAGACCTACATGTTCCTTTCTCCAGAAAGTAAATACTAAAGTTGTTGCTATAATTTACAGTTAAGTTTTAGTAGCAGTTTGATATTTATTTTGCTACCAAGTCACTTTTCTCCATAGCCTGTAAATATACTTTGTTTGCTCTTGTAAAATGATACAATTGTACTTCTGTAGTTAATTGTATTAAGCGCTCCATATTTTCTTTCAGTATGGAATGTATCCACAAAGAGCTTCAGGAGCTTGTTGCACTTGGTCACCGTGTGACTTTCTTTTCAACTTAATGGGGACAACTTATAATGTTTTACTCAGTCTAGCTCACTAAATTAGTGCGTGCCATTGTTCTGTATTTCATTATGCAAAGTTGTAATAACAAGTAATGTTGTTTGCAGCCATCTTCCACCACCTCCTAATCTAGAGGTCACATATGTGATTGTTGAGAAAGCTGCAGATCAGGCTCTTGAATGAATAAACAAGGTGCTGGTTGTTTCTCATGACACTTCCATCAAGAGAGATAGGATAGATTTTATATAGATATCTCTCTTGCCCACCTATAACTTCTATGTGCATGTTCTGGTTTCACACACGCACATGAACACACTTCTTTCTATGTTATGTATATTCTACTTTTGTTTCATTGTCTACTTGGTGCAGAAGGGTATATTGGCTCCATGGGCAGTTTCATGTATTGGGACGCCCTTCAACTCATTTGCATCCTTGAAGTCTCATGGATTTCTATAATATTTGAATATGCAATGCTGATGGACAGGAAGAACACTGCCCGTCATTCTGGTGAGATTTCTATCCATCTTTTGCATTAATATATCTTGATTATGCAGTTTTGAACCAACATGTTTAATTAATGCTTAAACCGTATGTGTCTTCATTAAGTCGTGCCTTTATGTGCCACCGATTCTATAGCCCACTAATCTTCAAGCATGTAACACATGCTATTCTTTCATGTGTAATAAAGCAAAATCTTAGCTGATATTTAGAGAATTGCTATATGCTTTGTTAGTCAAACATCCTACATGCCCATACATTTAGGTTTACGTACTTGAGATGATTATCTGTAGGCAAAAGAAATATTATGTTATAATTGGAATCAAAAGTATATTGTGGCCAAATTGGATGTATTTACCTTTGTTAGTTTTGTGTCGTGCAGAATGCTAATGTAGATATAAAAAAAATGATTTTTGATGAAGATCTAGATTTGCTCCTAAACATGATAACTTAGCAATCTTATTGTCATTTATCATATATATTCATACACAATTGGCATCTTCCTTTGGGTCGTGTAACTCAACATGTACTTTCGCTTTTGCAGATAATTTGGTGTTCACTCGCTTGCGGAGATTGACATAGGAAACAAGTCTTTGTGGTTCAGCTCAAAACATTATGACTATGGACGAGATATCAACTCTTTTGTTCTTGTTGTGACCTGGTCATGTGATATGGTTGCAAGCGATTCTAGTTGTTATTTCTGTCCCATTAATGTAAATGTGACTTACAATTACATTATTTTGTATCTTATGTGATTGAAGTGCAATTCATTACTTTTGTGAGCCTGAAATTCGAACTCGGCTCTCCAAATTCAACAGGAATATATATATGAAATCTACTGCTATAGAAACATGTGCTCTAACACTGTAGTGCTAATTTAAACGTGCCATGAATACTTGGCTTGGCCAAATGTGGCATCCACGTGACCTTTCCTTCTCCCTTCAGAGTACTTATGTTTATTGCCATGTCATCACCACAACATCATCAATTATGAGAAAAAATCAATGACTTGCCACAATTGCCATGTCAAGATCTCATCTGATTATTGTGTCCAATATTTAGACAAATATGTGTTGCAGAAGTACTACCATGTGTTACAAATAGTGTTGCTAAAGTTAGAAAACTATGTTACTCGTAATGTTACCATGCCTAAAATTTATGTTACTACTGGTGTTACTATAGGTATAAGAATGTGTTACTAGCTCATCAGGTAACACATATGGTTAATGTTACAACAGCAAAACTGTAACACAATTTTTAATGTATAGTAACAACCATTATGTGTGACAGTGAACATCTCTCGGTAACACGGCCTAACATAACACTTCTCAAAATGTGTTACTCCATTGCCTTGTAACACTTTTTTGGACCTGTAGTAACACAAGTGCGTGTTACCAAAGCTCTGTCCTGTTGTAGTGACTGGGATACAGATCGAAAGAGGAGCAGACCTCCTGCCAGGGATCCTCCTAAACTACTCCTGGTAGTTGTCAGCAGACTGCACGTAGTAGTCGGCACCTCCGGTGTAGTAGTAGTCGTCCTAGGTGGCGTCTGGTTCCTGGGCTCCACCATCTGGTTGCATCATCCAAGAAGAAGGAACAGAAGGGGAATAGGGGGAGCAAAGCAACCGTGAGTACTCATCCAAAGTACTCGCAAGCAAGGATATATAATACATATGCAACGGTAACAAAGATATGGGTAGTATCTGTGGACTGAACTGCAGAAAGCCAGATTAAGAGGGGGATAGCTAATCCAATCGAAGACTACGCTTCTGGCAACCTCCATCTTGCAGCAGTAGAAGAGAATAGATGGTAGGTTCACCAAGTAACATCATATAGCATAATCCTATCCGGCGATCCTTCCGCACATCACCCTGTGAGAGAGCGACCACCGAGTTATATCTGATACTCATATGGGTGTGTTTTCTCAAGTATCCGGTTCTAGTTGTCATGAGGTCGGAATACAACTCTGGGTCGTCCTTTTACCGAGGGACACAACTATTCGAATATATTAACTTCCCTGCAGGGGTGCACCACATAACCCAACACGCTCGATTCCATTTGGCCGGACACACTTTCCTGGGTCATGCCCAGCCTCGGAAGATCAACACGTCGCAGCCCTACCTAAGCACAGCAGAGGGGTCAGCACGCCGGTCTAAGTCCTAAGTGCGCAGGGCTCCGGGCCCATCACCCAACGCACACCTGCACGTTGTGTACGCGGACGGTGAGCAGACCTAGCAACCTCCATTACTAAGGAGCCCATAACTATTCCCACGTAGCTGGTTAGTGCGTATAGGCAAACGACCAGACTCAGATCAAATATCCAAACTCGTTAAGCGTGTAATATGAAATAACCACGGACAACGACCAGGGCCAGGCCACCTCTCGACTGGGTGTCTCAACCTGCAGCTACTTCTCGAGCTTGCGTTGTATTCCCTCGAAGAGGAAAGGGTGATGCAGCACAATAGCTTAAGTATTTCCCTCAATTTTTGAGAACCAAGGTATCAATCCAGTAGGAGACCACGCGCGAGTCCCTCGCACCTGCACAAACAAATAAGAACTTCACAGCCAACGAGATAAGGGGTTGTCAATCCCTTTACGGTCACTTACGAAAGTGAGATCTGATAGATATGATAGTTTGATATTTTTGGATATAAGAACAGAAAGAAAAAAGGTAAAGTAAAGTAGATTGTAGATTGGTATGTTGAGAATAGACCCGGGGGCCATAGGTTTCACTAGTGGCTTCTCTCATGATAGCAGAATTCTACGGTAGGTAAATGAACTACTGTTGAGCAATTGATAGAAAAGCGAATACTTATGAGAATATCTAGGCATGATCATTATATATAGGCATCACGTCCGTAACAAGTAGACCCAAACGATTCTGCATCTACTACTATTACTCCACACATCGATCGCTATCCAGCATGCATCTAGAGTATTAAGTTCATAAGAATAGAGTAACGCCTTAAGCAAGATGACATGATGTAGAGGGATAATCTCAAGCAATATGATATAAACCCCATCTTTGTATCCTCGATGGCAACAATACAATACGTGCCTTGCTACCCCTACTATCACTGGGAAAGGACACCGCAAGATTGAACCCAAAGCCAAGCACTTCTCCCATTGCAAGAACTATAGATCTAGTAGGCCAAACCAAACCAATAATTTGAAGAGACTTGCAAGGATATTATAATCATACATAAAAGAGTTCAGAAAAGAACCAAATATTTCTCATAGATAATCTTGATTACAAACCCACAATTCATCGGATCTCGACAAACACACCGCAAAAAGAGATTACATCGAATATATCTCCTCGAAGACCGAGGAGAACTTGGTATTGAGATCCAAAGAGAGAGAAGAAGCCATCTTGGTAGTAACTATGGACCCGAAGGTCTGTGGTAAACTACTCACAACTCATGGTGAGGCGATGGTGTTGGTGTAGAAGCACTTCGTGGTAGATCCCCCCTCCGGCGGAGCTCCGGAACAGGCCCCAATATGGGATCTCACGGGAACAGAAGGTTGCGGTGGTGGAACTAGGGTTTTCTCTCCGTGTCTGATGTTTTCGGGATACATAGGTATATATAGGAGGAAGGAGGGCACCGAGGGACCAACGGGGGCCCACGAGGCAGGGGGCGCGCCCCCCACCCTCGTGGACGCCATGTGTGCCCTATTCCGTGGTTCTCAAGTCTCCCGTGAAGATATAGCTCCAAAAATATCTCTCCCGAAGGTTTCATTCCATTTGGACTCCATTTGATATTCCTTTTCTGTAGAACACTGAAATAGGCAAAAAAAAACAGCAATCTGTACTGGGCCTTTGGGTTAATAAGTTAGTCCCAAAAATAATATAAAAGTGTATACCAAAGCCCATTAAACATCCAAAACAACATAAATAATAGCATGGAACAATAAAAAATTATAGATACGTTGGAGACGTATCAAGCATCCCCAAGCTTAATTCCTGCTCGTCCTCGAGTAGGTAAATGATAAAAACATAATTTTTGATGTGTAATGCTAACCAACATAATTTTCAACATAATTCTCTTTATTGTGGCATGAATGTTCAGATCTGAAAGATTCAAGACAAAAGTCTATATTGACATAAGAAATAATAATACTTCAAGCATACTAACAAAGCAATCATGTCTTCTCAAAATACCATGGCTAAATAAAGTTATCCCTACAAAATCATATAGTCTGGCTATGCTCCCTCTTCATCACACAAAATATTCATATCATGCACAACCCCGGTTTCAGCCAAGCACTTGTTTTCATACTCTATTCTTTCAAACCTTTCAACTTTCATGCAATACATGAGCGTGAGCCATGGATATAGCACTATGGGTGGAAGAGAGTGGTGGTTGTGGAGAAGACAAAAAGGAGGAAGATAGTCTCACATCGACTAGGCATATCAATGGGCTATGGAGATGCCCATCAATAGATATCAATGTGGGTGAGTAGGTATTGCCATGCAACGGATGCACTAGAGCTAAAAATATATGAAAGCTCAACAAAAAAAACTAAGTGGGTGTGCATCCAACTTGCTTGCTCGCAAAGACCTAGGGAATTTGAGGAAGCCCATCATTGGAATATACAAGCCAAGTTCTATAATGAAAAATCCCACTTGTCTCTACTACTATTAAAAAAGCAAACTAAAGTTCCCCTAAAACCACCCCACAAAGTGTACACAGGTTAACCAGCACCCTCCGATCTAATCCACTTAATTACATCTAAGAGCCAGTATTGCTTTGATGGTCTGCCATCTAATTGAGTGGCCAAGATCTAATGTTCTGCCACCAGATCCCACACATTTTTCTGCCGCTTCGTATCGTTGCCATAACCACGGCCTAAAAAAATAAATGGCAGAAAATCCCCACCTCCACGCGCACGTCATCGCCATGATCACCCTCGGCCAACCCGAGGCCCGGACGCCCAGCCGCCCACAACCGTCGCACCTCCCGCCGTTGTTAGCCCTAGCTCCGGTCTGCTCCGCCCATCACTGCCGCACCTCCCTCCGCCAGCTAGCCCTAGCTCCAGTGGCCGCGCCACCCATGACACGAGCGGCAGAGATGAAGGCAATTTCTACTAGGATGTCGCAGCCGGAGCTCCAGGCCATCGATGCTTCCTACGCCGTGATTATGCCAAGCCACCACCCCCGTCCGCTCCCGCCTCAACCGATATTGGTCCCCGCAGTCGGTGGCTCCCCCTCGCCGTCCTATTGGTCCTCTCGCTTTCCGATTTCCAAGGTGCAACTCCCTTCGCCGCCCAGCCCTAGCTCCTGTGTGTTGTATCCCCTTGATCCGAGATCGACTTCCGCAGTGGACAGGGAAGTCAACAACTCCACAGCGGCATACTCATCGAGACCCATGAGATGTTATTTGTTCTGGACATTTGTTTGTTTTCGCGGGGAGGGGTACGATTTGGGGATGGTGATTGGGAGCAGTGCCAGCACAACACCTAGGGAGTCCATGGCAATGAGCGCAAGGGGAGGGGGCTGAGCCTAACACTGGCACATGAACATCCTCCTTGGGGATGAGGAGAAAGAGGCAACACCAAGGACGGGCCATGGAGGTGGTAGTGGCGAGGAGGACACAACGATGGGCTCCAGTAGCAATGAACTTAACACGGATCACGAGCAATGTTTTATTTCCACGGTTGTATGTTTATATTAATATTCTTGCAAAAGAAGTTTCAAACCTCTACATTTTAGTTCAGACTGAATAACTCAAATTATTGTTAACAGTAAGGATGGTAAACTCCAAGTGTTTGTACCTGCAAAACGTAATGTAAATAGTGGAGCACATAATACCACAGATTCAATTAGCCTCCTGAATCAACTATGCTTTTTTTGGTGACATATTGTACTGTTTCATGAAGATGGTTATTTTCCGAGATTATACTGCTCATCCATGATTTTTATCCTACACTTTCTAATCATTGTACATTAGCATAAACATCTTCTTTGGGAGGTACAGTAGTATAAATGGATGTTTGAAGGTTAATACATAGATGTACATCATTCGCCGTTTGTATGTACAGCTTAAAGGATCACTTTCATATGTCTTATGTCGACCATGGTACCCCTGCTACAGGTTGAGTAGAAGAAGACCGACGGGACAAACTAGGATAATTGGTTTCAAGCGGAGCGAAATCCCAAAGTTCTCCAAGGCAGCGACCACCATGTACGACCAGACCAGTGTGCAGTTCAGGATGTCAGATCAGTTTGGTTGGTCGTTGCTGGGTAAATTCTTCTCCATGGTAGTGAAAACCATGTGAGTATAAACGAATAGTTTCACTTGGATTGGATGTGCATTCTGCATTTGATTTTTTATGGTGGTTTTCTCCATTGCACTTGATTAGTATCTAGAATTGATTTTGTTATGTTTCATTCAACATCCATGACATGAGACTCGGTATAATATAAATATACCCAATGTGAAGAACAATTAAAATTTTAGTAAGAAAATTATTCTTTTGAATTCAAACAATTGATCCTTCAATATGCTGCACACACGTTTAGTTTTGTGGCCGTGTTCGACCTGTCCAGGACATGCTCGAGCACCACTAGACATTTTGCAGGGCGCTGTAGGATCAGGCTTGGACCGTATCAGAGATCTTTTTCTATTTTCAAAGGTGGGTAGCCTACAAGGGTGTATTTCTCTTGTTGCTAAAAAAGGTATATTTGTCTCACCATAATAATCGTTCTATTCGATTCAGCGTCGTGATTTATATTGAAATAGAAAACGCAAACATGTGTCATTTTTCGGGCAGACCTGCGCATCCCAGTCTATTTTGAATTTAGTTGTCCTCAGTCTCATACTTTCTTATTCCCCAGCGACAACGTTTCAGGGAGGGAGTGAGAGAGAAAGAGAGGAACCTTCTAGGACACCGGGGTTCGGATATCACTAGATAGTTAGCGATTTTAACAGCGTACATGATTTTTACTCATGTGTGTTTTACAATATTCAGCACCAACTTTTTTCTTCTTGGTGCACTATATTTTGTGAAATGGAGTTCTGAGTGTATGATCTGATAAGTTCACTAGCATTTGGTAGGATAGGATTTTTTTGGCAGCATCCACAATTTCAGTGCACAAGATTTAGTACTGAATTATCCATGACTTGCTATTTGCTTATACATGTTTTGAAGTAATTTCTCGGTATACTAAGTTTTCTGAAATGGAGTTGTATTTATTGTATCTTCAATTTGCATGAAACAGGATTGTATGTGAGTTAGTGTTGGTATATATGCACGTGTTGCTGTATGTCTGGTTGTATGAGTCCCAGTCTATACTTGTATATAATTTTAATATGATTGCCATATTTATTTTAGCCTTTCAACATTTCAATCAGTTCTTGTAAAGCATCTTTAATTTTTTACAAAGTCATTGTAGTCATAGATCATCTTCTATTTCCCATTGTCCATAACAGGAGGCTATTTTGCGTTGATCTGAAGCAGTACAAAATGTTAATCCGTAGAAAAAAAATCTGTTTAACCTCTCTTTTGCATGTGCTGACAAATTTTATATATTACAAAATTGGCTTTTGTACATGAAAATAAGATTGGAGACGTAGGTACCCTAATAGAGCAATTGCTTGTAAAGTAGTTTCCTTTTACTTTTTCCTGGCTACACTAGAAGTGAATACTACACTACATGCCTAATCAGTCAATTTTATTTTAGACAAAAGTATGTTTTTCGTCCCTCAAATTTCCCAAAAGTATGGACTTGTCCCTCAAGAATTTTCGGTAGGCATTTGGTCCTTCAAGTATCAGAACCGGATAAGTTTGGTCCAAAACCAGATTTTGAGCACGTTGACTGGGTTTGAACACGTTGACCATCGATGAATAGTAAATTCATAGAATAGTAAATAGATTAAAAAATATATATATAAATTTATGAAAACCAAAATGCTTCGGTGCGCTAGGTGTGTGTAAGTTTTTGTGGTCGAATAACATCTGACGAGCTCTAGCAAAAAAGACAAATTTTGGCTATTTTTTGTGTGAGCCCATTTTTTTGCCATGAGCTCCTCGAATGTCGAAGCACCACACAAATTTTCATGGACCTAGCACACCCAAGTATATTGGTTGCCACAAAATTTTAGATTTCTTTTCCCAATTTATTATTCATCGGTCAAACCTGGTCAAAACCCGGTCAAAATCTGGTTTTGTACTAAACTTATATGACTTTGACACTTGAAGGATCAAATGTCTACAAAAAAATTCTTTAGGGACCAAGGGTATACTTTTGAGGAACTTGAGGGACCAGATACATACTTTTTTATATTGGTACACCTATATTTAGATTAGCATGTCCACTTGAGAAGATATCATACTTGTACATAGGGGAAATTGATCAAGTATTGATAGTCATTGGTAGAATTGAACAAGTGTTGCATAACTTTATTTTTTTGCTTGCATCTGCTCAGAACTTGTTGGTCATATGTAAATTCATCTTCAATTTGCTCAAAAATCTTAGTGATCATGGCCAGACACTCGATCCTTCACCTATTTGCTGGGTCACAAATGGTGTCTCCCTTTTCGAAATACAATTTGATTGACATGCTATTTTGTTGCAATAATCATTTTAACATGCCAACTCACTTCATCATGTTTTAGATATGCGTTGCATGTGCACGCTTACTAGTATATGAAAGTGACTAAACATGAGACTATCTATCATGAAGAACATGGTGCTACTTTGAAGCACAAGTGAGGAAAAGGATAGTAGCATTGTCCCTTCTCTCTTTTCTCTCATTTTTTTTGGAGGGGTTTCTCTTTTTTAGGCCCCCCCTCTCTCTCTCTCTCAACTTTCATATATATGTTTTTTGGGCCATCCTCTTTTTTTTGGCCTTTCCTCACATGGGACAATGCTCTAATAATGATGATCATCACACTTTTATTGATTTACAACTTGATATTAGAAGTCGATACTAGAACAAAGTATGACTCTATATGAATGTCTTCGGCGGTGTACCGGGATGTGCAATGAATCAAGAGTGACATGTATGAAGAATTATGCATTGTGGCTTTGCCACAAATACGATGTCAACTACATGATCATGCATGGCAATATGAAAATATGAAGCGTGTCATATGAACGGAACGGTTGAAAGTTGCATGGCAATATATGTTGGAATGGCTATGGAAATGCCATGATAAGTAGATATGGTGGCTGTTTTGAGGAAGATATATGGTGGGTGTATGGTACCGGCGAAAGTTGCGCGGTACAAGAGAGGCTAGCAATGGTGGAAGGGTGAGAGTGCGTATAATCCATGGACTCAACATTAGTAATAAAGAACTCATATACTTATTGCAAAAATTTATGATTTATCAAAACAAAGCAATCAACGCATGCTCATAGGGGGGAGGTTGGTAGGAGTTAACCATCGCGCGCCCCCAACCTCCACACAAAGGATGACACTCTACAAATACCTCATGCTCTAACTTCGTCACATAGCGGTTCACCATACGTGCATGCTACGGGAATCACAAACTTTAACACAAGTATTTCCCAATTTCATAATAACTCCACTAGCGTGACTCTAATATCACCGTCCTCATATCTCAAAAAAATTATCAAGTATCAAACTTCTCATCATATTCAATGCACTTTGTATGAATTTTTTTACGACATTCATCTTGGATGCCTATCATGTTAAGGATAGTTTTATAGCCAAAGCACATTACCCTGCTGTTCTAATAGGCTCTCAAAAAGATATAAGTAAAGCATGATAGATCAACAATTTCTACTAAATAAAATTACCACCGTGCTCAAAAAGATATAAGTGAAGCACTAGAGCAAACTATTTAGCTCAAAAGATATAAGTGAAGCACATCGAGTGTTCTAACAATTCCTAGGCCGTATTTATCTCTCTCAAAAAGGTGCGTCCAGCAAGTATAATTGTGGCAAACTAAAAATCAAAGACTCAAATCATACATAATGCTCCAAGTAAAATACATATCATGTGGTGAATAAAAATATAGTCCCAAGTATAGTTACCGATAGATGAAGACGAAAGAGGGGATGCCTTCCCGGGGCATCCCCAAGCTTAGGCTTTTGGTTGTCCTTGAATTTTACCTTGGGGTGCCTTGGGCATCCCCAAGCTTAGGCTCTTGCCACTCTTTGTTCCATAGTCCATCAAAGCAATACTCAAAACTTGAAAACTTCACAACACAAAACTTAGACAAAAATCTTGTGAGCTCCGTTAGCATAAGAAAACAAACCACCACTCAAAGGTACTGAAATGAACTCATTCTTTGTTTATATTGGTGTTAAACCTACTGTATTCCAACTTCTCTATGATTCATATCCTCTAATACTACTCATAGATTCATCAAAACAAGCAAACAACACACGAAAAACAGAATCTGTCAAAAACAGAACAGTCTGTAGTAATCTGTAACTTTTGCATACTTCTGTAACTCCAAAATATGAAATAAATTGGTAAACGTGAGGAATTTGTCTATTAACCATCTACAAAAAGAGTCAACTAAATAGCACACTCCAGTAAAATCTGGTGACTATTCTAGTGAGCGCTAACGATTCTGCTTTTTACAGCAAGATCATATAAACTTCACACAAGTCTTCCCAAAGGTTCTACTTGGCACAAACACTAATTAAAACACAAAACGACATCTAAACAGAAGCTAGATGCAATAGTTATTCCTAAACAGAAGCAAAAACAAAAAATATAAATTTGGGTTGCCTCCCAACAAGCGCTATCGTTTAACGCCCCTAGCTAGGCATGATACAAGGATAGATCTAGGTATTGCATCTTTGGAAGGCAATCCATAAGTGGCTCTCATAATAGATTCATATGGTAATTTAATTTTCTTTCTAGGAAAGTGTTCCATGCCTTTTCTTAACGGAAATTGAAATCTAATATTTCCTTCCTCCATATCAATAATTGCACCAATCGTTCTAAGGAAAGGTCTACCAAGAATAATAGGACATGAAGGATTGCAATCTATATCAAGAACAATGAAATCTACGGGCACATAATTCCTACTGGCAACAATAAGAACATCATTAATCCTTCCCATAGGTTTCTTAATGGTAGAATCCGCCAGATGCAAATTTAAAGAACAACCATCATGCACATGGAAACCTAACAAATCACACAAAGTTTTTGGGATAGTGGAAACACTTGCACCCAAATCACACAAAGCAAAGCATTCATGATTTTTAATTTTAATTTTGATAGTAGGTTCCCACTCATCATTAAGCTTTCTAGGGACAGAAACTTCTAATTCCAGTTTTTCTTAATAAGATTGCATCAAAGCATCAACTATGTGTTTCGTAAAAGCTTTATTTTGACTGTAAGCATGCAGAGAGTTTAGTACGGATTGTAACAAGGAAATACAATCAATCAAAGAGCAATTATCATAATTGAATCCCTTGAAATCCAAAGTGGTGGGTTCATTACTATGCAAAGTTTTAATCTCTTCAATCCCACTTTTATCAAGATTCATACTAGAAAACAAGGATCTAACAGGAGATACATCAATAACTTTCAAATCTTCATCTTTATTTTCATGATAATTAGAAGAACACGCTTTTATATAACTCTCTTTTTTAGCATGCATCCTAGCGGTTCTTTCTTAGCATTCATCAATGGAAATTCTCATGGCTTTGAGAGACTCATTGATATCATGCTTAGGTGGAATAGATCTAAGTTTCAAAGAATCAACATCAAAAGTAATTCTATCCACACTTCTAGCCAATTCATCAATCTTAAGCAATTTTCTTCAAGCAAAGCATTGAAATTCTTTTGCGAATTCATAAACTCCTTAACACTAGTTTCAAATTCAAAAGGCAACTTTCCATAAGAGTTATTGTAGGAATTACCATAATTATTAGAGGAATTACTAGGAAAAGGCCTAGGATTAAATTTTCCCCTATAAGCATTGTTACCAAAATTAATCATAACAACAAAATTCACATCCAAAGATTCATTATTATTTTAAATCAACGTGGATAAAGGCATATCATTAGGATCAGAAGAAGCACTCTTAGCAGCAAATAATTTCATAAGTTCATCCATCTTTCCATTCAAAACACTAATCTCTTCAATAGCATGCAATTTTTTACTAGTAGATCTTTCGGTGTGCCATTGAGAATAATTAACCATAATATTATCCAGGAGTTTGGTAGCTTCTCCTAAAGTAGTTTCCATGAAAGTGCCTCCTGCGGCCGAATCCAAAAGATTTCTAGAAGCAAAATTCAAGCCAGCATAAAAGTTTTGAATAATCATCCATAAGTTCAAACAATGTGTAGGGCAATTATGTATCATTAATTTCATTCTCTCCCAAGCTTGTGCAACATGCTCATGATCTAGTTCATTAAAATTCATAATATCATTTATAAGAGAGATGATCTTAGCAGGAGGGAAATACTTAGAGATAAAAGCATCTTTGCACTTATTCCAAGAATCAATACTATTTCTAGGCAAAGAGGAAAACCAAGTTTTAGCACGATCTTTGAGTGAAAACAGAAATAACTTCAATTTGACAATATCATTATTCGTATCCCTCTTCTTTTGCACATCACACAAATCAACAAAGTTGTTTAGATGGGTAGCAGCATCTTCACTAGGAAGGCCGGAAAATTGATCTTTCATGACAAGATTCAACAGAGCAGCATTGATATCACAAGATTCAGCATCGGCAATCGGAGTGCTAATAAAATCATTATTGTTGGTATTGGAGAAGTCACACAATTTGGTATTGTTCTGAGCCATAGTGACAAGGAAGCAATCCAACACACAAGCAAACAAGAAGCAAGCGAACGATAAACACACGACAAAAAGAAGGGCAAATAAAACGACAAGGGTGAAGTGGGGGAGAGGAAAACGAGAGGCAAATAAATGTAATGCGAAGGATAAGGGTTTGTGATAGGTACTTGGTATATGACTTTTGCGTAAGCCTCCCCGGCAACGACGCCAAAAATTCTTCTTGCTACTTCTCGAGCTTGCGTTGTATTCCCTTGAAGAGGAAAGGGTGATGCAGCATAGTAGCATAAGTATTTCCCTCAGTTTTTGAGAACCAAGGTATCAATCCAGTAGGAGACCACGCGCGAGTCCCTCGCACTTGCACAAACAAATAAGAACTTCGCAGCCAATGCGATAAGGGGTTGTCAATCCCTTTACGGTCACTTACGAAAGTGAGATCTGATAGATATGATAGTTTGATATTTTTGGATATATGAACAGAGAGTAAAAACGGTTAAGTAAAGTAGATTGTAGATTGGTATGTTGAGAATAGACCCGGGGGCCATAGGTTTCACTAGTGGCTTCTCTCATGATAGCAGAATTCTACGGTTCGTGAATGAATTACTGTCGAGCAATTGATAGAAAAGCGAATACTTATGAGAGTATCTAGGCATGATCATTATATATAGGCATCACGTCCGTAACAAGTAGACCAAAATGATTCTGCATCTACTACTATTACTCCACACATCGACCGCTATCCAGCATGCATCTAGAGTATTAAGTTCATAAGAACAGAGTAACGCCTTAAGCAAGATGACATGATGTAGAGGGATAAACTCAAGCAATATGATATAAACCCCATCTTTTTATCCTCGATGGCAACAATACAATACATGCCTTGCTGCCCCTACTATCACTGGTAAAGGACACCGCAAGATTGAACCCAAAGCCAAGCACTTCTCCCATTGCAAGAACTATAGATCTAGTAGGCCAAACCAAACCAATAATTCGAAGAGACTTGCAAGGATATTATAATCATACATAAAAGAGTTCAGAAAATAACCAAATATTTCTCATAGATAATCTTGATCATAAACGCACAATTCATCGGATCTCAACAAACACACCGCAAAAAGATATTACATCGAATAGATCTCCTCGAAGACCAAGGAGAACTTGGTATTGAGATTCAAAGAGAGAGAATAAGCCATCTAGGTACTAACTATGGACCCGAAGGTGTGTGGTAAACTACTCACAACTCATGGTGAGGCGATGGTGTTGATGTAAAAGCACTCCATGGTAGATCCTCCCTCCGGTGGAGCTCCGAAACAGGCCCCAATATGGGATCTCACGGGAACAGAAGGTTGCGGCGGTGGAACTAGGGTTTTCTCTTCGTGTCTGATATTTTTGGGGTACATAGGTATATATAGGAGGAAGGAGGGCACCGGGAGACCAACATGGGGCCCACGAGGCAGGGGGCGAGCCCCCACCCTCGTGCACGCCACATGTGCCCTATTCCATGGTTCTCAAGTCTCCCATGAAGATATCGTTCCATAAATATCTCTCCCGAAGGTTTCATTCCGTTTGGACTCCGTTTGATATTCCTTTTCTATAATACCCTGAAATAGGCAAAAACAGCAATCTGGACTAGGCCTTTGGGTTAATAGGTTAGTCCCAAAAATAATATAAAATTGTATAACAAAGCCCATTGAACATCCAAAACATCATAAATAATAGCATGGAACAATCAAAAATTATAGATATGTTGGAGACGTATCACCTGGCCTGTTGCTCCACCACAAAGATCCACACAGAGGACCATCGGGACAAAGGTCCTTTCAGCCCCCAATCCATGAATCACTCGCGGGTACTCTACGAGCCGACCCGACTTTAGTCACACATGTATCATGTATAATATGTATATAGTATATACCCGTGATCACACCCAAAGTGATCACGACCTGATAGAATAGCAGGGCAGACAGACAAGGGTGTAGGGCCACTGATGGAATACTATCATCCTATACTAAGCAGTTAGGATTGCAGGTAAGGTATCAACAGTTGTAGCAACAATGACAGGCGATGCAACAGAATAGGATTATCAAAAGTAGTAACATGCTACACTACTCTAATGCAAGTAGTAGAGAGAAGAATAGGCGATATCAGGTTGATCAAGGGGGGGGGGCTTGCCTGGAAGCTTGGCAGTGAAGGTGGGGTCGTCAACACCATAGTCGATCGAGGCAGTAGCAGCGTCGGTCTCGTAGTATACTGGAGATAAGAGGGGGGAGAAACAATGAATACAATGCAAACAGATGCATGACGACGCATGACATGACATGTAACGGTGCTAGGTGTGCCCTAACGCAGTATCGGGTGATACTGGCGAAGGGGGAAAACATCCGGGAAAGTATTCCCGGTGTTTTGCGTTTTTGGGCAGATGAAACGGAGGGGAAAGTTGCATGTTCTCTATGGTAGTGACGTGTGGTTGACAAACGGTCTGCGTATTCGGATTCGTCTCGAAATTCTGAGCAACTTTCATGTACAAAGTATTTTCATCCGAGTTACGGATTATTTTATATTAATTTTTTAAAGTTTTAAATCATTTTCTAATTTATTAATTATGAAATATATTCGAAAATTCTATTATTGCATCAGCATGACGTCGGCAGTCAACAGATGCGTTGACTGGGTCAATTGACGTGTGGGCCCCGCATGTCATTGACTGCCTAATTAATTAACAGTTTATTATTTATTTATTTACTTTATTATTATTTATTTATTTTATTCTTTTTTTAAAATTCGTTCTGGGGGTGGGCCCTGGCTGTCATTGGGCCAGGCGATACTAGCGGGTCGGGCGTTGCGGCACCGGGTGCGAGCGCTCGCCCACAAGCGCGGGACAAGGCCGCCGGAGCGAGGGAAGGCCTCAGGGGCGAGATGCCGCGTAGGGCGAGCCAGCGCGGCGCGAGTGGAGGCAAAGGGCGCCGGTGGCGGGGCGAGCTCGCCCGGCCAGGCGCCGGAGAGGGCAGCGAGCGGCTCTGGGAGCTGGCGGCCAGCGGGGCGAGGTCAGGGGCGGCGCAGGGCGAGCGCCACGGTGGAGCGGGACGGCTAGTGCGGTGGCGGTTGCCGTGGGGCGGGGCGGAGGCGAGCAAGGCGGCGTCGGCGAGCGGCAGAGTGGGGCGGGCGACGTGGCGCATTCGCGCGCGGCGAGGCGAGGCCAGGAGGGTGTAGGGGGGCGCGCGCGAGCAACGGCGAGGGCACGGGCGCGCGGCTGCGGCCTCGTGCGTAGAGGCACAGCCGGAGCGGGCGGGATGCATCGGAGGAGCAGCGTCAGCAGTAGAGCAGCAACTACAGCAGAACCGCAGCAGCACGGCAGCAGCAGGGGGGCGTGGCCGCGGGCGTGCTGCCGGGCCGGCTATTGGCGACGGCGGGGCAGGTGAGGGGCTCGGGCGCACGGCGGTGACCGCGGGGAGGGAAAGGAGGGTAGAGGGGTGGTCCTCACGGGCGTCGTGAGAAGAGGGGCGGCGTGGCTCGGTGGAGCCGACGAGGGAGAGGTGCAGACGAGGCAGACCGACGGGGAGGTCCGATGACGACGGCGGG
>LR738710.1:548969582-548995159 GCA_902687465.1 Secale cereale
TTCCCTTTCCTTATTTTTTTACTGTTTGTGTTTCCTTTTTATTTTTTTATTTTTCCTTTTCTGTTTTATTTAGTTTATAGCATCTAGGCACTTTGTAAAATTATGTCTTCTTCACTATAATTACCAACACAATATTTGTCACACGTCGAAATTTTTTTGTTTTAATGTTTGACGAAAATTCAAATTTGATTTTGAACAGTTTTGATCCAACGCAAGATTAACAACAGTAATCGAGGTGATATGGCATCATTAGCATAGGTTCGCTGTAGCTTAACTATCCGGGTGTTACACTTGCGCAAACGTTTACCACATAAAAACTATGTGTGATGGACAGCCTTTGCCACATATTTTCTTATACGCACCGTCTGTGATGCATTCAATAACGCAAACGATAAAATTGTTAATATCGTGTGCAATGGCAACGCTATCACAAATGATTTAACGGTAAAAATTGTGTGTGAAGTACCTGTGAACGGAAACGTTTTCCTTGGAGCGACTATGTGGGATGTACATATGAACGGAAACGTTTAGCGGGGACTAACTATGTGGGATGTACTTGCGACCGGAAACAACTTTGCATGTATTATCGTATTATTTTAGCTCTACTGTACGTATTTCCATATTTGAGCGCTCGCCGATCGCACACGACCTCATTTTGCCGAGCGTGTGTGTGCCAGGAGGACATATCCCCGATGGTTTCTGGGTCGTGCGGGAAGGACCCTCCTATCGCCCACACTCACTAGGCGACGGTTCCAAATACCGTCGCAGAAAGGGGTTAAAAACCGTGTGTATAGCACCGACGCGTACTAGTGTGTGATGATTATGATTGGGAAGATAATGATACTTCTTATAATCTTGGAAATATTTTTGGCACCAACTTGGGAAATTATGGTGATAGCAATTGTTATGCTGTTGGTGCTATTCATACTATTAATTATGAGAGTGATTATGCTTATGATATGCCAAGCCACAAGCTTGGGGATGCTATGTTTGATGAGAATGACATGTTTGAGAATTTATTTGCTGCCATTAATGTTTGTCCCAAGCTTGGGGATGTTATGCTTAATGAGGACGATCTTTTTAGTCCCCCAACTTTGGATGATCAAATTTGCTATGATGATTGCATGCCTCCTATCTGTGATGAGAACAAACTTGTTACAAAAAGTAGTGATAATTATTGTCATAATTTTGAATATCCTTTTTGTAGGATCGAAAGTATGTCTAGAGGGGGTGATTAGACTACTTGACCAATAAAAACTTAGCCTATTCCCAATTTTAAGTTTTGGCAGATTTTAGCAACTTAGCACAAGTCAAGCAATCTTCCTACACATGCAATTCTATAGTTGTGGCAGCGGAAAGTAAAGCATTTCATATGAAGTAAAGGGAAGGGTTGGAGAGTGCAAAAGCAATTGGAGACATGGATGTTTTTGGCATGGTTCCGATAGGTGGTGCTATCGTACACCCACATTGATGGAGACTTCAAAGGGTAATGGTTGCGCGAGTCCACGGAGGGTCGCACCCACGAAGGGTCCACGAAGAAGCAACCTTGTCTATCCCACCATGGCCGTCGCCCACGAAGGACTTGCCTCACTAGGGTAGATCTTCAGGAAGTAGGCAGTCTCCTTGCCCTTAAAAACTCCTTGGTTCAGCTCCACAATCTTGTCGGAGGTTCCCAAGTGATACCTAACCAATCTAGGAGACACAACTCTCCAAAAGGTAATAAATGGTGTGTTGATGACGAACTCCTTGATCTTGTGCTTCAAGTGATAGCCTCCCCAACACTTAACTCTCTCTCACAGATTTGGATATGGTGGAAAGAAGATTTGAGTAGCAACTTGGAGAAGGCTAGAGATCAAGATTCTTGTGGTCGGATTGGAATATCTTGGCCTCAACACACGAGCAGGTGGTTCTCTCTCAGAAAATGTATAGTGGAAGTGTAGACACGTTCTGATGGTTCTCGCACTGATGGAGGAGGGGTGGAGGGGTATATATAGCCTCCACACAAAATCTAGCCATTACACACATTTGACCCTACTCGGTCAGACCGAATAAACGAACTCGGTCAGATCGAAGCAGTTCAAAATGTGAACGTTAGACATTTCAGTGGGACCGACAATATCAACTCGGTGAGACCAATGCATTAGGGTTAGGGCAAATATAATCTCAGTGAGACCGATCACATGAACTCGGTGAGACAACCCAACATGAGCATTAAAGAAAAGCGCTTGTTGGGAGACAACCCAACACTTATACCTACTGTTTTTGTGTGTTCACATAGTTAATATGCTGTAGTAATCATGTTTTACATGTTTTGTTTCAATAAAATGCCAAGTAAAGCCTTTGGGATAGTGTGTATGATAGTTAATTTGATTCTGTGCAAAAACAGAAAGTTTTGCTTCCAGTGGAGAAAATTCAATAAATAACTGGAAGGTGGTAATTAGCTGAAATTTTGACACATTATTTATATACAAATTTCCTACGTTGTCCAAATTTATCAGAATTTTTAGAGTTGAATAAGTATGGTGGTTGTTCAGATCATTACGGACTATTTTGTTTTTGACAGATTCTGTTTTCAATGCATAGTTTGCTTGTTTTCTAGTTCCCATGGCTTATATTGATCAATATAAATTGTAGAAATGATATGCTACAATAGGCATTGTGTGAGAACAATTATGAATCTTGTCTTTGACAATACGCAAAGTGAATGATTTGTTTTACCATACTAACCCATCTCACGAAGTTTTGTTAAGTTTTGTGTGATTGAAGTTTTCAACTTTTGGATCAGATACCAATATGAGGAGAATAAGGAGCGGAAAGACCCTAAGCTTGGGGATGCCCAAGGCACCCCAAGGAATTATTCAAGGAATACCCCAGCAACTAAGATTGGGGATGCCCAGGAAGGCATCCCCTCTTTCGTCTCCAACATTATCGGTAACCTCACTTGAAGCTATATTTTTATTCGTCACATGATATGAGTTTTGCTTGGAGCGACATTTCCTTTTGTTAGGATTTGCTTGTTGGTATTTAGAATAATTTTTGTATCTTTTACTTCAATAAAAGTGTCAAGGATAGCCTTTACCATACTTATTTTGCAAGTCTATATGTTGCCGTTGTAAAAATTCCCGAGAAAAGTAAGAATGTGATAAAAGGTTGAAACTTTTTGCACATAAAGCTATGATAAATTTCCTACAGCATGTGAAAATTTCAGAATTTTTTGAGTTAGGGAAGTACGGATCCTCTTGCATTCTTTCCAGACTGTACTGTTTTGACAGATTGCCGTTATGTTCGCATTGTTTGCATATGCTTGCGTGTTTAATGATTCTATATGTGGATAGGAGTATTAAATATGAAGAGGCATTTAGTATGCAATGTTAAATTATAATTTTAGTGATTTTCTACAGTAGAGGATGATAAGGTTTTGCATTGATTTATACTAATATATCTCATGAGTTCTTGTTGAGTTTTGTGTGGATGAAGCTTTTAAGTTTAGGGAAACCGTGATATAAAAGGAATTAAGGAGACAAAAAAGCTCAAGCTTGGGTATGCCCAAGGCATCCCAAGATAACAATTCAAGAAGTCTCAAGCATCTAAGCTTGGGGATGCCCCGGTTGGCATCCCACCTTTCTTCATCAACATTTATCGGTTAGTGTCAGTTGATCCTAAGTTTTTGCTTCTTCACATGAGATGTGCTATTCTTGAAGTGTCATTTTATTTTTTCCATTGTTGTTATAATAAAATGCTTAGATCTGAAAGTTTTAAATAAAAGAGAGTCTTCACATAGCTACCTATCTACATAACTACTCGCTTGATCTTCATTTATATCTTTTTGGAGTAGTTTTTCATTTGCTCTAGTGCTTCACTTATATCTTTTTGAGCACGGTGTGAATTATTATTTTTGAAGAAAATCTCTCATGCTTCACTTTGATTAATTTGAGAGAAGAAAATATTATGCTCACGTTCTTCACTTATATTTGTTTGAGCTTATCAAAAGTAATGCAGGAAAATACTCCCAAAGTGATAGATATTCAAGAGGGATATAATAAAAACTTTCATGAAGATAATTGGACAAAATAAACTTGATTCTTTGTAATAGTTTAGAGATTTGATGATAGTGATACGTGAGCCATGTTAATGAGTAATTATGTTTTAGTAAGACTATTGATGTTAAGGTTTGTGATTCCCTATGCAAGCACGGAAGTCAATAGTTATGCAATGAAATTACATCCTACTTATGGTGCATTATTCAACGTTAGTTATGCTCAATGCTTGCTTATGTGATTTTTCATTTCTTGGTTGGTTGCTGCTCAATCTATTTGCTAGCCTCCACTTGTACTAAGTATAAATACTACTTGTGTATCCAAACTCTTTAAACACTGTTTTGCCACATGAGTCCACCATACCTACCTATATGCGGTATTCGCTTGCCGCTCTACGCAAATTTGTATGTGCCATCTTAAATTTTCAAAATAAACTTCTATTTTGTGTGCCCGTACCGCTCATGAGGTGGTGAGGGGCGGCCGATATTTTTCCATGCTTGATGTGTTATTCTCAAGATGAGTGTTTATTCACTTGTCATTGCACGAGAGTACGGCAAAGGTATTAGGGATGCCCATCCCAAAATGAAAAATAAATTTACTTTATGTTGTCAAATAATAAATTCCTTGGAAAGTGTTGGTATGGAGGGCATCCGTGGATACGGTTAGCCATGGATTGTGTAAGAATGGTGGAAAAAGAAATAAACTTTAATTTCTGTTTGGGAACCGCCTATGATATATCTTGCATGGAAAGTATTGGAAACTCTAAGTCATTTTCGTTGGCGGGAAAAGTATGCCTCTCAAAAAAAATCTCTCAATTTAAGCTATGAGCTCTAGCACCTCTACAAATGCCTACTTCCCTTCGTGAAGGGCCTTTCTTTTATTTTATGAAATTTTTATTTTTATTTGAGTCTCCATCTTCTCTTATAAATCACCAACTAAGTGGCACTATGATCGTACTTGAGCATTGGTTGTAGCTAATATGGCCATTCGTTGTAGCATTGGTTGGCATTTTTATTTTTATTGTTCCATGTTGTTATATTATCATTCTTCTATGTTTTACAATCATTTTATAGTCATTTTATATTATTTTAGGACTAACCTATTGACATAGTGCCAAGGCCAGTTGTTGTTTTTTTGCTTGTTTTTTACTTCGCAGAAAATCAATACCAAACGAAGTACAAATGCAGCGAAACTTTATGGGGATTTTTTATGGACCAGAAGACACCATATGGTCCAGAGAAGCACCTAGGGGATGCCTCGAAGGGGGCACAACCCACCAGGGCCTGGCTGGGCCCCCAGGCGCGCCCAGGTGGGTTGTTCCCACCTCGGTGGCCTCCCACACCACCTCTTTGCTCTATAAATGCCCAAATATTCCAAAAACCCCAGGGGAGTCGACGAAATTTTGTTCCAGTCGCCGCAGGCTTCTGTATCCACGAGATCCAATCTAGAGCTCTTTCCGGCACTCTGCCGGAGATGGAAATCGTCACTAGTGGCCATCTTCATCATCTCGGCGGCCACCATGATGAGGAGGGAGTAGTCCACCCTCGAGGCTGAGGGTTTGTACCAGTAGCTGTGTGTTTAATCTCTCTCTCTCTCTCTCTCTCTCTCTCTCTCTCTCTCTCTCTCTCTCTCTCGCGTTCTTGAGATGCACAATCTTGATGTACCGCGGGCTTTGTTAATATAGTCGGATCATATGGTGTTTTCCCCCTCTCTATGTTGATGTGATCAATTGAGTTTTCCCTTTGAGATTTCTTTGGATTGAATACTTTTATGGATTTGAGAACACTTGATGCATGTATTGCTATGTATACCCGTGGTGACAATGGGGTATCAAATTGATTCACTTGATATGTATTTTGGCACTCAACTTGCGGATTCCCGCGGTGACATTGGGGTAATCTATGCACAGGGGTTGATCCATCTTCTTGTCTTTATTTCTCCGGTAGAAATCATGGGGCACTCTTTGAGGTTCTTTGTGTTGGATTGACTATTATAAATCTGAATTTGTTTTCGTGTTATTTTAGTATGAACTCTTGATAGATCAATCAGAAAGGATAACTTGTGTTATTTTGGTACGAACTCTTGATAGATCGATCGGAAAGAATAACTTGGTGTTATTTTAGTACGAACTCTTGGATAGATCGATCGGAAAGAATAACTACGAACAATTTCTGATGGGGAACATAGTATTTCAAGAAAAATCCTACGATCATGAAAGATCTATCTAGGAGAAGCATATGAACGAGCGGGGAGAGTGTGTCTACGTACCCTCGTAGACCGAAAGTGGAAGCTTCTTGTGACGCGGTTGATGTTGTCGAACGTCTTCGCGATCCAACCGATCCAAGCACCGAACGTACAACACCTCCACGTTCAGCACACGTTCAGCTCAATGACGTCCCACGAGCTCTTGATCCAATTGAGCATCACGTGAGAGTTTCGTCAGCACGACAGCATGGTGACGATGATGATGAAGCTACCGGTGCAGGGCTTCGCCTAAGCACTGCAACGATATGACCGAGGTGTGTAACTGTGGGGAGGGACACCGCACACGGCTAAAATCAACTTGTATGTCTATGGGGTGCCCCCTGACCACGTATATAAAGGATGGAGGGAGGAGGAGGCCGGCCCCCATAGGGCGCGCCCAAAGTGTGGACTCCTACCAGGACTCCCTAGTCCTAGTACGATTCCACCTCCCACATGGAATAGGAAAAGGGTAAGGGAGAAGGAGAACAAAGGAAGGGGGCGCCCCCTTTCCCTAGTCCAATTCGGACCAGTCCGTAGGGAAGGGGCGCGTCCACCCTTGAGGCCTTCTCTCCTTTTCCGTATGGCCCATTAAGGCCCAATACGAATTCCCGTTACTCTCCGGTACTCCAAAAAATACCCGAATCACTCGAAACCTTTCCAATGTCCGAATATAGTCTTCCAATATATCGATTTTTACGTCTCGACCATTTCGAGACTGTTCGTCATGTTCGCGATCTCATCTGGGACTCCGAACAAAAGTCGGTCATCAAATCACATAACTCATAATACAAATCGTCATCGAACGTTAAGCGTGCGGACCCTACGGGTTCGAGAACTATGTAGACATGACCGAGACACATCTTCGGTCAATGACCAATAGCGGAACCTGGATGCTCATATTGGCTCCTACATACTCTACGAAGATCTTTATCAGTCAAACCGCATAACAACATACGTTGTTCCCTTTATCATCGGTATGTTACTTGCCCAAGATTCGATTGTCGGTATCATCATACCTAGTTCAATCTCGTCACCGGCAAGTCTCTTTACTCGTTCTGTAATACACCATCTTGTGACTAACTCATTAGTCATTTGCTTGCAAGGCTTATTACGATGTGTATTAACGAGAGGGCCCAGAGATACCTCTCCGACACTCGGAGTGACAAATCCTATTCTCGATCTATGCCAACACCACAAACACCTTCAAAGACACCTATAGAGCATCTTTATAATCACCTAGTTACGTTGTGACGTTTGATAGAACACAAGGTGTTCCTCTGGTATTCGGGAGTTGCATAATCTCGTAGTCAGAGCAACATGTATAAGTCATGAACAAAGCAATAGCAGTAAAACTAAACGATCAAGTTACTAAGCTAACAGATGGGTCTTGTCCATCACATCATTCTCCTCATGATGTGATCCCATTTATCAAATGACAACACATGCCTATGGTTAGGAAACATAACCATCTTTGATTAACGAGCTAGTCTAGTAGAGGCAAACTAGGGGCACTCTGTTTTGTCTATGTATTCACACATGTACTAAGTTTCTTGTTAATACAATTCTAGCATGAATAAAAGACATTTATCATGATATATAAGGAAATATAAATAACAACTTTATTATTGCCTCTAGGGCATATTTCCTCAATTTCTTCATATGTTCTCTCCTAGATAGGAAATTTGGAGTGATTCTTCATCGCACTTTGAGGGATGGTTCTATGATACAAATATATTAATATTGTGGAGAGATTGCACTAGCGAAAGTACGGACACTAGGCCTCATTTTCAAGCATTGCAATATCATTTGTGCTCCATTTTATCACTTGGTACCTAGCTATTTTTATTGTTACTATTACAAAAATCAATATCTACTATCCACATTACACTTGTATCACCATCTCTTCGCTGAACTAGTGCACCTATACAATTTGCCATTGTATTGGGTGTGTTGGGGACACAAGGGACTCTTTGTTATTTGGTTGCTGGGTTGTTTGAGAGAGACCATCTTCATCCTACACCTCCCACGGATTGATAAACCTTAGCTGATCAACTTGAGGGAAATTTGCTACGGTCCTACAAAACTCTGCGCTTGGAGGCCCAACACGAGTCTACAAGAACAAGTTGTGTAGTAGACATCACGCCTTGTACACGAGGGTGCGCGAGGAGGAATGATTCCGCAGTCACTGCCATGGATGTCAGCCAGCAACTCACACCCTTGCTCCTAGGCAATGCATCGTGGTGAGACATTGTTAGGTCGCCTTCGGTGGAGCTCGCCCTCTTGCAAGCAGTAAACGGTGGCCTGATGGGCCACGTGTTCCGCATCTTCCTCCTTCTCCGGCAGGGTGCCTCTTAGCATGTAATCCTTGACCTCCTTAGTCTAGCACCCCTCTAGAGGCTCGAGTGCCAGGAGTAAGCAGGATCTAGAGGTCGGGCCGCAGGTCAGGCGCCTATGGACGGGGCCAGTGCCGGCTCCCCCCCGATGTAGTGTTGGGCCTGCATCGGGGGGAGTCATTGACAGCTTGAAGAGTCGTTCCTCGAAGACACCAGGCTTTTGGGGCTGGTGCCGGGACGCCCTTTTGGCGATGTCCTCCGCCTCCTGGTTTATGCCACATGGGACATGCTGCAATTAGAAGCCCAAGAATCGTTTTTCAATCTTGCGTACATCTTCTAAGTATGCTTCCATGTGATCATCCTTGGGCGTGTACTTCTTGTTTGGGAAGTTGAGGAGGAGTTGAGAATCGCCCCTGATGGTGAGGCGCTTGACCCCCAGGGCCATCACGGCCTTGACCTCGGCAATCAGGCCCTCGTACTCCGCAATTTTTGTTGGAGACCTTTTCCCCATGCTGGAAGCAGAGCTTCACGATGTAGTATAGCTTGTCATGGGTCGGCGAGATGAGCACGACTCCATCCCCCGCGCCCTGGCACGCGAACGCGCCATCGAAGTACATGATCTAGCCGTCGGGCACCACATCCCCATGCATGAGGGAGCAGTCTTCGCCCATCCCCCGTTCAGGGGTGTCGGTCAACTCCGCTACAAATTCGGCAAGGGCCACAACCTTGATGACCCTGGTGGTGTTGAACTCCAGCCGGAGCACCTACAACTCGATGTTCCACTCGGTAACCCTTCCCGCAGCATTGGTGCTACACAACACTTTCTCGAGGGGGTATGCGGAGACGACCTTGATGGGGTGGCCTTGGAAGTAGTGGCACAGTTTCCTAGAAGCGACGAGGAGCGCGAGCAGGAGCTTCCGTAGCATAGGGTAACGCGTGTGCATCGCGCATCACCGTGTGGACGAGGGCAGGGCCGTTGGTGACCTCCTAATCTGCCTAAAGCGGAGGGGAGGTGTGACGCCGCCGCATTGGACTGTACACTAATCATGCACGCAAATGTGTGCGACCCAGATCAGGGACTCACTGGAAGATATCACAACACAACTCTAGACACCAATTAAAATAAGACAAGCTTTATATTACAAGCCAGGGGCCTTGAGGGCTCGAATACACAAGAGTTAGCGGAAGCAATAATATCTGAGTACAGACATAAGTTAAACAAGTTGCCTTAAGAAGGCTAGCACAAATGTAACAATGATCGAAAAGGCAAGGCCTCATGCCTGGGACCTCCTAACTATTCCTCGAAGCTGAACTCCACGTAGAAACATCCTCGGGGTCCTCTGGCTCCTGGACTCCATCTTCTGGTTGCGTCATCCGAGAAGAAGGGACAAAAGGGGGAAAGGGGGAGCAAAGAAACCATGAGTACTCATCCAAAGTTCCAGCAAGCAAGGATCTACACTACATATGCAATGGTAGCCCAATTTCAATATGTATCTAGATCGAGACTTAGAGTCATCCAGATCGGTGTGAAATCTTGCATCGACGTAACTCTTTACGACGTACTCTTTGTCGTCTCCATAATTGAGAAATATTTCCTTATTCCACTAAGGATAATTTTGACCGTTGTCAAGTGGTCCACTCCTGGATCACTATTGTACCCGCTTGCCAAACTCATGGCGAGGTACACAATAGGTCTGGTACACAGCATAGCATATTTTATAGAACCTATGACTGAGGCATAGGGAATGACTTTTCATTCTCTTTCTATTTTTTGCTATGGTTGGGTTTTGAGTCTTTACTCAACTCCACACCTTGCAACACAGGCAAGAACTCCTTATTTGACTGATCCATTTTGAACTACTTCAAAAACTTGTCAAGGTATGCACTCATTGAATTTATCAAGCGTCTTGATCTATCTCTATAGATCTTGATGCTTAATATGTAAGCAGCTTCACCGAGGTCTTTCTTTGAAAAACTCCTTTCAAGCACTCCTTTATGCTTTCCAGAAAATTCTACATTATTTCGGATCAACAATATGTCATTCACATATACTTATCAGAAATGCTGTAGTGCTCCCACTCACTTTCTTATAAAAACAGGCTTCACCGCAAGTCTGTATAAAACTATATGCTTTGATCAACTCATCAAAACGTATATTCCAACTTCGAGATGCTTGCACTAGTCCATAGATGGATCGCTGGAGATTTGCACACTTTGTTTGAACCTTTAGGATCGACAAAACATTCTGGATGCATCATATACAACTCTTCTTTGAGGAATCCATGAGGAATGCATTTTTGACATCCATTTGCCAGATTTCATAAAATGCGGCAATTGCTAACATGATTTGGACAGACTTTAAGCATTGCTACGGGTGAGAAAGCTCATCGTAGTCAACTCCTTGAACTTGTCGAAAACCTTTTGCAACAAGTCAAGCTTTCAGACAGTAACATTACCATCGGCGTCAGTCTTCCTCTTAAAGATCCATTTATTTTCAATGGCTTGCCGATCATCGGCCAAGTCAACCAAAGTCCACACTTTGTTATCCTACATGGATCCCATCTCATATTTCATGGCCTCAAGCCATTTTGCGGAATCTGGGCTCATCATCGCTTCCTCATAGTTCATAGGTTCATCATGGTCTAGTAACATGACTTCCATAACCGGGTTACCATACCACTCCGGTGCATAACGCACTCTGGTGGACCTATGAGGTTCAGTAGTAACTTAATCTGAAGTTTCATGATCAACATCATTAGCTTCCTCGCTGATTGGTGTAGGAATCACTAGAACTAGTTTCTGTGACGTACTACTTTCCAATTCGGGAGAAGGTACAATTACCTTATCAAGTTCCACTTTCCTCCCACTCACTTCTTTCGAGAGAAACTCCTTCTCTAGAAAGTATCCATTTTTAGCAACGAATATCTTGCCTTTGGATATGTGATAGAAGGTGTACCCAACAGTTTCCTTTGGGTATCCTATGAAGACACATTTCTTCGATCTGGGTTCGAGCTTATCTGGTTGAAACTTTTTCACATAAGCATCGCTGCCCCAAACTTTAAGAAACGTCAGCTTAGGTTTCTTGCCAAAGCACAGTTCATACGGTTTTGTATCAACGGATTTAGATGGTGCCCTATTTAACGTGAATGCAACTATCTCTAATGCATAACCCCGAAACAATAGTGGTAAATTGGTAAGAGACATCATAGATCGCACCATATCTAATAAAGTGCGGTTACGACGTTCGGACACACCATTATGATGTGGTGTTCCAGGTGGCGTGAGTTGTGAAACTATTTCACATTGTTTTAAATGAAGGCCAAACTCGTAACTTCAAATATTCGCCTCCGCGATCAAATCGGATAAACTTTTATTTTGTTGTTATGATGATTTTCCACTTCACTCTGAATTTTTTTGAACTTTTCAGATGTTTCAGACTTATGTTTCATCAAGTAGATATACCCATATCTGCTCAAATCATCTGTGAATGTCAGAAAATAACGATGCTCTCCGCGAGCCTTAACACTCATCGGACCGCATACATCAGTATGTATTATTTCCAATAAGTCAGTTGATTGCTCTATTGTTCCCGAAAACGGAGTCTTAGTCATCTTGCCCATGAGGCATGGTTCGCAAGCATCAAAGGATTCATAAACAAGTGATTCCAAAAGCCCATCAACATGGAGTTTCTTCATGCGCTTTACACTAATATGACCTAAACGGCGGTGCCACAAATAAGTTGCACTATCATTATTAACTTAGCATCTTTTGGCTTCAATATTATGAATATGTGTATCACTACGATCAAGATGCAACAAACTATTTTATTGGGTGTATGACCATCGAAGGTTTTATTCATGTAAATGGAACAACAATTATTCTCTGACTTTAAATGAATAAACGTTTTGCAATAAACATGATCAAATCATATTCATGCTCAACGCAACAACAAACATCATTTATTTAGTTTCAACACTAATCTCAAAAGTATAGGGAGTGTGCGATGATGGTCATATCAATCTTGGAACCACTTCCAACACACATCGTCACTTCACCTTTAACTAGTCTCCGTTCATTCTGCAACTCTCGTTTAGAGTTACTAATTTTAGCAACTAAACCGGTATCAAATTGTCACATCCCCAGCTTCACCTTGCAATAGGATAGCACTTGTCTGTTGCATCATGTTTAAATTTCTCAGAAACTGGAAATGGGGATGTTCAAACCCTAGCACCAAATGATTTCAACTAGGGTCAAATTTAAAATCTTTTCAATGAACCCAAAATGCCCTTTGGAAAAGTTCATCATTTTTGGATTGATTAAAAACCTCTGCCAAAAATGTTGCACATATTTCTAGGACCATTCTGGATTTTTGAATTAAATCATATCTTATTTGCATTTGGGCATTTATATTTTATATATTATTTTAAATGCTCAAATAATCATAAACTAAAATGTTTACTGTTGGATTTATCCTAAACAGTAGCCATGCTTGGTTTCATGATTTTTGAAAGTGCCTAAGCATTTTTAGATAAGCCACAAAGTTACAAAAGAAATAGAAAACATAAGCAATAATTAAAAGAGACAGAGAGACTAACCTGGGCCAACTCACTTGTTCAGCCCACCTGCTGCGGCCCAACACTGTTGCCAGCCCGGCCCAGGAAACAGCCCAGCTGCCCCACCGTCTTCAACCTCCTGCCAGTAGGCAGGAGGGCGTGTGCTCGCCGCGCGTGGCCACACGCCGGCCACCTCCAGGCTGCCTACCTGCGCCTCGACCCCCCTGGAGATGCCACGCACCTCCTTGGCCTATCTATCACTCTCCCCTGTGTCCATCCCCTCCTCTACCTCTCTCTGCCGAGCTCCACCGAGCGAGTTCTTCGCCGCCGTTCGCCGCCTGCATAGCCACCGCTGCCGCCTCGCCCTTCTAACACGCCCCCGAGCTCTGCCATGCCTCCCTCATCCTCTCCGTCGGCTCACGCGACCGGGAGAGCCTCGACGCATCATCCTCAACCTCATCTTCTTCCTCGGCCACAGGAGATCGCCACCGGGATTCCGACGCCGTCAAGCCTTCCCCGAGCCCGCTGAACCTCTTTCCGTCCTCCCTGTGAGCTGCTGAGTCCTTCCCCTCTTTATCCTCTGCTGTTTGTGCATCCTAGCTAGCTCCACCATTGGAGTCGTGAGCTCACCGCCGCCGGCCATGTCGCTGCCGTGGCCAGGGCCACCACAACCCGCGCCCGAGCGCGTCAACACACTCACCACACCCGCAGGAGGTTGTAGAACCTCTCTGCGCCTCCTTCCATGCACCGATTCGTCATCCTCGTCGATGCCCGAACTCCGGCGCCTTTCCCGGCCACCCTAGCTCCAGCCGCTGCCACGAGTGGATGCGTGCGAGCGCCAGCTCCGCGTAGGTCCTCTCCTCCGCCGATTTGGTCGCCGGAGGACCAAATCCGAAGCTTGCCGCCGTGTTCGGCCTCGTCGACGGCAGAACGCTGGCGAGTTTGACTTGTTTGACCGGTGGGTTGACCACCTCGGGTCACTGACGTATGGGCCCCACGCCCTTAGTCAACCACTAACTCACTGACAAGTGGGGCCCGCCCTGATAATTAACCTAGTTTAGTTTTAATTATTTGGTTAGTTAGTTAGTCACTGACGTGTGGGCCCTGTCCTGTCTAAGATTAGTTTAGAATTTAGTTAGTGCTAATTAACCCTGTTAATTAGCAGAGCCATTGACGTGTGGACCCCACACGTCAGGTTTGACCTGGACCAGCCTCTGTTGACTGCTGACGTCACAGTGACGTCATGCTGACGCAATAAGTGTTTTCTGGAATTTTAAATAAATCAGAAATGATTTATTTATTTCAGAAAATATTCAAAACTTCTAAAAATCATATAAAATCAACCGTAGCTCAGATGAAAATAATTTATATATGAAAAATGATCAGAAAAATATGAGGAATCTGTTTATGGCATTTTCATGCATGTTTGAACAAGTTAAACCTGCTGATCTAGTCAAATCAATTAAATGACAATTAAATAATCACATATGGAGTTTGAATTTGAACCTTTGGTTCAAATCAACTTCATTTAAATTACTGCTAGTTGCATTAGCTCAATCAACAGCATATTGCCATGTCATGATCATGCATCATATTGTCGCATTGCATTGATTGTGTTCTCTCTTGTTTGCCGGTGTTTGTCCCCTCTCAGTAGACGCTGTTCCGATGATGTGATCGATGACACGGATGAAGACCCAATGTTATTTTCAGAAGTGCCAGGCAAGCAAAACCCCTTTGAGCATTCCGATACAACCCCACTCTCTCGCTCTTGCTCACTTTTACTGCATTAGGACAACAACACTTCAACTGTTACCTGCTGCGGTAGTTGAACCCCTTTCCACTCCATGACCTGTCATTGCCACAGTAAATAGTTGAAACCCACTAGTATGAGTAGGAGTTGTTTGAGCCATGTTGTGCCTACTCATTTATGCTTTCTGGTTATGCCTGCTATTGCTTAGAGTTGTGTCAGGTCTGATTCATCGGGGATGAATTGGAAGGGTGATGAACATGTCCTATTGTGTGTGAGCTAAGTGTGTGAACACGATTTGGTAAAGGTAGCGATGAGAGGCCATGTAGGAGTACATGGTGGGTTGTCTCATTGCAGCCGTCCTCAGGAACTGAGTTCTGTGTTTGTGATCCATGAAACAGCTACTACCACACATTGGGATCACTCTCTCGACTTATTAATCAACATGATCTCTGTCCAGGAGTTGCAATTAGTTTCTGGTGTTTGTAGTTACGACCCTCGGGGTGGGCTGTGACGCGGCAGGTACGTGGCACGGTGTACCGGTCACCCGTTTGGTGAATTGGGAACCCCGTACACATCGTTTGGGGCCGTGAGCGACACCCCGGCCGGATCTCCCCACGGATGGAACCCAAATAGGCGATAAACCTGGACGAGAGACTTGTGTGGTTAGTCAGGTCGTGGCCGACACCCTCGCCAGGCTTCCGCTTGAAGGTTGCCGAGATACATGACGTGTACATGATGGTAAGTGGCGAGAGCGTGTGTGAAGAAGTACACCCCTGCAGGGTTATATATATGATCTATTCGAATAGCCGTGTCCGTAGAAATGGACTTCTGGGTTACCTTTACAGTTCATAGACAAGTGAAAGTGGATACTCTAAAACACGCAAGATAAGCGTGAGTGCTATGGATGGCCTTCTCGTAGGGAGACGGGAGCGGATCCATAGTGGTGTATTGATTGGTGAATATGTGGACTCGTGTGCGCCACCTCAAAAGAGTTACTTGCAGTCATAGTTCAGGATAGCCACTGAGTCAAAGCTGGCTTGCTGCAGTCAAAATCCACCACCCCTTTGTTGATACTGATGCATATGTAGCTAGTTCTGATGTAAGTCTTGCTGAGTACCTTTGTACTCACGTTTGCTTAATTTATGTTTTTGCAGAGAGACTCCAGTCTCACTAGTGGTTCCGCGTGGACTTCGACGTTTAGCTTGTTACCTCAGCTACGATCTTGTACCCTTGGGAGGGTCTTGTAGATAGTCAGGCTTCTCAGCCTTTTTCATTTGTAGTTGTCTGTACTCAGACATGTTATGCTTCCGTTGCCTGTATGCTCTATATGCTCGGTCATGTGACCTCTGTTTGTAATAAATGCTATGATGGCTCTTCTGGGCCTTTATCTATATGAGTTGTTGAGTTATGTTGTGATGCCATGTTGTACATCACATACTTGCATGTTATGCGTACGTGTAATGTGTATTGCTATGTGTGGGATCCGACACCTAGTTGTTTCCCTTTGGTAGCCTATCTTACAGGGAAATGTCTCCTTGTGCTTCCACTGAGCCTTGGTAGCTTGCTACTGCTCCGGAACACTTAGGCTGGCCGACATGTGTCCTTCTTCGTTCCTGTGTCTGTCCCTTAGGGGAAATGTCACGCGTTGTTCCTTTAAGTCCTTGTAGCTTGCTACGACTTGGGTTCATACGTTGATGACTGACACGTTCGTTGCTGGGTCATGTATGCCTGTCTCTGTAATTTAGCGCCACTTTTGGTTTATAACTAGTCATGTCGGCCCGGGTTCTCTGTCATATGGATGCTAGCGACACTATCATATACGTGTGCCAAAATGCGCAAACGGTCCCGGGCCAGGTAAGGTGGCACCCGTGGGGATACCGTGCGTGAGGCCGCAAAGTGATATGATGTGTTACAGGCTAGACCTGTGTGACTCAGGATCGGGGTCCCGACACAAATACCCAAGGGTTGCTATGAACACTAGTAAAGTACACATCAATAATCTGTATATCAAATATACCTTTGTTCACCTTGCCATCCTTCTTATCCGCCAAGTATCTAGGGTAGTTCCACTTCCAGTGACCATTTCCTTTGCAGTAGAAGCACTTAGTTTCAGGCTTGAGTTTAGCTTTGGGTTTCTTCACGGGAGTGACAACTTTCTTGTCATTCTTCTTGAAGTTACCCCTCTATCCCTTTGCCCTTTTGTTGAAACAAGTGGTCTTTTTAACCATCAACACTTGATGCTCTTTCTTGATTTCTACCTTCGCCGATTTCAGAATCGCGAAGAGCTCAGGAATTACTTTCGTCATCCCTTGCATATTATAGTTCATCACGAAGTTCTACTAACTTCGTGATAGTGACTAGAGAACTTTGTCAATTACTATCTTATCTGGAAGATTAACTCCCACTTGATTCAAGAAATTGTAGTACGCACACAATCTGAGCACATGCTCACTGGTTGAGATATTCTCCTCCATCTTGTAGGCAAAGTACTGCCAGAGGTCTTATACCTCTCGACATGGGCATGGGTATGAAATACTAATTTCAACTCTTGGAACATCTTATATGCTCTCTGGCATTCAAAATGTTTTTGATGTCCCGGTTCTAAGCCGTAAAGCATGGTGCACTAAACTATTAAGTAGACATCATATTGAGCTTTGCAAAACATTCATAACATTTTCATATGCTCCTGCAATAGATCTGTCACCTAGCGGTGCATCAAGGACATAATACTTCTGTGCAGCAATGAGGAGAATCCTCAAATCACGAACCTAGTTCACATCATTGCTACTAACATCTTTCAACTTAGTTTTCTCTAGGAACATATCAAAAACATAGGGGAGCTATAACACGAGCCATTGATCTACAACATAATTTGCAAATACTATCAAGACTAAGTTCATGATAAATTAAAGTTCAATTAATCATATTACTTAAGAACTCCTACTTAGATAGACATCCCTCTAGTCATCTAAATGATCATGTGATCCAAATCAACTAAACCATATCCGGTCATCACGTGAGATGGAGTAGTTTTCAATGGTGAACATCTTATGTTGGTCATATCTACTATATGATTCACGCTCGACCTTTCGGTCTCTAGTATTCTGAAGCCATGTCTGTACATGCTAGGCTCGTCAAGTTTAACTCGAGTATTCTGTATGTGCAAAACTGTCTTACACCCGTTGTATTCGAACGTAGAGCTTATCACACCCGATCATCACGTGGTGTTTCGGCACGACGAACTTTCGCAACGGTGCATACTCAGGGAGAACACTTGTACCTTGAAATTTTGTAAGGGATCATCTTATAATGCTACCGCCGTACTAAGGAAAATAAGAAGCATAATAAGATAAACATCACATGCAATCAATATATGTGACATGATATGGCCATCATCATCTTGTGCTTTTGATCTCCATCTCCAAAGCATCGTCATGATCTCCATCGTCACCGGCTTGACATCATGATCTTCATCGTAGCGTCATGGTCGTCTCGCCAACTATTGCTACTACTACTACTATCGCTAACTCATAGTGATAAAGTAAAGCAAGTACATGGCCTTCGCAATTCATACAATAAAGACACAACCATAAGGCTCCTGCCGATTGCCGATAATTTACAAAACATGATCATCTCATACAATAACGTATAACTCATCACGTCTTGACCATATCACATCACAACATGCCCTGCAAAAACAAGTTAGACGTCCTCTACTTTGTTGTTGCAAGTTTTATGTGGCTGCTACAGGCTTAGCAAGAACCGTTCTTACCTACGCATACAAAACCACAATGATTTTTCGTCAAGTGTGTTGTTTTAACCTTCACAAGGACCGTGCGTAGCCACAATCGATTCAACTAAAGTAAGAGAGACAGACACCCGCCGGTCACCTTTAAGCAACGAGTGCTCATAATGGTGAAACCAGTCTCGCATAAGCGTACGCGTAATGTCGGTCCAAGCCACTTCATCTCACAATACTGCCGAATCAAAGTATGACATGCTGGTAAACAATATGACTATTATCGCCCACAACTCATTGTGTTCTACTCGTGCATATCATCTACGCATAGACCAGGCTCATGATGCCACTGATGGGGAACGTAGTATTTCAAAAAAAATCTACGATCACGCAAGATCTATCTAGGAGAAGCATAGCAACGAGCGGGGAGAGTGTGTCTACATACCCTCGTAGAACGAAAGCGGAAGCGTCTAGTGACACGGTTGATGTAGTCGAACGTCTTCGCGATCCAACCGATCCAAGCACTAAACGTACGACACCTCCGCATTCAGCCCACATTCAACTCGATGACGTCCCACGAGCTCTTGATCCAGTTGAGCGCCACGAGAGAGTTTCGTCAGCACGACGGCGTGGTGACGGTGATGATGAAGCTACCGGCGCAGGGCTTCGCCTAAGCACTGCAACAATATGACCGAGGTGTGTAACTGTGGGGAGGGGCAACGCACATGGCTAAAAATCAACTTGCGTGTCTATGGGGTGCCCCCTGGCCACATATATAAAGGATGTAGGGAGGAGGAGGCCGGCCCTCATAGGGCGCGCCCAAAGTGTAGAGTCCTACTAGGGCTCCCTAGTCCTAGTAGGATTCCACCTCCCACATGGAATAGGAAAAGGGGATGGGAGAAGGAGAAGGAAGGAAGGGGACGCCCCCTTTCCCTAGTCCAATTTGGACCAGTCCATGGGGAAGGGGCGCGGCCACCCTTGAGGCCTTTCTCTCCTTTCCCATATGGCCCATTAGGCCCAATATGAATTCCCGTAACTCTCCGGTACTTCGAAAAATACCCGAATCACTCAGAACCTTTTCGATGTCCAATATAGCCTTCAAATATATCGATCTTTACGTCTCAGCCATTTCGAGACTGTTCGTCATGTCTGTGATCTCATCCGGGCCTCCGAACAAACGTCGGTCATCAAATCACATAACTCATAATACAAATCGTCATCGAACGTTAAGCGTGCGGACCCTACGGGTTCAAAAACTATGTAGACATGACCGAGACACATCTCCGGTCAATAACCAATAGCGGAACCTGGATGCTCATATTGGCTCCTACATATTCTACGAAGATCTTTATCGGTCAAACCGTATAACAACATGCGTTGTTCCCTTTGTCATCGGTATGTTACTTGCCTGAGATTCGATCGTCGGTATCATCATACCTAGTTCAATCTCGTCACCGGCAAGTCTCTTTACTCGTTCTGTAATACATCATCTCGTGACTAACTCATTAGTCGTTTGCTTGCAAGGCTTATTACGATGTGTATTACCGAGAGGGCCCATAGATACCTCTCCGATACTCGGAGTGACAAATCCTATTCTCGATCTATGCCAACACAACAAACACCTTCGGAGACACTTATAGAGCATCTTTATAATCACCCAGTTACGTTGTGATGTTTGATAGCACACAAGGTGTTCCTCTGGTATTCAGGAGTTTCATAATATCATAGTCAGAGGAACATGTATAAGTCATGAAGAAAGCAATAGTAGTAAAACTAAACGATCAAGTTGCTAAAGGGTCCTCCGTAACCCTCAGAACATGACTTCTTTCGTGATCCCATCTCGGTTCCGCCGCCGCCGCCGCTTCCAAGATCGGGAGCACCAGGAGAACTCTTCCCGGCACCCTGCCGGAGGGGAGGATCACCACCGGGAGCTTCTCCACCACCATGGACGCCTCCTGGATGACTCGTGAGTAGTCTCCCTTGGACCATGAGTCCATGACCAGTAGCTATGTGATGTTCTCCTCCCGTTCTTGTGCTTCACTAATTAGTCCTCGTGAGCTGCCCTACATGATCGAGGCACCTATGTAATCCTTATGTTGTTGCTATGTTGAGTTTGCTGGGATCCGATGGATTATGAGATTATGTTAAGATTGATCTTGAGTAATATATTTGATTCACCTCTTTTATATTTTAGTTCATAAGTAATTCTTGCATGTTCTCCGTTGTTATTTATTGCTTTGGCCGAGTAGTAAGTAGTGACTCCAAGAGGGAACGTTATGCTCGATTGTGGGTTCATGCCCCTCGATGACTAGCTTGAGTGACAGAAACATGAGTCTAGGGGATGTGCTGTTGCCACAAGGGGGAAAACAACGGTGCTTGTGCCCGCGGGTGCAAGGATTGTTTACTTTACACAAAGTTCTTTTAATGCAGTTGTCTGTTGCATTGAGTTTACACTATGGGTGGGACTCGCAACTTAATACCAGCGAGATCTTCTGGATAGATATCTCAAGGTGGATGATTAGTAGTAGATATTGATGGATTTCGGTCTACTTACTTTGGCGTACCGCCCATGCTTTGAACCTCAACCTTTCTTGCAATGTTATCAGCATTGGTTTGCGTTCGTGGTCCTGTCAATTGCCCAGCTGTAATTTGTTTACCTCACATAGCTGTTTTATCGTCTTTTGGGAGAGAGACATCACTAGTGAACATCATGAGACTCCGGTCCATATTACCATCATTGATCACATTCACTATTTACTTTTCGCTATTTACTTACTATTGCAAAACAGTATTTATCACTACTATCATATTGCTTTTAACCCTTTGCGAACTACAAGGCCGGAGAGATTGACAACCTCTCTGCACTCATTGGGAGCAAAGTTATTTGTATCTGTGTGCAGGTCCACGTTGATTGCTAATTGCGCCGTTAGCAATTGACACCTACTTGTTGAACCTAGAAGTCTCTGGGGATTCGATCCTTGGCATCTTTGCTAGGGGAAAACACTTCTGCTTACTGCATCTTGCACCTTCCACTTGGGGTAACCAACGAGGGGTTCGAGGCCCATCAAGGAGTATTTTCTGGCGCCGTTGCCGGGGACTCCACTCTTCAGGATAGGGGAGTTGCATGCTATCTTTTACCTTTGATTTTTAGTCTTGTTAGTTTACTTTCATTTTTGCTTTAGTTCTTTTTATCGAAAATCACAAAAATAGTTATCTTGTTCTTTAGTTATCATTATGTCGGGTCCTTTTGTCTTTGACGAGGCAGAAGTTCTCACCTTTAAATAAAGAGGTGGGGAAATTTTGAAAGATGCTTGGTATAGAATTAATGATTCACAAAAAAGAGCCACCAAGAAGCAACCTAATACTATCTTGCTTAGAAATTTTTATGTGGGAATTACTTCTTGGAATAGGTTTATTCTAGATATTGCTATCAATGGGAATTTCCTAGAGGCCCCAGTTTGGGAGTCTCTTAGTATTATTGAAAATCTTGTTGGGAGTCCCCCTGTTGTTAGCATTCGAGAGGACATCACCCTAGCTCACATTATGAAAACACTTGAAAAAATAGAGCTAGAGATGCCAAGCACTAATAAGATGAATGAGTTGGATCGAAAGATCCAAGGGAATTTGAATAGACTTGATAGCTCCATGCATAAAATTTTCAAAATTTTGGAGACCGTCAAATTCCATGATTCTGACTCTTGTAGGATGAACAAGATTGAGGAAATATTTGATACCTTAGGAACTACTTTCTCCTCGATCAAAACCGAAAAGGTAGAAACTCCGGCAAAGCGGGAGCCTAAGTTCGTTCGTGTTCCAAAGGCTCCATGTTCTAAAAGTAATCCATCTACTGCCAAAGGGGTTGAAACTGTTAAGACTTTGGAAGAAACACCTATCGTTGATGAATTTATAAATGAATCTTCCCTTGACTTTTATCCTTTTGGTCTTCTACCTAGAAGTATCTCTATGAGGCCTTTATTTGAGAGTCCTCTTAAGACTAGTTGTATTATTGAAGAGCTTTTTGATGATCTTGATGATGGTTCAATTGATACAACTTGATCTATGCATTATGCCTAGCTTAAAGGCATAAAAGAAAGCGCTTTTGGGAGGCAACCCACATGAATAATTTTTTTGCTTTTTTTGCGTCTTGATGTTGTTTACTGCTGTAGCATCATCATTGTATCTTTGCTTTTCATATTTGTGCCAAGTATAGCCTCTGATTGCTAGAAAGTTCAAAAGTTGTGAGGTGCTGTCCAGGAAACAGATTCTATCCTTGGATAGAAAAATTCGTATAAAATCACCAGATCATCTTTTTGGTCTGAATTTTTTCGACAGCGTTCTCTATATAATTTTCTTTCGTGCGTAAGTTCTGAGTTTTTTGATTTGAGCTGCAGAAGTATCCCGAACAGATCAATTACTGCCTGCTGTTCTGTTTTTCACAGATTCTGTCCTGTTTTGCCTTACCTTCACTTTGCAAATTAGGAACTTGCTTTTTCTTTGCAAAAACCTTTTGGCAATCTTGAGAAACAGTAGAACTTCAAGAATATCCTTATTTCCAGCAAGGTATAATTATTTTATTAAGGGTACTAACCTCGCTAATCAGATTATGATGAGTTGTGTATGAAGGGAGTTTTCAAGTGTGCGAGGGAAGATGATAAAAAGATTCAGGAGTGTCAAGCGCTCAAGCTTGGGGATGCCCCCGTGCACCCCCAAGAAATATTCAAGGAGACTCAAGCGTCTAAGCTTGGGGATGCCCCCCGTGCATCCCCTTCTCCATCAACATTATCAGTTCGTCTTTCGTTTCGCTATATTTTTATCACTTCATATGTTATGTGCTATGCTTGGAGCGTCTTGCTTTCAGTTTTCTTTTTAGTTTTTCATAACGAGTTGGAACCCAGCATTCCTTTATGTGGGAGAGAAACACGCTCCACCTCTACCTAGAACATTACATAGAATTTTCATGTCTATCTATGCTGTGTGTGTTCTTTGTCTTTTAATAGCTACTATCGTGCTCTGCTCTTAGTATTCATGCTTATCTTTTCAAGAGCTTTTATTTAGTTGGTTGCTTGAACTCTCTTTAATTACCATGCTCACCTTATTAAGAGAGTTTGCTTCCGTTGCATTGGTTAATGTGTCTATGATAAATATGCTACTTGCATGATGGTGCTTAGTAGTTTAGGTTTTCTTGTGGTTAATCTCAAATAGCTGGGGGATTCCCAATGTGTTATTGGAGTACCAACTTGGTTTGTTTGCCTATGATGTGGTATGGTTTAGTAATATCTTCCTTCGAGAATTTATTTTGATTGACTTGGCGTATGCTCACGCATATTCAAGACTGTAAAGAAAGTCTGTCAAGCCTTGATGATCTTTTGTTTCTAAGTAGCGATATAACTACCATGCCTGATTCAATATTGCTTTGTCGCTCTGCATGATTATGGCCGTCATTGCTCTCTTAGTTGGTCGCTCCCAGTCTTTTGCTAACCTCCACCTGCACTAAGCAAACTAACCATGCAATACATAGCTCATGGGAAAGTAGCCTAAAAACTATTGTGGTAAAGAATATGTTGCCTATGTATCTTATTTCTTATAAGTTGCTTGCTGAGCGGTAACCATGTTTCTGGGGACGCCATCAACTGTCACAGTTTTGTTGAATATCATGTGAGTTGCTATGCATGTTCGTCTTGTCTGAAGTAAGGGTGATTTACCATGGGTTGAATTAATATGCATATTGTTAGAGAAGAACATTGGGCCACCAACCAAAGCCATGCATCATGGTGGAAGTTTTAGCTTGGACCTTAATCCTCAATCTCTCATGAGAATATGCTTATGCATTAAAGAGGAGTCCATCATCTATTTTCTATGTTGTCCCGGTATGGATGTCCTCAAGTTGAGATTTATCAAAAACGAGAAATCAAATGCGATCTATCTCCTTGGACCTTTGTACAGGTGGCATAGAGGTACCCCTTTGTGACACTTGGTTAAAACATATGCAATGCAATGATAACCCATGGGGATCCGAGCTAATTAGGACAAGGAGCGAGCACTATTGGTATTCGATGCATGAGGCTTGCAACTTATAAGATGTTTTATGCATGACACATATGAATTACTACTACCGTTGACACAATTGCTTCCATGTTTTCAAAATAAAAAGCTCTAGCACTTAACCTTTCTTTTACCTTTATGTTAAAGCACCAACTACTGAGAGCATGATTGTCATTCTGAGTGTAATATGCATTGTCCCAAAGTAGCATTGTCTTTTGCATGATTGTGATATCGTTTATTCTGAAATGATTGTATCTAGTCATCACTTAAACCTTGAAGGTGCCCTTGCATTTATGTTTTGCATCACTAAAGGGGGCAAGCTAGATATCACTTTATCATATTTGCACATCATGTTCATTGCAAATCTTTTTGATGTTTCAGTTTCATGTTGTAAAACTTTCAGTCATTTGTGATTTTCTCTTGAGACAACTTAATTACTTTAGAATCATTGTCTCAGTAAGCTTTTGTCATATGACTATGAGAAAGTCCTATATGGTTAATAGCATGTCACCACAGAAATTATTCTTGTTATCATTTACCTACTCGAGGACGAGCAGGAATTAAGCTTGGGGATGTTGATACGTCCAAAACGTATCTATAATTTCTGCTTGCTCCATGCCACTTTTGGGTGATATTGCTATGATATTCATACACTTCCATACACTTTTGATCATATTTGGACTAACTTACTAATCCAGTGCACCCCACTGCCAGTTTCTGTTTTCGGCTGTTTTTGTATTTCAGGTTTTCACGTTTCGAGAACTGCCCAGAAAAATCAAGAAAAATTATATAAAAAATCAGCGTTGCGGAAACAACATGCGTCCGAAGGGCAGCCTGGGGGGGGCACAGGGGCTCCAGGCGCCCTGTGGGCGCCCCCCC
>LR738710.1:549004365-549036716 GCA_902687465.1 Secale cereale
CCCCCCCCGGCGCGGCCCGGGGGGGGGGGGGCGCGCCCATAGGGCGCCTGGAGCCCCTGCGGCCCCCAGGCTCCCCTTCAGAAGTAGTGTCGTTCCCGGAACGCTGATTTTTTATATATTTTTTCCGTATTTTTCTGGGCAGTTCTCGAAACGTGAAAACCTGAAATACAAAAACAGCCGAAAACAGAAACTGGCACTGGGGTGCACTGGATTAGTAAGTTAGTCAAATATGATCAAAAGTGTATGGAAGTGTATGAATATCATAGCAATATCACCCAAAAGTGGCATGGAGCAAACAGAAATTATAGATACATTTTGGACATATCAACATCCCCAAGCTTAATTCCTGCTCGTCCTCGAGTAGGTAAATGATAACAAGAATAATTTCTGTGGTGACATGCTATTAACCATATAAGACTTTCTCATAGTCATATGACAAAAGCTTACTGAGACAATGATTCTAAAGTAATTAAGTTGTCTCAAGAGAAAATCACAAATGACTGAAAGTTTTACAATATGAAACTGAAACATCAAAAAGATTTGCAATGAACATGATGTGCAAATATGATCAAGTGATATCTAGCTTGCCCCTTTTAGTGATGCAAAACATAAATGCAAGGGCACCTTCAAGGTCTAAGTGATGACTAGATACAATCATTTCAGAATAAACGATATCACAATCATGCAAAAGACAATGCTACTTTGGGACAATGCACATTACACTCAGAATGACAATCATGCTCTCAGTAGTTGATGCTTGAAGTGCTAGAGCTTTTTATTATGAAACATGGAAGCAATTGTGTCAACGGTAGTAGTACTTCATATGTCTCATGTATAAAACATCTTATAAGTTGCAAGCCTCATGCATCGAATACCAATAGTGCTCGCTCCTTGTCCTAATTTGCTCGGATCCCCATGGGTTATCATTCCATTGCATATGTTTTTACCAAGTGTCACAAAGGGGTACCTCTATGCCACCTATACAAAGGTCCAAGGAGATAGATCGCATTTGATTTCTCGTTTTTGATAAATCTCAACTTGAGGACATCCATACCGGGACAACATAGAAAATAGATGATGGACTCCTCTTTAATGCATAAGCATATTCTCATGAGAGATTGAGGATTAAGGTCCAAGCTAAAACTTCCACCATGATGCATGGCTTTGGTTGGCGGTCCAATGTTCTTCTCTAACAATATGCATATTAATTCAACCCACGGTAAATCACCCTTACTTCAGACAAGACGAACATGCATAGCAACTCACATGATATTCAACAAAAGTGTGACAGTTGATGGCGTCCCCAGAAACATGGTTACCGCTCAGCAAGCAACTCATAAGAAATAAGATACATAAGCAACATATTCTTTACCACAATAGTTTTTAGGCTACTTTCCCATGAGCTATGTATTGCATGGTTAATTTGCTTAGTGCAGGTGGAGGTTAGCAAAAGACTGGGAGCGACCAACTAAGAGAGCAATGACGGTCATAATCATGCAGAGCGACAAAGCAATATTGAATCAGGCATGGTAGTTATATCGCTACTTAGAAATAAAAGATCATCAAGGCTTGACAGACTTTCTTTACAGTCTTGAATATGCGTGAGCATACGCCAAGTCAATCAAAATAAATTCTCGAAGGAAGATATTACTAAACCATAACACATCATAGGCAAACAAACCAAATTGGTACTCCAATGACACATTGGGAACCCCCCAGCTATCTGAGATTAACCATAAGAAAACCTGAACTACTAAGCACCATCATGAAAGTAGCATATTTATCATAGACATATTAACCCATGCAATGGAAGCAAACTCTCTTAATAAGGTGAGCATGGTAATTAAAGAGAGTTCAAGCAACCAACTAAATAAAAGCTCTTTGAAAAGATAAGCATGAATACTAAGAGCAAAGCACGATAGTAGATATTAAAAAGACAAAGAACACACACAGCATAAATAGACATGAAAATTCTATGTAATGTTCTAGGTAGAGGTGGAGCGTGTTTCTCTCCACATAAAGGAATGCTGGGTTCCGACTCGTTATGAAAAACTAAAAAGAAAACTAAAAGCAAGACGCTCCAAGCATAGCGCATAACACATGAAGTGATAAAAATATAGCGGAACGAAAGACGAACTGATAATGTTGATGGAGAAGGGGATGCACGGGGGGCATCCCCAAGCTTAGACGCTTGAGTCTCCTTGAATATTTCTTGGGGGTGCACGGGGGCATCCCCAAGCTTGAGCGCTTGACACTCCTGAATCTTTTTATCATCTTCCCTCGCACACTTGAAAACTCGCTTCATACATAACTCATTCATAATCTGATTAGCGAGGTTAGTACCCTTAATAAAATAATTATACCTTGCTGGAAATAAGGATATTCTTGAAGTTCTACTGTTTCTCAAGATTGCCAAAAGGTTTTTGCAAAGAAAAAAAGCAAGTTCTTAATTTGCAAAGTGAAGGTAAGGCAAAACAGGACAGAATCTGTGAAAAACAGAACAGCAGGCAGTAATTGACCTGTTCGGGATACTTCTGCAACTGAAATCAAAAAACTCAGAACTGACGCACGAAAGACAATTATATAGAGAATGCTGTCGAAAAAATTCAGACCAAAAAGATGATCTGGTGATTTTATACGAATTTTTCTATCCAAGGACAGAATCTGTTTCCTGGACAGCACCTCACAACTTTTGAACTTTCTAGCAATCAGAGGCTATACTTGGCACAAATATGAAAAGCAAAGATACAATGATGATGCTACAGCAGTAAACAACATCAAGACACAACAAAAGCAAAAATTTTATTCATGTGGGCTGCCTCCCAAAAGCGCTTTCTTTTATGCCTTTAAGCTAGGCATAATGCAAAGATCAAGTTTTATCAAAAGTAAAAGAATAGCTTGCCCGTACAACGGACTCAAAAGGTAACTTGACCTTCTTACGAGGGAAGTGTTCCATCCCTTTCTTGAGAGGAAACTGAAATTTTATATTACCCTCTTTCATGTCAATGACAGCACCAACGGTGCGCAAAAAGGGACGTCCCAAAATAATTGGACATGAAGGATCACATTCAATATCCATAATAGTGAAATCAACGGGCACATAATTATCATTGACAACAATAAGAACATCGTCAATCCTCCCCAAAGGTTTCTTTATGGAAGAATCAACGAGACGAACACCAAAAGAACAAGAATCATAAGGTTTCAATTTAAGCATATCATATATCCTTTTGGGCATAACAGAGGTACTAGCACCAACATCACATAATGCATAACAAGAGAAGTCATTCAAATAATTTTTTATCATAGGATCCCAACCATCCTCTAGCTTTCTAGGTATGGAGGCTTCTACTCTAAGTTTCTCCTCCCTAGCTTTGATGAGAGCATTAGTGATATGCTCTGTGAAGGCAAGGTTAAGCGTGCTAGTGCGGGGGTCTCTAGACATCTTGTGAAGGAAATCAATAACTTCGGTAAGATTGCAATTATCAAAATCAAGGTCACGAGCATCAAGTAAAGTGGTAGAGGTGTCCTTAAGGCTCACATGTTTGGTAGTTGACATAACATCACCATTAATAGGTCCATTGGGACCAGGAGTACATTGGGTGCTAAGAGTGTGAACATTCTCAATAACTTGGATAGTAGCAACAGTGTGGTGGGTAGGAAGGCTCTTAATTCTTTCCTCTTCCTCCCTTAGGGATGCAACCACTTCGGGTTTAGCTGCCATTTGGTTTATCAAAGTAGCTTGTGTGTGGGACATATTGGAAACTTGGGTCTCAGTGATAGTGAGTCTAGTCTGGAGGTTGGAAATCTCAATATTTATGTTCTCTAATCGTCTACTAATGTCTTGCAAGATAGCAGTATGCTCATTTAATTGCCTCGAGAAGGTTTTGTTTTGTTCATATTGGTTGTGCATGTAATTCTTAGTGGCCTTCTCTATTTCTAGCAGTTTCTCATAGCTAGGTAAATCTCTATTTTTTTGGAAATAGTTATTGGTAGTAGGATAAGCATTGTCATACGATCTAGAATTACTACCAAAGTTACTCCTATAAGCATCGGCAATCACTGAATCCAAAGGGTCATAACGAGGATCAACAGAAGATTGTTTCGAAAGTAGGGACATGATCAAGTCAGCTTTTTCATTGAGGGAGGAAATCTCCTCGACAGAGTTTACCTTCCTACCTGTTGGAGCGCGTTCGGTGTGCCATTGGGAAGAGTTGGTCATCATCTCATCGAGAAGCTTTGTGGCAGCACCAAGTGTAGTTGACATAAAAGTTCCTCCCGCGGCCGAATCTAACAAGTTCCGCGAGGTAAAGTTCAAGCCTGCATAAAAAGTTTGGATAACCATCCAAGTAGTCAAACCGTGAGTAGGGCAGTTCTTGATAAGAGATTTCATACGTTCCCAAGCTTGGGCAACGTGTTCATTATCCAATTGTTTAAAATTCATAATGTTACTTCTAAGTTGGATAATTTTAGCAGGTGGATAGTATCTTCCGATAAAAGCATCTTTGCACTTGTCCCATGAATCTATGCTATTCCTAGGCAAAGACTGAAACCAAATTTTAGCTCCTCCTCTCAAAGAGAAATGAAAAAGCTTAAGCTTAACAATATTACCATCTATTTATTGGTACTTTTGCATATCACAAAGTTCTACAAAGTTGTTCAAGTGTAAAGCAGCATCATCTCCAGCACCGGAGAATTGTTCTCTCATGACTAAGTTAAGTAAAGCAGGTTCAATTTCATATGAAGGTGCTGAAGTGGCAGGTGTAGTGATAGGTGTGCTGATAAAGTCATCGTTGTTGTGACTAGTGAAGTCACACAACTTGGTGTTCTTGGTGGAACCCATAGTAGCAAGCAAGCAAGATAACTATTTTTGTGATTTTCGATAAAAGGAACTAAAGCGAATAATGAAAGGTAAACTAGCAAGACTAAAAAGCAAAGGTAAAAGATAGCATGCAACTCCCCTATCCTGAAGAGTGGAGTTCCCGGCAACGGCGCCAGAAAATACTCCTTGATGGGCCTCGAACCCCTCGTTGGATTACCCAAGTGGAAGGTGTAAGATGCAGTAAGTAGAAGTGTTTTCCCCTAGCAAAGATGCCAAGGATCGAATCCCCAGAGACTCCTAGGTTCAACAGGTAGGTGTCAATCGCTAACGGTGCAATTAGCAATCAACGTGGACCTGCACACAGATACAAATAACTTTGCTCCCAACGAGTACAGAGAGGTTGTCAATCTCTCCGGCCTTGTAGTTCACAAAGGGTTAAAAGCAATATGGTAGTAGTGATAGATAGTGTTTTGCAATAGTAAATAAAATAGCGAAAAGTAAAATAGTGTGTGTGATCAATGATGGTAATATGGACCGGAGTCACATGATGTTCACTAGTGATGTCTCTCTCCCAAAAGACGATAAAACAGCTATGTGAGGTAACAAATTACAGCTGGGCAATTGACAGGACCACGAACGCAAACCAATGCTGACTACATTACAAGAAAGGTTGAGGTTCAAAGCATGGGCGGTACGCCAAAGTAAGTAGACCAAAATCCATATGCATCTACTACTAATCATCCACCTTGAGATATCTATTCAGAACATCTCGCTGGTATTAAGTTGCGAGTCCCACCCATAGTGTAAACTCAATGCAACAGACAACTGCATTAAAAGAACTTTGCGTAAAGTAAACAATCCTTGCACCCGCGGGCACAAGCACCGTTGTTTTCCCCTTTGTGGCAACAGCACATCCCCTAGACTCATGTTTCTGTCACTCAAGCTAGTCATCGAGGGGCATGAACCCACAATCGAGCATAATGTTCCCTCTTGGAGTCACTACCTACTACTTGGCCAAAGCAATAAATAACAACGGAGAACATGCAAGAATTACTTATGAACTAAAATATAAAAGAGGTGAATCAAATATATTACTCAAGATCAATCTGAACATAATCTCATAATTCATCGGATCCCAGCAAACTCAACATAGCAATAGCATAAGGATTACATAGGTGCCTCGATCATGTAGGGCAGCTCACGAGGACTAATTAGTGAAGCACAAGAACGGGAGGAGAACATCACATAGCTACTGGTCATGGACTCATGGTCCAAGGGAGACTACTCACGAGTCATCCGGGAGGCGTCCATGGTGGTGGAGAAGCTCCCAGTGGTGATCCTCCCCTCCGGCAGGGTGCCGGGAAGAGTTCTCCTGGTGCTCCCGATCTTGGAAGCGGCGGCGGCGGCGGAACAGAGATGGGATCGCGAAAAGAAGTCCTGTTTCAAGGGTTACGGGGGACCCTTTAAATATCTGCCAAAGTAGGGCACCGGAGGGCTTTCGGGGGGCCGAGGCGCCCCCCGGCGCGGCCCAGGGGGGGCGCCCACAGGGCGCCTGGAGCCCCTGTGCCCCCCCAGGCTCCCCTTCGGAAGCAGTGTCGTTCCCGGAACGCTGATTTTTTATATATTTTTTCCGTATTTTTCTGGGCAGTTCTCGAAACGTGAAAACTTGAAATACAAAAACAGCCGAAAACAGAAACTGGCACTGGGGTGCACTGGATTAGTAAGTTGGTCCAAATATGATCAAAAGTGTATGGAAGTGTATGAATATCATAGCAATATCACCCAAAAGTGGCATGGAGCAAGCAGAAATTATAGATACGTTTTGGACGTATCAAGGGGGCATGAAAACAATTCCCATAATCGAAAACAATTATGAGGATGGCATGAAGCTAGAACCACGAATCTTGAGAGAACGGGCCAAGATTTAAGAGAAACTCTTCTTCGATCTTCAATGCTGAGAATGACAACGAGAACCACCTTGAAGAATTTGAGATACTCCGGAAGAATAAAAAAGATGGAAGGTTTAACCAAACATGAAAAGAATTTGAAAACGATTTGGGAGAAGGCATATGACTGATGGAATCCATACTTACGTCACACTTTGAATAGAATTTGAGTATAACTCCAGAAAATTTAGAAGAGTCAGTTAAGATCCTGGAAAAAGACCTGTGGGTTAGGGCCCACTAAAGAAATCACCGTTGAAAAAGATTGCTTAAGAGATATTGCACCGGTTGAATTAAATGGCTTGAGTAAGATAACAATCCTCAAAATACCTTGAAAGGATTAAGAATGGAAACGCGGATCATCTGAGATATCTTCAACACTCCGGATAAGAATAAAGATATGTGAAGAAATAAGAGAGCCTTCGGATAAGAAATTCCCACATTGGAAAACATGTGAAAGAAGAGGCATAGATATGATCAATACGGAAGCTTGGATTTATTCCACCGGAGAAGAATATTGGAACTAAGAATGATGAACTTGAAACTCTTGAGCATTTTCATGATAATTCACCGGATAAGAACATTGAAGGAAATGAATGAAGAAACCTCACAAGAATAAAATGGATAATTCATTCTAGAATTTCCGACTCCTCGAATAAGAAGGGAGGGAGGGCGGGGAAAACAAAGACGATTTGGGATGAATGGAACAGACAAATCGTCGGATTTCTCAATGACGTCCATATGGAATAACTTGAAGAGAAGGCACACCGGTTGAAAAGGATTAACATGAAAATCTTGACGATCAAGAAGGATTAGCACTCCCATAGAAATATGAGAATACCGATTAGGAAGGTATGGAATCAACATTTGACATCAAAGCAACTCGAATACCAGAATCAAAACAAAAACAAAGGATAGATATGTTGCAGCATAATCTTTACAATATCATCTGAACAGAGAATTGAACGAATGAATTCCGTAGGTACATCAACTTGTCGAGAAGCCACTTGGAGAACAAAAGGTAAATAAAAAAACAACAAGGAACAGATAGAATAATTACAAGATAGAAGCTTCATTTCACATATTCGTGCAGAATGCTCATGGAACGTGTTACAAAAGGGTTTTGCAATCCCCGGATCAGCATAGCCAAGGATCCTTTAAGATGCAACTCCCGATCGGAACAGCGTCCATAAAACTACTTCACTCAATGTGGAACCCCGAACTCCATATCATGCATTTGTTGGAAGAATGCCTACGAACTACTAGATGAACCCACCTATTAATTTCCGAAAGTTCCCAGTTATGCAATCAGGTGTTGGGGATACAGGGGAAGCATCGCGCACTCAACTCTAATCCTACATCCAGCTGTATCCATCCTTCAACACATAACCAGTTATTTTCGGAAACCGTTTACCTCGGACCTTCGAAACGCATCTACTATACAAGCTATGGAAATACTCCCGAACTACCTCCCCAGTACTGGGTGATGTCGGGGTTATCTTGCCACTAACCGCATAGGAGAGTTTTCGATGTCGGCCGTCTTAAGTATTCCAGAACTGATGCGATATATTTGTGACGACAACACCTCGGAGCTCAACTCCCCGGGACACTGCCACAACCCCTAATGACAGGAGGCATCGAGAACAATGTTCTCGTCACAAAGACATCGGAACAATCCAAACAATACTCGCGTGATCCTAAAAAAATTAGTGAAATTTTTAGAGTAGAAGAGATAAGCAATCGTCAGGAGTCCTCACCAGAGTGAAAAGAGATGAGGAGCAAAAGAAATCCTACTCTCCGATATATAAATAGGACTAAAAACATTTAAGTGTGTGCCTAGACTCAACCGTCAATGATTCGATCAATCAGAGGGGGCTTCTAGGTCGGAGAAGGCTCTGATACCAACTTGTAATGCCCAGGATGGGACTATACCTCCTACGTGTTGAGGCACGACTTAAAGGTATAAGCCCATTCTGGAATGATCTCAAGTTCGGTATCTTTGCACGACTCATGTAAAAATAGGGATGAAATTGCAAAAGGATAGTTGGCTTACACTCGCCACGTCACACAATACATTACATAAGCAAAACATCATCCAAATAACATCACAACCCGACTACGGGTGAAGATCCAAAAGAAAGATACCAAAAACATAAGCCACAGGTCCGAATCGCCCCTAGTAGAAACCACTACTGATCGTCGAAACACGTCACATACATACGGCCACTCTCTTCATCGAACTCCCAGAGAAGTACTTGAACCAGCTCCTGCATCATTCTCGGCCGAACCTGCATTTGGTGTTGTAGTATCTGTGAGCCACGAGGACTCAGCAATCCCATAACCATGGGTATCAAGACTAGCAAAGCTTTATGGGTAGGAAGAGGTAAAGTGGTGAGGTTGCAGCAGCGGCTAAGCATAATATGGTGGCTAGCTTACGAGTACAAGAATAAGATGAGCATCTACGCAAACGGTCGCAAACTAGTAGTGATCGCTAAAGATCCTGAACTACCTACGAGTCAAACATAACCCCACCGTGTTCTCTTCTCAAAGTGAAAAGAGATAGTCACGGTTACTCACACAGTTGTGTGTTTTACTTCGTATCCTCTGACAAGTTTTCTACAACCGGACACTAACAAATTCCAATCTGCCACATAACCGCGGGCACGGCTTTCGAAAGATCATAACCCTGCAGGGGTGTCCCAACTTAGCCCATCACAAGCTCTCACGATCAGCTGAAGTGATAAATATAATATCATCACCCCTTATCTTAGGGAAAATCCGATCAGGCTCGACATTCCCGGTGCACAAGACATTTCGACAATGGTAAAACAAGTCCAGCAAGACCTCCCGGCGTGCCGACACCCTGATAGTAGCCGCGCGTATCTCGTCTCAGGCCACAACCGGATGGGACATCCTACAGGAGCCAGATACCACGAGTTTCCCCGAGGCGGTCCCGCAGTCTGCCCGTTTGGGACCAACACCATCAGCACTGGCCCCCCTGCTATGTAGAAAGAATCCCCGGGGACGCGACCCCCTATGCAATTTTAATTAATTAGTTAAGTTGTTATTATGAGGCAAATTAAAACCAATGTTGGGCCTTGCTGGAGGAGTTTTATTCAAAGACGAACTATCAAGGGGTCCCCATATACCCATCGTGTAAGGAACGCAAAATCAAGGAACATAATGCCGGTTTATCAGCGCCTAAGGTGGCATGAGTGGAACAAAACACCGAGCAAAAGGCCAAGCCTTCCACCCATGCCTAGTATATAGGTGTGTTATTATATATATAACATATTGTGATATACCAACAACAAGTTCCCTCCTGGAACGAACTTCATCTTCACCTGCAACTAACAACGCTATAAGAGGGGCTGAGCAAGCGGGTAACATAGCCAAACAATGGTTTTTGCTAGGAAGGTGTCAAAGGTTATAGGTTTCATGGCAACAAGGAGAGGGGCTGACAATAAGATGGGTAGCGCGGCATGTAACGATAGCATCGAGACACTAAGCATGGCAATGATAGTAAAGGTATCCAAGGGTATGGTCATCTTGCCTGGGATTCCGCAAGGAAGAAGAATGGATCCATGAAGAAGACGAAGAAGAAGCCTTGAAGAAGAACCACGAGAAGTCGAACGAATCCTCACGATCGCAACAGAACAAGCACTAACGAGAAGAAGCAAGCAATACGGTAAGCACACAACACGAGACACGACAATATGCTCAACCAAGTATGAAGCAAAACAAGTCTACATAGGATGCACAACAAGTCTATACAGGAAGCAAAACAAGGCAAGGTAGGAAGCACATAAAACAACACAAGTCTATATGATGCAATACATGGCAAGGTATGATGCATGAAAAGTCTATATAGGAAGCATTACATGGCAAGGTAGGAAGCACAGAAAAATAACACAAGCCTATATGATGCTATACATGGCAAGGTATGATGCATGACAAGTCTTTACAGGAAGCATTACATGGCAAGCTAGGAAGCACTAGAAAAACAACACAAGCAACATATGATGCAATACATGGCAAGGTATGATGCAAGACAAGTCTATATAAGAAGCATTACATGGCAAGGTATGATGCATAAAAAAACTACACTATTTAGGCATTTTAAATGAGGTCGGAAATAACAACAACAATTCCGAGAAAATCCCCATATGCATGTTTAGCAATTTTCTAAGCAAACAACAACTTAACATTTTAATGTTGTTAACATGATACGGATGTCATGATCAAGTTTTATGCAATTTTTAGTTAAACGTTAACATGAATAGATATGAAGTATTTGTCACCGTGGTGGAAAGAAAGGGGCCACGACGGCGAATCCGAAAATGATGCCACGCAACATATCGGTTCCGTTAACTCATTGAGAGACCGGTGCAAAAGAAAAGGTGGCGTGAGCGAGTCGAACAAGATGAAAGGTGGGGTGATCCCATCACCGGGTTCCCACGGGTTGGCGACGAGGCAACCGAGGAGCATGACAAAAGACGAATCGGGCACGGTGCACACAAGGGAAACATCTCATACAACCACAAGCATTCGTCCATGGGTCATCGTCTCGGGGTTATACCTTCGGAACGTTCGTTTCCAGGAGGGTCAAGATCGTCGAGGGAAGTAGTGGATGTAGTCGTGCACGTTTCGTTTCGGAGAGGGAAGTAGTCGTTCCGTTCGTAGAGGTACTTGACGAATCCATCGTTTCCGGGGTGACGGCAGTGGTACACGGTTCTTCGGCGACGGTCGTCGTACACATTCCGTAGATGTTCATGTTTCCGTAGAGGTACTTGTCGCGGCACATCATGTAGTCGTACACGGGGTCGACGGTAGAGGTACTTGGGGTCTTCGGACTTGCCGGACTCGGTTCTTGCGACGGTAGTGGAACTTGGCGTGTTCGTTCATGGTTCTTCATGCGTCGTGGTACTTGCCGTAGGGGTACTTGGCGCATCCGGTAGTCATACTCGAGGTCGTCGTGGTACTCGACGGAGAGGAACTTGGCGACGGTGTACTTGACAGTGTAGCCGTTCGGGGACATAGCCGTGTAACTCCTCGGGTTGAAGCCGGACCTGGTGGGTCTTGGCGTCCCGAGCACCAGTAGCAGCACGACAGCCCAATAGGCAACAGGAGCTCGGGCGGCAGGGTCACGCGCAGGAATCGGAGCAGGTCCGGGCGTGCAAGAAGAGAGAGAAGCACCGGGACGACGATGTACAGCGAGGAGGCGAGCCAGCAGGCCGGTTCCGGTGGCGAGGATGAAGTGGTCGACCCGTAGTACGGCGGCGCACTAAACTGGGTCATAGCCACTGCACAGCAGCGGCGAAGCGAGCAGGAGGGCGCGCGGGATTGGGCGTCGTGCACGGAGCTCACCGCGGCTGGCTGTGGGGAGGCACGGGGGCGACGAGGCGCGCGGGGCGGCGGGCTCCTGGCCGGCCGGGCTTCGGCCGTCGACGGCTCCAGTTGCCGGCGCGGGAGGACGGCGATGCAGCAAGGCCGCTGTGGCGGAGGGAGACGTGGCTCTGGCGGAGGGAGACGGTGTAGAGATCGAGCAGGAGGGAGCGGCTGGCGGCGCTCGGGAGGACGAGGGAGAGGCTCGGGCGACGAGCGATGCTGGGAGAGAGAGGGGATCGCGCCAGGAACGAGCAGGGGTGTGCGGCGGCGCTGAGGAAGGGGATGAGAGAGCGATGCGGTCGAAGGAGAGAAAACGGGCTGCGACTAGGGTTAGCGCTGGAAGAGAGTTGGGCCTTGGGCCTAGAAGGCCGTCGGCTGGGCCTCTTCTTCTCCCTTTTCAACTGATTTTCTTTAACAAAAAAAAGAAGAAGGATGGAAAAGAAAGGGAGGCTTAGGAAAGATTTAGGGCATGAGGCTAATTTCTCGGGACTCGCAAAAATGAGTCCGATCCCAGAAAATAAGAAGTGGCAAGATCAAAAGATATAAATTCAAACCCATTTGAATTTAATTCAAATGGTTTGAACTAGGACATGGTTTTCGAAGTGTCCAAAAATGTTCGAATTTTTGGAGGAACCTCGATAAAACGGATAAGAATTATAGACAAGGTTTTGATGGTGAAACTTGAAGTAGAAAAGGCATGGGGAATATATGCAAGTGTGTTTGGGTTAATTCCAAACAAATGGAATATTTATTTATAATAGCTCCATAAATATTAGGAGGATATGTTATAAAGAGAAGTCATCCTTCCCTCGATTTAAATGGACCGAAGGTCCACACAATTTATTTAGTTGAGATGCAGAATTAAAGTCATGATGGCATGATGACATGATGCAATGCAAAAATAAATAACACAAGCACAAAAGAAACACACGGGAGAACCCGGAACATCTGGAATCTTCTGGGACGTCGGTCTTCGGCGTCACAATTAACTTCCCTGCAGGGCTGCACCACATTACCCAGCACGCTCGATCCCATTTGGCCGGACACACTTTCCTGGGTCATTCCCGGCCTCGGAAGATCAACACGCCGCAGCCCTACCTAAGCACATCCGAGAGGTCAGCACGCCGGTCTAAGCCCTAAGTGCGCTGGGGTCTGGGCCCATCGCCCATTGCACACCTGCACGTTGCGTACGCGTCCGGTGAGCAAACCTAGCAACCTCCATTACTAAGGAAGTTACGTTACGCGGTCCAACCCGTCGCGCGCCGCTCAGTCGCTGACGTCAAGAAGGCTTCGGCTGATACCACGACGTCGAGAGCCCATAACTATTCCCAGGTAGCTGGTTAGTGCATATAGGCCAGTGGCCAGACTCAGATCAAATATCCAAACTCGCTAAGTGTATTATTATGAAATAACCACGGACAACGACCAGGGCCAGGCCACCTCTCGACTGGGCGTCTCAACCTGCCCTGTCCCTCCGCCACAAAGATGCTCTTAGGGGCCATCAGGAACACGGGCCCACCGCTACCTAGATGGAGCCACCTGTCCTTTCAGCCCCCAATCCGTGAATCACTTGCGGGTACACTACGAGCCGACCTGACTTTAGTCACAACATGTATCATGTAAAGTATGTATATAGTATATACCCGTGATCACCACCCATAGTGATCACGGCCCGATAGTATAGCATGGTAGACAGACAAGGATGTGGGGCCACTAATGGAATACTAGCATCCTATACTAAGCATTAGGATAGCAGGTAAGGGTATCAACAGTTGTAGCAACAATGACATGCTATGCAATAGAATAGGAGCTATCGAATGATCACATTAGCAAATCTAATGCAAGAATAAGAGGGAAGAGAATGGGCGATATCTGGTGGTCAAGGGAGGGGGGCTTGCCTGGTTGCTCTGGCAAGAAGGAGGGGTCGTCGTCGACGCAGTCGATCACCGTGGCTCTGTGATGACCCACGAGTGTAGGGGATCTATCGCAATCCTTTCGATAAGTAAGAGTGTCGAACCCAACGAGGAGCAGAAGGAAATGATAGGCAGATTTTAGTAAGGTATTTTCTGCACGCACTGAAATTATCGGTAACAAATAGTTTTGTGATAAGGTAAATGGTAACAAGTAACAAAAGGTAAAAGTAAATAAGGTGCAGCAAGATGACCCAATCCTTTTTGTAGCAAAGGACAAGCCTGGACAAACTCTTATATGAAGGAAATCGCTCCTGAGGACACATGGGAATTATCATCAAGCTAGTTTTCATCACGTTCATATGATTCGCGTTCGTTACTTCGATAATTTGGTATGTGGGTGGACTGGTGCTTGGGTGCTGCCCTTACTTGGACAAGCATCCCACTTATGATTAACCTCTATTGCAAGCATCCGCAACTACAAAAGAAGTATTAAGGTAAACCTAACCATAGCATGAAACATATGGATCCAAATCAGCCCCTTACGAAGCAATACATAAACTAGGGTTTAAGGTTCTGTCACTCTAGCAACCCATCATCTACTTATTACTTCCCAATGCCTTCCTCTAGGCCCAAACAATGGTGAAGTGTCATGTAGTCGACGTTCACATGACACCACTACAGGAAAGACAACATACATCTCATCAAAATATCGAACGAATACCAAATTCACATGACTACTTATAGCAAGACTTCTCCCATGTCCTTAGGAACAAACGTAACTACTCACAAAGAATATTCATGTTCATAATCAGAGGGATATTAATATGCATAATGGATCTGAACATATGATCTTCCACCAAGTAAACCAACTAGTATCAACTCCAAGGAGTAATCAACACTACTAGCAACCAACAGGTACCAATCTGAGGTTTCGATACAAAGATTGGAGATGAACTAGGGTTTGAGAGGAGATGGTGCTGGTGAAGATGTTGATGAAGATAACTCTCCCCAAGATGGGAGAGTTGTTGGTGATGACGGCGGTGATGATTTCCCCCTCCCGGAGGGATGTATCCCCGGTAGAACAGCTCTGCCGGAGCCCTAGATTGGTTCCGCCAAGGTTCCGCCTCGAGACGGCGGCGCTTCGTCCCGAAAACCTCCATATGATTTTTTTTCAGGTCAAAACACCCCATATAGCAGAAGATGGGCATCGGGGGGCTGCCAGGTGGCCCACGAGGCAGGGGGCGTGCCTCCCACCCTCGTGGACGGTGGGTGGCCCCCCTCCTGTACTTCTTTCGCCAGATATTTTTTATATTTTCTGAAACGGAGTTTCGTGGAGTTTCAGGGCTTTTTGAGTTGTGCAGAATATGTCTCCAATGTTTCCTCCTTTTCCAGCCCAGAATTCCAGCTGTCGGCATTCTCCCTCTTCATATAAACCTTGTAAAATAAGAGAGAAAAGGCAAAGGTATTGTGACATAATGTGTAATAACAGCCCATCAACATATAAGCATGATGCAAAATGGATGTACCAACTCCCCCAAGCTTAGACCTCGCTTGCCCTCAAGCGGAAGCCAATATCAAAAAACATGTCCACATGTTTAGAGATAGCGGTGTCGATAAAATAAAATATGGACATGAGGGCATCATGATCATTCTTATAACAACAACATATATATATTGTCATATGATTCTTATGCTAAAGTAACAATCTATCCACAATGTCAAGTATGAATCAGAAACTCCATTGAAAACCAACAAACTATTATCTCGGTCATTGAAGCAATTGCAATTTATCGTAACATCGGAAGGAGTCAATATAAGAGCTTTTCAGCAAGTCCACATACTCAACTATCATTTAGTCTTTCAGAATTGCTAGCACTCATGCAATACTTATGGGTATGGAGTTTTAATCGGACACAGAGAAAGATAGGGGCTTATAGTGTTGCCTCCCAACATTTTACCTCGAGGGTAATGTCAACAATAATAGATCATGATAGCTTACATCCAAGTGGGTATATATGTCAGGATCTTTCCAACACAAGGTGCTTGCCAAATGATAAAATGTAAAAAGGAAAGGTGAAGATCACCGTGACTCTTATAAGGTAAGAACAATAGATAGACCCTTCGCAGAGGGAAGCAGAGGTTGTCATGTGCTTTTATTGTTGGATGTACAAAATCTTAGCGCAAAAGAACATCACATTATATTGCCACTTGTGATACAGACCTTTATTATGCAGTCCATCGCTTTTATTGCTTCCATATCACAAGATCGTATAAAGTTTATTTTCTCCAAACTAATAGATTATACATATTTTATAGAGTTTCAACAATGACAACTTACTTGAAGTATCTTACTCAATCCATAGGTAGATATGGTGGACTCTCATGGCAAAACTGGATTTAAGGATGTATGGAAGCACAAGTAGTATCTCTACTTGGTGCAAGGAGTTTTGGCTAGCATGAAGGGGAAAGGCAAGCTCAACATGTTGGATGATCCATGACAATATACTTTATTTCGGATATAGGATAACATAACCCATTATGTTGTCTTCCTTGTCCAACATCAACTCTTTAGCATGTCATATTTTAATGAGTGCTCACAATCATAAAAGATGTCCAAGATAGTATATTTGTATGTGAAAAACCCTCTTTCCTTATTACTTCCTATTAATTGCAACGATGACCAAAATTATGTTTGTCGACTCTCAACAACTTTTATTCATCATACTCTTTATATGTGACGTCATTACTTTCGATAAGATCAATATGATCTCTTTGATACTTTTTATATTTTCTTTTATCCTCTCAGGATCATAGTGAGATAATCAAGCCCTTGACTCAAAACTAATCTTTATTATATAGCTCACGGACTCGATTACAAAGATAAGGATCATCAAGCAAAGCTCACAACTAGATCATACTAAACGTTATTATACTAGATCAATATATTACAAAAAGGATCAAACTAAGAAAAACGGTAAAGATATGAGTGTGATGGTGATACGATACCGGGGCACCTCCCCCAAGCTTGGCAGTTGCCAAGGGGAGTGCCCATACCCATGTGATTATGTCTCCGTCTTCGAAGGTGGTGATGATGGAGTTGGTAGTAGTGATGACGGAGCATCATACATCGAGCGTAGGAGATCTTCCAACTTGCGGATAATACCCTTGAGTGCGGCAATATGCTCCTTCAGCAAAATATTTTCAATTGTGAGACACTTGTCTTGTATTTGAGCTAATTCAATCATCTTGAAAGCCTCAATCTCAGTTGAAGTAAAAAGGTTTGGAAGGGGTTGAAGGATGTCTTCTTCTTCTGCTGCCGGAGCCTGATCTTCCATAGCCTTCTTGATCCTATTCTCCTTATTGATCTCCCCAGGTTCTTCTCTCTTCAATTCTATCTTCATTAACCAAGCATTGTTGCCCTCATTGTTGGAGGAGGAGGACGACATGATGCCTGACCTTGTGAACTCTGGTAAAAAATAGCTCGAAACAAAAGTAGAGGATTTTTGCATAGTGCGGTGGCCAAAACCTTCGGGAGATTATATAATGAATTTTTACCGACCGAACGAAGTAACGTGCAAGAAAACGGAGTCCGGGAGTTACACGAGGTGCCCACGAGGTAGGGGGCTGCGCCCAGGGGGTAGGGCGCGCCCTCCACCCTCGTGGACGCCTCGTGTCCTTTCCGGACTGCCTCTTATTTTTCTATTTTTCTAAATATTCCAAAACAGAGAAAAAATGCCATTAGAACTGTATTGGAGTCGGTTTACTTACCGTACCACATACCTCTTCCTTTTCGGAGTCTGAATCATTCTGGAAAGTGGCCCTTATGTATTCCTTCGGGGTTACGGTTTCAATAACATTGGTTTCAACATTTATAGGATTACCTGAGATATAATGTTTGATTCTTTGACCGTTCACCACCTTCGGATTTGTGCCTTCAAAGTTGTTGATTTTTATGGCATCGGAAGGATAGACCTCCTCGATAACGTAATGAACTTCACATTTAGAGAGAAGTTTTCCTGCAAAAAATCTTAAGCGAGAGTTGTATAGCAAGACATAATCACCTAGGTTAAACTCCCGCTTTTGTATCCTTTTGTCATGCCATCTTTTAACTTTTTCTTTAAACAGTTTGGCATTTTCGTAGGCATGGGTTCTCCATTCGTCAAGTGAGCTGATGTCACATAAACTCTTCCCACCGGCAAGTTTGAAATCATAATTGAGCTCTTTAATAGCGCAATATGCCTTATGTTCTAGTTCGAGAGGTAAGTGACATGCTTTCCCATAAACCATTTTATATGAAGACATAGCCATGGGATTTTTTATATGCAGTTCTATAGGCCCATAATGCATCATCAAGTTTCTTGGACCAATTCTTTCTAGGTCTATTAACAGTCTTTTTGAAAATTAATTTCAGCCATGTTACTTAATTCTACTTGACCACTAGACTGCGGGTGGTATGGGGATGCAATTCTATGATTAACATCATACTTAGCAAGCATTTTACGAAAAGCACCATGAATAAAGTGTGAACCACCATCAGTCATTAAGTATCAAGGGACTCCAAACCTCGAAAAAATAACTTCTTTAAGCATCTTAATAGAGGTGTTGTGATCAGCACTACTAGTTGGAATAGCTTCTACCCACTTAGTAATGTAATCAACAGCAACTAAAATATGTGTATACCCATTAGAGGAAGGAAACAGTCCCATACAATCAAAACCCCAGACATCAAATGGTTCAATAACAAGTGAATAATTCATAGGCATTTCTCGACGTCTACTAATATTACCAATTCTTTGACATTCATCACAAGATAAGACAAACTTACGAGCATCCTTGAAGAGAGTAGGCCAATAAAACTAGATTGCAATACCTTATGTGCAGTTCTACCTCCAGCATGGTGTCCTCCATAAGCCTCGGAGTGACACTTGTGTAGGATATGTTCATGTTCATGCTCAGGTACACAACGTCTAATAATACCATCTACTCCTTCTTTATAAAGGTGTGGGTCATCCCAGAAGTAATGTCTTAAATCATAGAAGAACTTTTTCTTTTGCCGATATGTGAAACTAGGTGGTATAAATTTAGCAACAATGTAATTACCATAATCAGCATACCATGGAGCAGTACGAGAACCATATATGACAGCTAATTGTTCATCAGGAAAGCTATCATCAATAGGTAGTGGGTCATCAAGAATATTCTCTAACCTAGACAAGTTGTCTGCAACGGGGTTCTCAGCTCCCTTTCTATCAGTAATATGCAAATAAAATTCTTGTAGCAGGAGAACCCATCTAATAAGTCTAGGTTTAGCATCTTTCTTTTCTATAATATATTTAATAGCAGCATGATTAGTGTGAACAGTTACTTTAGAATCAACAATATAAGGTCTAAACTTATCACAAGCAAATACAACTGCTAAAAATTATTTCTCAGTAGTAGCATAATTTCTCTGGGCACTGTCTAGAGTTTACTAGCATATTGGATAACATTCAATTTCTTATCAACTCTTTGTCCTAGAACAACACCTACAACATAATCACTAGCATCGCACATAATTTCAAAGGGTTAATTCCAGTCAGGAGGCTGGACAATAGGTGCAGAGATTAATGCTTTCTTAAGTATTTCAAATGCTTCTACACAATCATCATCAAAGACAAAAGGAACATCTTTTTGTAAGAGGTTAGTCAGAGGCCTAGAGATTTTGGAGAAGTCCTTAATGAACCTCCTATAAAACCCGGCATGACCAAGGAAATTCTTATACCTTTGATGTCCTTGGGACACAACATCTGCTCAATAGCATCTACCTTAGCTTTATCAACTTCAATACCTCATTCAGAAATTTTATGCCCCAAGACAATACCTTCATTAACCATAAAGTGGCACTTCTCCCAATTCAAGACAAGATTAGTTTCTTCACATCTCCACAAAACTCGATCAAGGTTGCTCAAGCAATCATCGAAAGAAGTTCCATAAACGGAAAAATCATCCATGAAAACCTCAACAATCTTTTCACAAAAGTCAGAGAATATAGCCATCATGCATCTTTGAAAGGTAGCAGGTGCATTACATAAACCAAAAGGCATATGTCTATAAGCAAAGGTACCAAAGGGACAAGTAAAAATGGTCTTTTCTTGATCCTCTTTTGACACAGGTATTTGAGAGAAACCATAATAGCCATCTAGAAAGCAAAAATGAGTATGTTTGGATAACCTTTCTAGCATTTGATCAATAAAAGGTAAAGGGTAATGATCTTTCTTAGTAGCTTTATTTAATTTGTGGAAATAAATTACCATCCTATAACCTGGAACAATTCTTTGCGGGATCAATTCATTTTTATCATTAGGAACAACAGTAATACCTCCCTTCTTAGGTACACAATGGACAGGGCCTCTAGAAGCCTCTAGAAGAAACTGGACATGGCCTCTAGAAGCCTCTTGAGCTTGCATTGTATTCCCTCGAAGAGGAAAGGGAGATGCAGCACAGTAGCGTAAGTATTTCCCTCAGTTTTTGACAACCTAGGTATCAATCCAGTAGGAGACCACGCGCGAGTCCCTCACACCTGCACAAACAAATAAGAACTTTGCAGCCAACGCAATAAGGGGTTGTCAATCCCTTTACGGTCACTTACGAGAGTGAGATCTGATAGAGATGATAGTTATATTTTTGGTGTTTTTGGTTTAATAAAATAGCAAATAAAAGCAAGAAAAGTAAAGTAGATATAGATTGATATGTTGAGAATAGACTCGGGGGCCATAGTTTTCTCTAGTGGCTTCTCTCATGATAGCGATATTCTACGGTGGGTAAACAAATTACTGTCGAGCAATTGATAGAAAAGCGAATAATTATGAGACTATCTAGGCACGATCATCGTATATAGGCATCACGTCCGAGACAAGTAGACCGACTCCTGCCTGCATCTACTACTATTACTCCACACATCGACCGCTATCCAGCATGCATCTAGTGTATTGAGTTCATACGAACAGAGTAACGCCTTAAGCAAGATGAAATGATGTAGAGGGATAAACTCAAGCAATATGATGTAAACCCCATATTTTTATCCTCGATGGCAACAATACAATATGTGCCTTGCTGCTCCTACTGTCACTAGGAAAGGACACCGCAAGATTGAACCCAAAGCCAAGCACTTCTCCCATTGCAAGAACTATAGATCTAGTAGGCCAAACCAAACCAATAATTCGAAGAGACTTGCAAGGATATTATGAGCACACATAAAAAGTTCAGAGAAGAACCAAATATCTTTCATAGATAACCTTGATCATAAACTCACAATTCATCGGATCTCGACAAACACACCGCAAAAGATATTACATCGAATAGATCTCCTCGAAGATCGAGGAGAACTTTGTATTGAGATCCAGAGAGAGAGAAGAAGCCATCTAGATACTAGCTATGGACCCGAAGGTCTGAGGTAAACTACTCACAACTCATGGTGAGGGCGATGATCATGATGAAGAAGGCCTCCGTGATGGATCTCCTTCCCGGAACAGGCTCCAAGATGGGATCTCCACGGGAACAGAAGCTACGGCAGTGGAATTAGGATTTTCTCTCTTCCTATGGAGTTTCTGGGGTACGTAGGTATATATAGGAAGAAGGAGGGCACCGGGGGCCATACGGACCAGCCTCGAGGTAGGGGCGCGCCCTGGGAAGGGGGGCGCACCTCCCACCCTCGAGGGCAGGCCCTCTGTCCCCTGACTTGGTCCTGACGTTTCTAGTGCGTGATTTTCTCCAAAAATATCTCTCGCGAAGGTTTCATTCCATTTGGACTCCGTTTGATATTCCTTTTCTGCAAAACCCTGAAATAGGCAAAAAAACATCAATCTGGACTGGGCCTTTGGGTTAGTAGGTTAGTCCCAAAAATGATATAAAAGTGAATGATAAAGCCCATTAAACATCCAAGACTTCATAAATAATTGCATGGAACAATAAAAAATTATAGATACGTTGGAGACGTATCGGAGTGTGAGCAGGTCTAGGGTTGCGAGGGGGCGAGCGGGTCGAGTAGGGCACCGGGAGGGGGCTGGATGCCTGACGCATGGAGATCTACGGCATCGACGGGCGCCCGGCGGCCACCGCTCCCCTGGTGAACAGGGAGGACGATGATGGTGTTGGTGGGTTGGGCCTGGTGTTGTGCACTTGGGATCAAGTGCACAGTGCCAGGCTTTTCCCCTTGTTTTTATTTTCTTCTTCTTTTGCCTTTTCTGTTTTACCTTTTTTTGTTTCATTTTTATTTTAGATATTTTAATTTTATAAACCATATTTCTTTCACCTAATCTAGTATTTCAGTTTAGGACACTGCCACAAAAAGCTGGGCTCTCCAAATATTAGTTTATATTTTTATAACTTTATAAAAGGCGTTTAATTAATTGTTTTTGTTGTTGTTTTATATATTACTTTTTATTTAGGCATTTTATAAAAATGTGGTTTATTCACCATATTTACTTATGATTTATTTATCACATCCAAAACATTTTAGTTTTAAGGTTTGAAAACTTTTATTGTTTGACTTGATTTTGAACTTTGAATTTCGAACAGGATTGAATCATCGCGAGATTAAAAAAAGTAACAGTGGTGATGTGGCATCATTAGTAGGGATTATTGTAGCTTAATTATCCGGGCATCACAGGAGGGGGCTCGGGGGGGCCGCTGCCCAACAAAGCAGCTGACGCCATAGGAGCTCCATCCTGAGGCGGCGGAGGTGGAACCGCACACCGGGCGTTACACCGCGCGCCTACACCTGCGCGCTCCTCCCTGACTACCACAAGCACTGCACTAGCCGAGTGGGGCGTGGCGGCCGAGTAAAGCACCAAGGGCTCAAGAGGACGTGGTGCCACCATCACCGACGGGCTCGTGAGGTATCTCTTGAGGACTTGCAAGGCGGTCTCCGCCTCCGGAGTCCACTCGAACGGGCCCTTACTTTTCATGAGCTTGAAGAAAGGGAGAGCCCGCTTGCCCAGCTTGGAGATGAAGCGTCCCAACGCGGTTACGCAACCCGCCAATTTCCTCACCTCCTTGAGGGTTTGGGGCAGGCGCATCTTCTCGATTACCTTGATCTTCTCCGGGTTGGCCTCGATTCCTCTATGAGACACCAGGAAACCCAGTAACTTTCTGCACGGGACACCGAACACGCATTTGTCTAGATTGAGCCGCAGGTTCTCCTTGCATAGGTTGGTGAACGTTTCTTCTAGATCTTCAAACAGGGTCCTTGATTCTGGTGACTTAACCACTATGTCATCGACGTATGCATCGGCGTTTCTTCCCAGCTACTGGCCCAGAGCGATGTGCATCAGTCGCTGGAAGGTCGCGCCGGAATTTCACAGCCCAAAGGGCATGCATGTGTAGCAGTATACCCCACACGGGGTTAGGAAGGTTGTCTTCTCGACGTCCTGTACCACCATCTTGATCTGACGATAGCTAGAGAAGGCATCCAGGAAGCACAGCAGGCCGCACTCGGCGGCAGAATGGATGATCTGATCAATGAGCGGAAGAGGAATGGATCCTGAGGGCACACCATGTTGAGGCTCATGAAGTTGAAGCACACGCGCTCCTTGAGGACGATGACTAGGTTGGCCAGACAATCTGGGTGCCGTACTTCCCGAATGATGTCAGCTTCTTGCAGTTTGCGGACCTCTTGGACGATGAACGACTACTTCTTCGGGGCTTGCCGCCTCGCCTTTTGCTTCACCGGGTGCGCACCTGGGCACACCATCAAATGTTGTTCGATCACATCTCATGGGACGCCAACAAAGTCTTTGGCCTCCCATGAAAACACATCCTTGTTCGCATGGAGAAACCCAACCAGCACCTTCTCCTGATCTGGGGAGAGGCCATCGCCTATGGTGAAGGCGGAGCCTGGAGCCCCGTCGACAACCGGCACCTGCTTCGTCTTGACTTGATCTTGAGAGAAGATTGTTTCTTTTTTGCGGGCATGGCTTCCAGGGCCTTCGGAGCATCCCAAGTGCTCGGCCACGCAGCTGCGGCCTTGTAGGCGAACTTGAGGTCCTGGAGTGCGTCCTATGTGTCTCCCGTCATGGTGATGATGCCACTACACCTAGGCATCTTGACGACGTTGTAGCCAGGGTGCGTCACCGCCATGAACTTGGTGAGGGCCGGATACCCAAGGATGGTGTTGTATGGGAGCCCGATGTGTGCGGTGTCCAAGTCGATGAGCTCGGTATAGTAGTTGTAGCGGGTGCCGAAGGTGACCGAGAAGCGTATCTGCACCAAAGGTGCAGTGGAGCCTATGACCACCCTTGTGAAGGGATTGGTGGACGTATGCTGGTCGTAGGGCACTTGGAGCAAGTCCAAAGGTTCTACGGAGAGAACGTTGAGGCCGCCGCCACCGTCGATAAGCGCGACGTTGTTGATGGTGGGCATGCACAACATCGGGAGCGTGCCGACGCACACCTTGGTCTTCGGGTGATCCTTGAAGTCGAAGGTGATGTCAATACCGGGCGCTGAGCCGCCCGGAGGAGCCCCCTGTTGGGGCCGAGCGGCCCCTACTCGGCGAAGATGTTGCTTCACGTGGCGGCCCGAGGCCGGCGCCTGCGAGCCACCGAAGATAGCCTCGACCGCATGGGGTGCCAGGGCCGTGAAGCGCGCGATGAACAAGTCGCTCAGTTCCTCCCATTAGGTCACCAAAGACTCCGGCAGGCCGAGCATCCAGGCGTGTGGCACGCCCGTGAGGGCCATAGGGAGCCAGTTCACCATGACCTTGTCATCGGCGCTTACTAACCAGATTGCCCCCGCGTAGACCCGGAGGAAATCTGTGTGGTCTGTCGTGCCGTCATACCGCGGGGGCAACACCGGCCTGAACTTTGGCGGCCACCGCACGCGCTTCGGGGTGGGGAGAAAGCCCAGTGACCCGCAAGGCCCCTGAGTGCACCCAGCAGCCCGGCAGGTGCAGCGGCACCGGGCATGAAAGGCACACTGTAGAGGAAAAGCACGGTTGACGAAGTGGCAGATCTTCGACACTCCCCTACCTGCCGCACCAAATGTCGGATTCAGGGCTCCGCAGACCCAAGAGAGGTTCGAACAATAGGGCGTGTGCGAAGAACTCAACCTTCTCGGCTGATGGAATCGTCGCTCCACCGCCTAGATCTACTCGTGTGAACAAGAAAAAGACGAACATGGCAGTTTAGCCAGGTTCGGTCCACCTTGCAGTGTAATACCCTACTCCTGCTTTGTGGTGGATTGCCCTCATGAGGGGATGAGGATGAACTAGTACAAAGGGTGAACAACCTCGCAGGGTCTGTGGACGAGGGTGGTGTCCGTCTGACCTCCGTGGATCTCTCCCCGTCCCTTATGGTGATGGCTATGCTATCTTTATCGTGTCCTTGGTCTCTTCCCGCATAATTTGGGCGGGAAAGGATCCAACAACGACCAATTTTGAAAGGGGACAAGTAGTACATCTTATCCTAATGAAAGGTGGTCCTTTCCTGCAAAGCTCCCTGCCGTGACGCTGCGGTGGGCTCGGCAATGACATATGTCCTACCGTGCAGGTGCCCTCGGTCTCGTTGCACCGAAATGGAAACCTTTGCCAAATTCCTCGGGAATTGTCCTTGCCTCCTTAGCACCAAAGAGGAAACTGTCTTTCCTGTGCCCGCTGGTGCCCGCCTAGCGCCGGTCGTCATGGCATGCGTCATGATGACCTCGCGAGGCCGGGTACCTACATAGGAATCTCCGCTCCTTGGGAGGCCACCCCCTTGGGAGGTCTTGGCGTCGTCCACCTCGGGAGGCTTGGCCCCTCGTGAGGGTCTTGTTTTAGTGACCTTGCGGCCGGGTCGTACCGGGCCGTCGAATAAGCCACGCCGTGGGCCGCATGTAGGCAAGTATGGGTACCCTCGTTCTGAGAACGCCGACAGACACACTTCCTTTCATTTTACCATTTTAATTAGTTTTCGGCTGATGCTGCTTCGAACAATTTAAATATAACTTGCCATGCTCGGCCATAATTTGTATGTCGTTTACCATGTAAGCTTACTATCTGGATCATGTGATAACTATATCTCTTACTTATGTCCAGCGGAAACCTTTGAGGATGAAGTTCACACTAGGACACAATTTACAACCCCAGTATCTATTTGTGGAAGCAGTGTGCCACCCATGTTACCATATGGTGGTAGTTCAGAGGCAACACCTTTGGAGAGCAGTCTGAGCACAAATATTGTAGTTCTTGAAGCTCTACTAGAGGCAGAAAGAGATGGTTTGGCTACCTTGAATGAGTTAATCTTGTTCTTGAGGCTACAAATTATGCAATTAGCTGCACGCATTATGCAACCAAGCAAAGAATTGGAGGAAGTAAGAATGTTGCATTTGAAGACGCTGGAGGTCCTACTCCTTCTGCTCTCTGAAGCCCAGGGTAATCCAGTTCTTCTTTAGATACCAGTTGAAATTGTCACTAGATTAGCATGTTGTGTCATGACTCTGAATGTATTATGTTGTAAGTCCCATTTGTTGTGCATGTGATGTAATGATCTAAATTTTTTAGGTGAGGTAATCCCCAGTACTTGTATGATGGATATAAGGTGAACTATTTTTCGTGTGAGCATATTGTATTGGATGAAATAACTGTTTGACTCAAAGTGTATCCAACCTACTGAATTCGAAGATCACGACATTTCTAAATCAAATTCATATATAAAAATGGAATACATCTTTGTTGTGGATTTGAAGAAATAAATAAATAAAACGTAAAATGATGTATGGATATTCGTAATCAAATACAAATTGGATTTGAATTTAGTTACCAGGGCCCAGGGTAAACATGAATGCTAATTCTCCGAAATTTTGAACTAAGCGGCAAAACGCACACTCTCTATTGTCGGCTGCCCGAAGCTAGTGTCTGCGAGATGGAAATTATTGTCTACCCTTGGCACTTCACATCCTAATAGGCCCAATTTGCACTTCTGTTGATAGGGGTAGGTTAGTAACTTCAATCAGACGTGACACGATCGCCGGTCACCCCATTTAAACACGATGGACGCCAAACATGGGCAACAAACACAATTTGATTCAAACTCTTCCAAAAGACCTCTCTCTCTCCCCTCCATTTTCCCATTCATACACGTGGGCGGCAAAAAAACTCTCCTCGACCGAAATCGATGTAGGCAAATATTTTAAATAGGGGCATGTGTGTAACTTCAATCAGACGTGACACAACCGCCCTACTTATCAGCCCCGTTCATACACCGTGGGTGCCAACCGTGGGCGGCAAAACACACAATCCTCGCCCGAAATTGCTAACAACAATTGTTGGGACTTGTGATATTACCGTCCTATCCCCAATCAACGACATGTCCGAAATTTTAAATGGGTGCTAAGTTTCTAACGTTTCCACATTGCAGACAAGCACATCCCAAAGTTTGAGATCCCTCCATTTCCTCATTCATACACCCTCGGTTCCACAACACCCTTCCTACACCGGCCAGCCTCCGCTGTCTTCCACCCCATCCTCCACCTTGCCGGAGTCGCTACCCCTACCCCATCGCCCACTTCAAGAGATGGATGTCTCTCATCCACGGCACTGGACCAGGATCCTTTCGTCGCGTCTTCTAGCTTCATCGGCGGCGGCATCCACCTTGTCGTTGCTGCTCCTATGACCGCCTCGTCCACGGAAATAGGACTTATCCCACGATCCGGCCGTCTGCCGTCTCAAGTCTTCTTCCGTGCCGCCGACAACCATCGCACCCGTAGCACCCTCAACGTATCCGCAAGGGCCTACACGGCGTCACAAGAGAGGTGGTACTCTTTCATGTCTGCTTAAGTTATTGATCTCACCCGGAAAATAGATCATAACATGTTAACTGTACTTTTCTTGTCCATACCAAATCATAGTGGCTAGTTGAAAGCAAACAATGGTTGCGAAGTAGCCTTTGTCCGGTGCACTTTCAGATCCACAATGGCACGGTCACTATACTCGTTAAGCTTATGGTTTCCCCCCTTTATATTCACTACCATCATCGTAGGTGCTTCGTGTCTTGCTAACACTGCTCTTCAACACCTCAACCCATCAAGCGAAACAGCATGCCACTCATAATTCCAAAGCTTAGTTGTTGAAATATGAATATGATATGATGCTCATATTACTAAAACAGAGAACGTTTAATGGGTCAGCTAATGTTCCTATATTCATTTTGAAAACCATGTGTGCCACAAATAGAGAGATAATAGGGATTTGCATTTCTCTGTGTGCTCTGGTTCATCATGGGTGGGCAACACACAATGTATTATCTAAAATATAGTTGCTCTTTGTTATCATGTACCTCTTCTATTGTTCTTAATAAGTATACTAATTCCTCCGTTCCTAAACTGCCTTGGGTGCTTGCGTGTGTCATGGTGGTGTGCATTTGTATCGGGTATTGTTCATTGTTGCTTTATTTATAAAGCGGGCGAAAGCCTTTTTCAACAAAACATAAGTCTTTTTAGATATTCCAATAAGAACTACATATGGATTTATATAGACATATTTTAGAGTGTACATTCACTCATTTTGCTCTGTAGTAGTCCGCATTCGAATCTCTAAGAGATTCATATTTAGGAACGGAGGGAGTAGTACAATATGTTCCTTGTCGGGAAATGGAGCTGGGACATTTGTAGTCGACAAGTCTATTGGGTAGCTTCAGATGGATGCTTTCAAAGATTCTAGATGGTCTGCCATATTATCCGGGAAATGCTAGGAGCTATGTTGTCTTTGAGAGTCTAGACTGATACTAACAGTATTGTGCCTTCAGTTGAATAGAGCTGCCCCTTTTGGGAACAAAACCTTTCTGAACCCTTTCTAGCTGTATCGTCAATACATGCCCATATGTCCAAGCTGGTTCCACTTTCCTGATTTTACTCATGATGCTTAGGGTTTTCCCCTTTTATCTACACTACTATGATCTGCGTAGGTGCTTTCTGCCGTACTAGCAATACTCCACCCTTCAAGTTAAACAACACAACACTCACAATCCCAAAGCTTAGTTTTCAAATATGATTGCGATATTATACTGCTATTAGTTAATAGACACATTTAATTGGTCAGCTAAAGGTCCCACTTGAGTTTCCAAATGCATGTTGTGACATATAGAGAGCCAACAGGAATTGCATTTCTTTGTCACTTGTTGGCTGTACTTTCTTGTACATACCAAATCATAGTTGTTATTTCAAAGCAAACATCAGTTGCTAAGTACCCTTTGTGTAGTTTGCAACTTCAGATCTTCCATGCCACTGCCACGATCAAGACTATACTCATCATGCTTATGTTTACCCTTTTTATGATGACCACGATCAGCCTACGTGATTCGTGTCATAATAGCATTGCTCCACCCATCAAGCTAATTAGCTTAGTTGTAAAAAATTGAATCTGATATGATGATGATATTAGTAAAACTAAGACATGATTAATTGGTTAGCTAAATGTTGCTACTTTAGTTTCGAAATGCATGTGCGCCACATATGGAGAGACCAGAAGTAATATTATTTCTCTGTGCGCTCTGGTTCATCATGGGTGGGCAACAAACATTGTATAAAAAGACTTGTAATATCTTCAATCTGCTTGCCGTCCTGCTCTTCTTTAACATGATCCTCTTATCTTATTCTTTAATAAGTATGTTCCTTGTTGGGAAGAGTAGCAGAGACATTTGAGGTCGACAGGTCAGGTCGAGTTGTTCTTCCTTAGTATATTTTGAATCTGTTAGGTCAGGTTGAGTTGTTCTTATTTACTATATGTTAAAGCTTTCATCTGTGAAGTATCATCACTTCTGGAGCTCTCACATTTTGAGTAGTAGGCCACATTATATTAATGCACACACCAAATTACAGCATGCATGGCAACTCTCAAGAGAATTGCAGAGATATCACATAGGGGTTTACAGGGAGGCAGTAATGGATTAGAATCACTTCTGCATTACAAAGATAATCTAACTTATTTTTATCTTTTCATGCATGTCTGGTATTGAACATGATCAAGATGAATATGAGAATGGGCGCGCGAGAGGAATATTGCGGAACAATCCACTCGCTAACAAACTTGACATGGTGGAGGATGGCCTATCTTATTCACCCATCAAGGTGCTTGCTCTAACTTGGCAAGATTGTATTGGTCGCACATATCTTGCATATGGCCTCTTGCATTACTTCTACTTTGTTACACCACCATCTGCTTAGTTTAAGCATCATATATGAGTATATGCCATACCTAATCCATTTTCTGTACCTATTCCATGTGTAGCGACCAAACCTCAAACAGTCTCATCTTTGTGCATCAGTGTCATCCCTGGATCAGTAATGCTGACACGCACAGTACCTGAAGGATTTATAACGGAGTAGCAATCACACACTTATTACATCGATAGTTCCAACGATGAATTTATTACAATAAAAATGGCTTAAGGCCATTTAACACGATAACAGCGGAAGGCTTGGAAGATAAGTGAGTCCATCAACCTCAACAGCATCACTGAGTATAGAACCACGACCTATAAGGCACCTTACTCGTCGTCTGAAAAGTCTGCAACATGAACGTTGCAGCCCGAAAACGGGTTAGCACATGGAATATGCTGGCAAAGTAACACAAGAGAGCAATGAAAGTAAAGCTATACTATATGCAATATGGCTGGTGGAAAGCTCTATGGTTACATTTTTTGCGTAAAGCCAATTTTTCCCTACTTCAAAGGAATAGATTTTAATTAACTATCATGGTAGTTGAAACATCGTTGAGAAGATAGACATCCTCTCAACCCTAATTAATAATCATCCTTCAACCCAACAATATTAATTAGAGTAACATGATGAGATTCACATGATAATCCAAGTACTAGATACTCAGGACGTCCATAACCGGGGACACGGCTAATCATGATCAGTTTCTACACTCTGCAGAGGTTTGTGCACTTTTACCCACAAGACTCGATCGCCTCCGTTTTGTTTCTCGCACTGCATGGTGTTTGAGAAATGGATGACCGAGACACAGTCTTTCCGAAGAGGTCCCCTTAACCAGATAGATAGGCCGGTACACCTACAATCCCTCTACATATGCTAGCCCATCATGGAAAGGTTTCCCATAACTTACTCAACTATGCCATAGCCCATATTGGCATGTGGCTGCACACGGAAGTTTCTAGTATGAATAATCTCATGATCCCTTTGAGCCTGGGTGGCGGTCCAAAAGAAAAACAGGCAATCGCTGGAATACCCAGGTGCCTCAATCCATCCAGATGTGTGTTAAGGTTGCCACCTTAAGTTGAACCATTAATTAACCAACTCACATATGTCATGGATACACTCACCCAATCCACGTCTACGAGCATAGCATGTCCTAATAGCAAACGTAGAAGTAGCTCCCAAAGGTTTGAATGTAATGCAGGTAATAGGTACTACCTCAATCTACTTCCCAGTCCCACAAGTTAATTGATCATACTCATGCAATGTGTGAGAGTTTGACTAATGCAGTGAAAACTGGGTAATTGGAAAGTATGATCAAAGTGATACTTGCCTTGCTGATGATCCGCAAAACCTAGAGATTCAAAGTAGCAAGCGGCGCACTCCGGGTACTCTATCGCAATCAAACAAGCACACAATAAGTACTTAACTAATGCACGGGTAAAACTCAAATAAGAGATCTAACCAGAAAGTTCAACTTAAGAACTCCGGTTTGCAAAAAGAATCAACTCAAAAGAAGCAACGAAACTCAAACTGCGAAAGAAACGAGCTCCGGTTCTCTAATTGGCCTAAGATCAAATTTTACAGTAGCCAAAACCTTGTTCAAGTTGGTTAAACGTAAATAGGGCATCGAGACGAAGATCTGGGATTTTGAATCACCTGATTCCGACTCTCGAGCGAAAAGAAAAACAGAAAAGAAGATCAGGGCAGAAATCACGATCGGAATAATCGCGGATAAATACCCCGAAAAAGAAAACGGACGAACAGGCTAACGAACGAACGTTCACTGTCTGCGGCTAACGGATGAAAACCGTTCGTTAAAACAAACGTACAGACGAACGTCCGCTAAGTAGCTAAACCGAAGAAAACTGATCCGATCTAAACGTAATAAAAAAACAGATCTATGGTTTACGAAAACCGATCGGTTCTAAAAAACCGACAACTACCTCGTAACGACGAATTCCGGCGAGTCGACGGGTCCTGCGGCGGAGTGGCGGGCGAGGCGGCGGCGGCTGCGGCAGCACGGCGAGGCGGCGGTGCGGCGGCGCGGGCGCAGGCGGCGGCGGGGCGGCGGTGGCTGCAGGCGGCGGCTAGGGTTAGGCGGCGAGGCAGGGCTGGCTT
>LR738710.1:549038368-549076230 GCA_902687465.1 Secale cereale
GTAACGACGAATTCCGGCGAGTCGACGGGTCCTGCGGCGGAGTGGCGGGCGAGGCGGCGGCGGCTGCGGCAGCACGGCGAGGCGGCGGTGCGGCGGCGCGGGCGCAGGCGGCGGCGGGGCGGCGGTGGCTGCAGGCGGCGGCTAGGGTTAGGCGGCGAGGCAGGGCTGGCTTGGGCCGGGGGGGGGGGTCGGCTTATAAAGCCCGAAGTCCTGGGCAAGTACGACTCTAAGTCGGTTGCCTCTTTTTTTATATAAATAGAGTCCTGGCGCAGAAGAACTAACGAAAGAAATACTAAACGGACTCCAAAAATCCCGAAATTAATTTTCACCGTCCTCTAATAATATTTAGGACAAAGTGAACATTTTTCCCGGACCTAAATGGAATTTTGAAAAACTCGCATTTTCCTATGCAAATAAAATCGCAAATAAATCCAGAAAAATACCAAAAGTGATTTTAATATTTTTCCTCCAATATTTCTGTTATTTTGGAGAAGTCATATTATCTCCGCTCATAATTTGTATTTAGAAATATTTTTAGGGGAGAAAAATAATAAAAATCACACATTCCTCATACCGATATTCGAGCGAACTCAAATACGAAAATGGTATAATTCCCAACTCTCTCCGTAGGTCCATGAGTTGCTTAGAATTTCGAGGAACGCCACAAACAAAAATGCAAAGAGCATGCAATGCAATTATGATCTATGTATAACATTCCAAATTGAAAATTTGGGATGTTACAAACCTACCCCCCTTAGAATGAATCTCGCCTTCGAGATTCGACTTGGCTAGAGAACATGTGTGGGTGGTCCTTGCGTAGATCATCTTCTCATTCCCAGGTGGCTTCTTCCTCGGTGTGGTGACTCCACTGAACTATGCAAAACTTGATAACCTTACTACGGGTAACTCTGCTCGAAAATTCGAGGATCTTAACAGGCTTCTCCTCGTAGATCAGATCACGGTCCAACTGAATTGCTTCCAGGGGTACTGTGTCTCTAAGCGGTATATCGGCCATCTCCGCATGGCACTTCTTAAGCTGTGAAACGTGAAACACGTCGTGCACTCCTGACAATCCTTCGGGCAATTCCAACTTATAGGCAACCTCTCCCATGCATTCCAAAACACGGTAAGGTCCCACAAATCTCGGGGCTTGCTTCCCTTTAACTCCGAAACGTTTAACTCCTCGCAGAGGCGATACTCTCAGGTACGCTCTATCTGCGATCTCATAGGCTATCTCCTTGCGCTTCGAGTCTGCATAACTCTTCTGCCTGGACTGAGCTACCTTCAATCTATCTCGAATCAACTTCACCTTCTCCTCAGACTCTTTGATAAAATCTGGTCCAAACAACTGTCGGTCTCCAACTTCGTCCCATGACAGCGGAGTCCTACATCTCCTTCCGTATAACGCTTCGAAAGGGGCCATCTTCAAACTGGATTGATAACTGTTGTTGTAAGAAAATTCGGCATACGGCAAATTGCCATCCCAACTAGATCCATAATCTATTGCACAGCCTCTCAGCATATCCTCCAAAATCTGATTGACTCTCTCAGTCTGTCCATCTGTCTGCCGGTGAAACGTTGTGCTAAACTCTAGCCTGGTACCCAAAGTTTCATGCAACTGATTCCAGAACTTTGAGGTAAACTGGGTTCCTCTATCTGATACGATGCTCCTCAGAACTCCATGCAGACATACAATTCGGGTCATGTATATCTTTGCCAACTTTGCACTGGTATATGTGGTTTTCATTGGGATAAAGTGGGCTACCTTCGTCAATCGGTCCACTACTACCCAGATTGAATCATATCCTGCTTTGGTCCTGGGCAATCCGGTGATAAAATCCATGCCAAGCTTCTCCCACTTCCATTCGGGTATCGGCATACGCTGTAACAATCCTGCTGGCTTCTGATGTTCTGCCTTTACTCTCTGACATACATCACAAACTGCTACATACCCCGCAATATCTTTCTTCATACCGATCCACCAGAAAATGTCCTTCAAATCAAAATACATCTTAGTATTTCTTGGGTGAATCGAGTATGGTGAATCATGGGCCTCCTGTAGAATAAATTTCCTGATCTCCGGGTCATTTGGCACATAAATGCGGTCCTCAAACCATAAGGTGTCGTGTTCATCCTCACGAAAACCTTTAGCTCTTCCTTCGCTCATCCTCTCCTTTATAGAGGCAACCTCCTTGTCAGTTTTCTGAGCTTCTCTGATTTTATCCATCAGGGTAGACTGGATCTCCAGGGTTGCTACATAGCCTCTCGGAACTATCTCCATACGTACTTCTCGTAAGTCCTCGGCTAATTCCTCTGGAAATTACTCCTTCAATAGGGTATTGACATGGCTCTTATGGCTTAGTGCATCGGCTACTACGTTAGCCTTTCCGGGATGATAATGCAATCTCATATCGTAATCCTTAATGAGTTCCAGCCATCTCCTTTGCCTGAGATTCAGCTCCTTCTGAGTGAATATGTACTTCAAACTCTTGTGATCCGTATATACTTCACAATGGTTTCCAATAAGAAAATGTCTCCATGTCTTCAATGCATGCACTACGGCTGCTAACTCCAAATCGTGGGTGGCATAGTTCATCTCATGAGGTTTTAGCTGTCGTGAAGCATACGAAACAACTCTTCCTTCCTGCATAAGGACTGCTCCAAGTCCTCGACGTGAAGCGTCGCAGTACACCTCACGATCCTTATGTTGATCTGGCAGAATCAACACAGGGGATGAGACCAACCTTTTCTTCAATTCCTGGAAACTAGCCTCACATTCTTCTGTCCAACTGAACTTGGTGTCCTTCTTTAACAACTCCGTCATTGCCTTTGCAATTCTCGAGAAATTCTCAATAAATCTCCGGTAGTATCCTGCCAGTCCAAGAAAACTTCGGATCTCTCCAACTGTTGTTGGTGCTTCCCAATGGGTCATAGTGTCCACCTTAGCGGGATCTACTCCTATTCCTTCTCCAGATATAACATGTCCAAGAAATCCGACTTCCTACCAAAACTCGCATTTGCTAAACTTGGCATATAACTGATGTTCTCTGAGCTTCTCCAATACCAAACGCAAATGCTCTGCATGCTCCTCTTCATCCTTCGAGAAGATTAATATATCATCTATGAACACCACGACAAACTTATCCAAATACTCCATAAACACTTTGTTCATCAGGTTCATAAAGTATGCCGGTGCGTTAGTCAGACCAAAAGACATAACGGTATACTCGTACAACCCGTACCTGGTGGTAAAGGCCGTCTTAGGTATATCCTGCTCTCGGATCTTCAATTGGTGGTACCCTGATTGCAGATCGATCTTGGAAAATATCTTAGCTCCTTGTAATCTATCGAACAGATCATTGATCATCTGCAGTGGGTACTTATTCTTGATCGTCACTTCATTCAGTCCTCGGTAATCAACAACCATTCTTAACGATCCATCCTTCTTCTCCACTAGAAGTACTGGCGAACCCCAAGGCGAAGAACTTGGGCATATGAATCCTTTATCCAGTAACTAGGGCTGTGCATTTTGAAACCGAACTGAAAAACCATACCGAAAATAAACCGAACCGAACCAATTTTATGGTTTTTATGGTTTATGGTTTTGGTATGGTATGGAATTTTCATACCGTTTTGAACTTTGGTGTTTATGGTATATACCGAAAAACCGAACGGTTAACCGAATAAACCGAAGTAAAAAATAAATTTATATTTCTTGAGACAAACAACCATACAAGTTGTCATTTTTCTTGAACATGAGTCAAATTCACTACTAAGCATGTACATTTTTCTTGTAACATAGTTATTTTTCTCTTTAAAAGATGCTAAGCACGTCCATAATCATTAAGGGATGAATATATGCATGCATATATACTTATATATATAGTTATATACTATTTATGTAAAATAGTATGTGTTTTGATTGGTTTTGAGTCATAAATTTGTAAGTTATTATTACGTCATTTTCAAATCCGCGTCAACTTTGATTTTTATGGTATATACCGAAACCATACCGAAATAATTTGGTATATACCGAAACCGAACCGTATTTTCATTTCATACCGTATTTACCGAAGTATTAATACCGTACAAACCGAAAACCCGTATAAACCGAATCATGTAAACCGAATAAACCGAACGCACAGAGTGACTAGTAACTCCTTAATCTGTTTCTTTATCTCCTCCAAATCCTTTGCGGGCATCCTATATGGTCTCTTAGAAATTGGCCCGGTGCCTGGCAAAAGTTCAACCAAAAACTCTATATCTCTATCCGGTGGCATGCCAGGTAACTTCTCTGGAAACACATCCGGATAATCCTTCACTACTGGCACTTCCTCCTAAACATCTCCCGCGAGAGAATGTACTTGAGTTCTTATAGGTGAATGCCTAGATACATACTTAATACTTTTTTCCTCCGGGGTGGTGAGCAAAATAGACTTGCTGGCACAGTCAATGTTACCTCCATACTTCGATAGCCAATCCATGACTAATATCACATCCAATCCTTGTGATTCCAGGACTATTAGGTCAGAGGGGAAAGTGTGGCGTCCTATGATCAATGGCGTCTGAAAACATCCTTGGTGTGCCATATACTCTGCTCCAGGTGAACTTACTAACATGGGGGTCTTAAGAACTCGGGTGGACATCCTATGTCTATTTACGAATCCCCTTGAAATATATGAATGCGATGCACCGGTATCGAAAAGAACTATTGCGGTAAATGTCTTAACCAAAAACTTACCGACAACAGCATCTGCTTGCTCTTCTACCTCCTCCACAGTCACGTGGTTCACTTGTCCTTTGTTGAACGGGTTGGGCTTCTTTGCGGCGCTTCCATTGTTGTTCCCATTCTTAGCTTCTGGGCATTCATTGGCATAATGTCCATTCTTCCCGCACTTGTAACAGGTGACATGGCTGAAATCCTTTTTGATGGGTGTGGACGGGGTAGGGCGGCTCTGGTTACCATTTGCTCCATTTCCATTTCCATTCTTGGGGCCATTGTGATTGTGCGAGCTACCTCCTCCATGGGTATGTTGAAACTGTCCTACCGTTTTAGGGGTAAAACGAGGCTTCTACTGAGCTCCAGAGTTATACTTTCCTTGTCCATACTTCCTCTTGCGACTTTCAATCTGTTGATGCTTCCTTTCAATCATTAGGGCGCGGTCAACCAGCTCCTGGTAGTTATTGAAAGTGGCCACCATCAACTGTACACTCATCTCATTATTCAGCCCTTCCATGAATCTCTCCTACTTAGCGGCATCTGTGGCCACATCATCTGGGGCATAACGAGATAGGGTACTAAACTCATCCACGTACTGGGCCACAGTACGATTGCCTTGGCGTAAATTGCGAAACTCCTGCTTCTTCATACTCATAGCTCCAGTTGAGACATGGGTGGTACGAAAAGCTTGCTGAAACTAATCCCAAGTCACATTGGCTATAGGGAAAGTGGCTGTGTAGTTCTCCCACCATGCTGCGGCTGGTCCAGACAACTGGTGTGCAGCAAATCGCACCTTCTCAGCATCCGAGCAATTGGCGGTGGTTAAATCCCTTCCAATCTTGCGTAGCCAGTCATTAGCCACTATTGGTTCGATGCTGCTAGCAAACACGGGTGGTTGCAACCTTAAGAAACGTGTCAGGTTGTCCACGGGTGGTGGTGGTGGAGGGTTGTTGTTGTTGTTGTTCTGGTTGTTCTAAGTGTTCTGGACAAGTAGTTGCATCAGGGTGTTCTGCTGCTGGATCAACTGGGTGAGCTCAGGGGGAAACTCAAATCCGGGCTCACGTCTTGGAGGCATCTAATGGGTGTAGAGGGAAGAGATTAGAATAGAAAAGAGGTCTAAGGGAAAATCACTACCCATATGCACATGAGACAAACACAATCATATCACACCAATCAATTTCAAGCAAGATCTTACAAATCTAACTATCGTTACAAAAGTGCTCTAAAACTAATATATAGGGGTAAACTACTAGTCACAGGGTGGTCTTCTAGAAAAATTGATCGACTGAGGATTCCATGATATCCGCTCCAGCTTCATCTTCATAGTCTTCGTCTTTGCTATCATCAGGTTCCGAATCCGTGTCGTCAATGATGATGTAGTCTTCCGGTGGAATCTCCTTGGGTTCTTCTTCCTCTTCTTCTTCTCCCATGAGTATCCCTAACTTCCGTGTCAAGTCATCATTCTTCTCTACAAGTATTAGCATCTCCTCCTCGTATCCGTCGCGCGTAGACTTGAGTTCCTCTTCTCACTCCAAGTTTCTGTTTAGTGCTTTCTTCAAATCTATCATCCCTGCACACATCTGGTGCTCCTGGCGACGAATATGATGGTTCAACTCCTGGATGAAGGCTGCAATGGATCTATCCTTCCGGGTGCTGATCATATCCCAATTCTCATCTCGGCGTCCACAAATTTGGTAGATGGTGTCCTTTAGCTCCTGCTTGTAGACTTCTCCAATCCTTCCCATAGCGATGTGGGCTGCCATGCTCCTGCCTAGGCTCCATGTAGGTGCATTAAAAGGAAATGCTATGAGTGCGGTGACGGGCTTGAACGTCCTTCCTGGAACTTGGGATTGAATCAACCAACGCTCCTCCTCAGGTAGAGTGGCATTGTAGGTTCCGGTGAAACTTGGTTGTCCAATGTTTAGATATCTGGTGACTTCCTTCAGGTGTCGTCCAAATGGTGTATCTTCATCCGGTTGAGTGAACTTGTTCTTTGCATCCACCATCCTAAAAGAGTAGAAAAGATGAGGAGTCAGAAAAGAGAAGAGTGAATAGTGCTCTAGGGTCTGTCTTAGTGGTCGTGTCCTACAGTCAGCGTGTGCTCTGATACCATCTTGTAGCGACCAGACCTCAAACAGTCTGATCTCTGTGCATCAGTGTCATCCCTAGATCAGTAATGCTAACACGCACAGTACTTGAAGGATTTATAACAGAGTAGCAACCACACACTTATTACATTGATAGTTCCAACGATGAACTTATTACAATAAAAATGGCTTAAGGCCATTTAACACGATAACAGCGGAAGGCTTGGAAGATAAGTGAGTCCATCAACTCCAACGGCATAACTGAGTATAGAACCATGACCTATAAGGCACCTTACTCGTCGTCTGAAAAGTCTGCAACATGAACGTTGCAGCCCAAAAATGGGTCAGCACATGGAATATGCTGGCAAAGTAACACAAGAGAGCAATGAAAGTAAAGCTATACTATATGCAATATGGCTGGTGGAAAGCTCTATGGGTACAGTTTTTGCGTAAAGCCAATTTTTCCCTACTTCAAAGGAATAGATTTTAATTAACTATCATGGTAGTTGAAACATCGTTGAGAAGATAGACATCCTCTCAACCCCAATTAATAATCATCCTTAAACCCAACAATATTAATTAGAGTAACATGATGAGATTCACATGATAATCCAAGTACTAGATATTCAAGACGTCCATAACCGGGGACACGGCTAATCATGAACAGTTTGTACACTCTGCAGAGGTTTGTGCACTTTTACCCACAAGACTCGATCGCCTCCGTTTGGTTTCTCGCACTGCATGGTGTTTGAGAAACGGATGACCGAGACACAGTCTTTCCGAAGAGGTCCCCTTAACCAGATAGATAGGCCGGTACACCTAAAATCCCTCTACATCTGCTAGCCCATCATGGAAAGGTTTCCCACAACTTACTCCACTATGCTAGAGCCCATATTGGCATGTCGATGCACACGGAAGTTTCTAGTATGAATAATCTCATGATCCCTTTGAGCCTGGGTGGCGGTCCAAAAGAAAAACAGGCAATCGCTGGAATACCCAGGTGCCTCAATCCACCCAGATGTGTGTTAAAGTTGCCACCTTAAGTTGAACCATTAATTAACCAACTCACATATGTCATGGATACACTCACCCAATCCACATCTACGAGCATAGCATGTCCTAACAGCAAACGTAGAAGTAGCTCCCAAAGGTTTGAATGTAATGCAGGTAATAGGTACTACCACAATCTACTTCCCAGTCCCACAAGTTAATTGATCCTACTTATGCAATGTGTGAGGGTTTGACTAATGCAATGAAAACTGGGTAATTGGAAAGTATGATCAAACTGTTACTTGCCTTGCTGATGATCCGCAAAACCTAGAGATTCAAAGTAGCAAGCGGCGCACTCCGGGTACTCTATCGCAATCAAACAAGCACACAATAAGTACTTAACTAAGGCACGGGTAAAACTCAAATAAGAGATCTAACCAGAAAGTTCCACTTAAGAACTCCGGTTTGCAAAAAGAATCAACTCGAAAGTAGCAACAAAACTCAAACTGCGAAAGAAACGAGCTCCGGTTTGCTAATTGGCCTAAGATCAAATTTTACAGTAGCCAAAACCTTGTTCAAGTTGGTTAAACGTAAAGAGGGAATCGAGACGAAGATCTGGGATTTTGAATCACCTGATTCCGACTCTCGAGCGAAAAGAAAACAGAAAACAAGATCAGGGCAGAAATCGCAATCGGAATAATCGCGGATAAATACCCCGAAAAAGAAAAGGACGAACACGCTAACGAACAAACGTTCGCTGTCTGGGCTAACGAACGAAAACCGTTTGTTAAAACGAACGTACGGACGAACGTCCGCTAAGTAGCTAAACCGAAGAAAATCGAACCGATCTAAACCTAATAAAAAACAGATCTACGGTTTACGAAACCAATCGGTTCTAAAAAAACCGACAACTACCTCGTAACGATGAACTCCGGCGAGACGACGGGTCCAGCGGCGGAGCGGCGGGCGAGACGGCGGCGGCGGGGCGGCGGCGGCGTTGCGACGGCGGCTGCGGGCAGCGGCGACTAGGGTTAGGCGGCGGGGCTGGGCTGGCTTGGGCCGGGGGGGTCGGCTTATAAAGCCCGAAGTCCTGGGCCAGTACGACTCTAAGTCGGTTGCCTCTTTTTTTATATAAATAGAGTGGTGGCGCAGAAAAATTAATGAAAGAAATAGCAAACGGACTCCAAAAATCCCGAAATAAATTTTCACCGTCCTTTAATAATATTTAGGACAAAGTGAACATTTTTCCCTGACCTAATTGCAATTTTGAAAAACGCGCATTTTTCCTATGCAAATAAAATCGCAAATAAATCCAGAAAAATACCAAAAGTGATTTTAATATTTTTCCTCCAATATTTCTGTTATTTTGGAGAAGTCATATTATCTCCGCTCATAATTTGTATTTAGAAATATTTTTAGGGGAGAAAAATAATTAGAATCACACTGTCCTCATACCGGTATTTGAGCGAACTCAAATACGAAAACGGTAAAATTCCCAACTCTCTCCGTAGGTCCTTGAGTTGCTTAGAATTTTGAGGAACGCCACAAAAAAATGCAAAGAGCATGCAATGCAATTATGATCTATGTATGACATTCCAAATTGAAAATTTGGGATGTTACACCGTGTGTCATCATACAATGTTTTTCCAGGCAAATGTTGTTCTTTCGTAATAGATGTCCAAAAGAAGAGGTTGAGTGAAGATCCTCAAGGAGTACAAACTAGGTATTTGGAAAAGGTGGTGATACCTATTAAATCAGAGAGATTGGCAGCCACAGAAAACACAGGCCCAACTGTACCACACTTTACCCCTACTCTACTGGCCAAACCCCTATTAGAACTGGAGAGAGCCTAGCGTCAGGTACTGTCTATGATATCAATTCAAAATTTGAACTCTTACATTTCTGAATGTGCCTTACCTTCTCTCTTGTATGAAAACTAATTTCAAATGAATCTCATTTCTCAAAGGATCATGGGATCTCATAGCAATACTGGGCACTACATTGCTCTTGTCAGTACCTCTTGCCCTTTGTCAGCATACTTACACTGATTGTTGTTTGATTATGTAGCATCACTGTAAATGTTCGCTTCCTTATCCACCCTTTGCTCGAAATTATAAGATCTATATTTACTCTTACATAAATGTAGAATTGACACAATGGTTATGAAGTTCTGGATTGCTCATGTAAGTACTTGTTGTCATGTACTCCCTCCATATCAAATTAATTGTTGCTCAGTTGGATATATTTAGAATTTAATAGTGCTAGATACATCCATTTGAGCGACAAGTAGTAACAGACGATGGTAGTATTACTGTACTTCCATTGCTAGATAGTTGATTGTCTAGCATTACTATGCATCTTATCTTCCCTGCCCCCCCCCCCACTTCCCCAAATTATCAGATCTACATTTACTCTTACCAAAATGTAGAATAAAGTCAATGCCACAGCACACGTTGATGTCTTCATTCCTCGTGTCAGTACCTTTTGCCTTCTAACGTTGTACTTAATTAATAGCTATTTGATTATGTATCATCACTCTGCACTTGAGCTTCATTATCCTCTATTTCTTCCAATATTATTTGATCTACATTTACTCTTTACAAAATGTAGAATAAAGGCAACGTTATAAAGAATTTTTTTTGTGGAATTTCTTGAATTATCCTTCCATCGACATGGATAAGGGCTTTGTCCAGCCCGTGTTAACATGTAATGTAAGTTCATCCTTCTCAAGCCTTCAAACTTTGTTCTAGTATAGATTTGGATAGGCATCATTTCCACCACTCTGTTTACTTTGGTGTTTACATCTGATTGGATGTTTGCAAACACTTCCGGTTTTAAATTGTAGTTGTAAAAACATGTTCCTTATGCAGAACAGATCCATTTATTTGCTTGTATATTTGTGAAACATGTCTCCTTGTTTCTCTTTCATAGTCATATCACTGATGCCAGGCAGAAGTTTAGGGAAGATAGTGAGCCAAACCATCTTGAAGAGAGTGAGATGACCCCAAGGTCATGTCTTGATGAAGACAGTGAGTTGAAAAAACTCACAAGCAGCTGTGAGACAACCTCTATGCAGTTGCTGCCTCAATGAGTTTGACTTCTTCAATCTCAACTTAAAGCGGAAAGGCTTGCTTCAGCTCAGCTCCGACTTGATGTCAATGATGTAAGGAAGACCTCAGAGGACAGCCATGCATGCTTTGTTGCTACGCAGCTAGGGTTAGACCATCTATCATTGACACAATAGGGGTCTCATCAGCTTGTTTTGCTGCTTGTGGCGCACTTCCAGGGCAGGCCTAATGCCTTCTGAAGTGTTGTATGTTTTGTACATTCTTTTGTCGGCGCGTTCATATGCACTGGTGGTGACCTTTGATGCCCAGTGTATGTAATCCGCGGTCTCGTTGCGCTTTATTATCACTGGTGGCAAACTTTGATGCCTAGTGGATGTAATATGTTGTAATTTCTTTATTGTATAGTCTAGGTTTATTCTTAGTCGGTATGCTTTAATTTAGGCCGGAAGCTTTAACGGATCTCAATGTTGTCAGCCTTCAGGCCGGCCCGTAACTCCCTATGTATGGGCCGAAACGTGAGCCTACAATCATCTTGGGCCATTAGCAGGTCTAAATGTATAGTAGTTTTCTACCTTTAACAGGCCGAGTGAAGTTTGGGCCGGCTGGCCAGAGAATACCATCGCTTTTAACAGGCGAAAAACTAGATTGGACTAGCGTTGAGCCGAAAAATTTGCGGTACAACACAGGACGAAACTGTCTTAGGCGCGTGTTTGGCCCAAATAGCAACCGAGCCGTTAACATGCCAAAATATATCTTGTGCCCTGTTTGGCCCAATAAAATTATGGTCTTCAAGCAGGCCAGTATCAACGTGGGCCGTATGCCCAACCGTGTCAAGGGCCATTAACAGATGGGTTGTAAGCAGGGCAGATTCAACGTGGGCTATAATTAGGCCCAACTATTACACGAGCCATTAACAGGCCGATGGACACTTTGGGCTGAAATTTATCCACGAAGACTACTGCCCATTAAGAGGCCTAAAGTCACTTAGGACAAGAAACAGCCCCGTTTCAGAATGGGCCATTAAATGGCCTAAAGTGAAACCAGGCCAATAACAACCTAGATGCACCAACGGCCGCAAATAGGCCGAAATGATTATCGGGCCAAACTGGTAAACGGGCATTTAATAGGCTGAAATACAAAACCGGCTTAGAATGGGCCCAAAAGAACAATGGCATGTTAACGGGCCTGATCTGACATAGGCCGTATTTTAGCCCAAAACATGATAGGCTGTTAATGGGCCAAATCTGATATGGGTCTTAATTTCACCCAAAACATGGCAGGTTGTTAATGGACCGGCCCACTAGTATCTAAAAAATATGGCGGGCTTTAGCTGGGTTGGCCTTTTTTACCATAAATGGGCCACTGTTGGGCTGTGCCACATGTCGACATATCATAGGCGTCTTCTGTCCATTGTAGGGATGCCATCTGTCCCAATGGGGAGCCGACACGTGGTTCCTCCGGCCAATGAGAATTTTACACATGGAAAATCGCCATTGGTTGTGGCTGTTAACGGGTTATCAGATCCAAACCAGAACCCGATAGCTTAAGGGCGAACCGTTACGCTGGATGCCACATGTGGGTCACCCTTGACGATAACACTTCCGTGACGCGCCATTTATCGTCATGGAAGTGGACACTTTCGTGATGATAATTTTGGTATTGTCATGGGACACTTCTACGACAGTGCGGGTATGACAATCTTGGTTCTATCATAAAATCATCATGGATGTACATGCATGACAGAAATCATGACCTACTGTGACAAACACATATCATCACGGAAGTGGTTTTTTGTAGTGTAGGGCGCCAAGGGGTAGTCAGTATCTTCCATGCTAAGCGGGTCATTCTCATGATGAGTGTTTACTCACTCATCCTTGCACAAGAGGGGAGGTAATATGGATTCCCAGCCCCGAAATAAAAAAATGCAAATAATTAAACAAAACTACCCCAGGGTTGTTGTTGGTATGGACGGTACCCGTGGATTCGGCTAGCCGTGGAGTGTGTTCGTTGGTGGAGGGGGATAAATCCTTTACTTTTATCGCTTGGGAACAGCCACTAATGTGTTTATCATGGAAGATATTGATAACTTTTGGTCGTGACGTAAATAGGAAGAGTGTATTTCCCAAAAATTTGTTTATCTCTGATTTAAGCTTCGAGCTCTGGCACCTCTACAAATCTCTGCTTCCCTCTGCGAAGGGACTATCTATTTAATTTTAGGTTGTGTCATCACCTTCTCGAACAAGTGCCAGATTTGAGAGCACTATTGTCATCCTCGTGCATTGTATGTAGTTAATGTTGAATGCATCATGACTGGATCTTTTCTACCATGACTTACAATGTAAGTCATTGCTTGAACTTTGGAGGTGCTCTACATTTATGTTTTGCGGTCTCAAAAAGGGCTAGCAAGATACCACTTTAGTCATATTATATCATGATTATTTTAAAAAAGTGTAGTCATTTGAGATATCTTATTATTGCTCTCTAGTTACTTATGCTATTGATATGAGTTAATAATTTTTTTAAGAGTTATTATTCACATGGTTAGTCATGATCTTTGCTGAAAACATGGGTGCTACTTAAGCTTATTTATGTAAACAAGAGCAACAGAGTTTGTAAAAGTTTTATTTTGCACTTTCAGTTTATGAACTGAATTGCTTGAGGACAAGTAAAGGTTCAAGTTTGGGGGAGTTGATACATCTCCGTCGTATATACTTTTCCTAACGCTTTTGCTCTTGTTCTGGACTCTAATTTGCATGATTTGAATGAAACTAACCCAGACTGATGCTATTTTCAGCAGAACTACCATGGTGTTGTTTTTGTGCAGAAATAAAAGTTCTCGGAATGGAACAAAACTTTTTGGAGAATTGATTTACAATAAAATAAAAATACCGGAGCCAAGAACCACCGGAGGGGGCCCTCGTTGAGCACAAGTGATACGTCTCCAATATATCTATAATTTTTGATAGTTCCATGTTGTTATATTATCATTATTGGATGTTTTACAATCATTTTATAGTCATTTTATATCATTTTTTGGGACTAACCTATTGACATAGTGCCAAGTGCCAGTTGTTGTTTTCCGCATGTTTTTTACATCGCAGGAAGTCAATATCAAACAGAGTCCAAACAACGCGAAACTTTTTGGAGAATTTTTATGGGCCAGAAGATACCCAATGGGCTGAAGTAGCACCTGGGGGGTGCCCCGAGGGGGGCACAACCCACCAGGGCGCTCCAGGCCCCCCTGGCGCGCCCAGGTGGCTTGTGCCCACCTCGGTGGCTTCCCGCACCCCCTCTTTACCTTATAAATTCACAAATATTCCGAAACCCTTCGGGGTAGACCTAGATCAGAAGTTCCACCTCCGCAAGGCTCTGTACTCCACGAGATCCAATCTAGAGCCCTTTCCGGTACTCCGCCGGTGGGGGAAATTATCACCGGTGGCCATCTTCATCATCCCGGCGGCCACCATGATGAAGAGGGAATAATCCACCCTTGGGGCTGCGGGTTTGTACCAGTATCTATGTGTTTAATCTCTCTCTCTCTCTCTCTCTCTCTCTCTCTCTCTTGTGTTCTTGAGATGCACAATCTTGATGTATTGCGGGCTTTTTTAATATAGTCGGATCATAGGGTGTTTTCCCCTCTCTATGTTGTGATGAATTGAGTTTTCCCTTTGAGATTTCTTTGGATTGAATAATTTTATGGATTCGAGAACACTTGATATATGTCTTGCAATTAAATACTCGTGGTGATAATGGGGTATCGCATTGATTCACTTGATATATGTTTTCGCACTCAACTTGCGGATTCCCGCGGTGACATTGGGGTAATCTATGCATAGGGGTTGATGCACGTTCTTGTCTTTGTTTCTTTGGTAGAAATCTTGGGGCACTCCTTGAGGTTCTTTGCGTTGAATTGAGTATTATAAATCTGAATATGTTTTGGTATTATCTTAGTACGAACTCTTGATAGATCAAATGGAAAGAATAACTTGATGTTATGTTAGTATGAACTCTTGATAGATCAATCGGAAAGGATAGCTACAAACAACTTCTTATGTTCTCTGCTAGATAGTAACTTTGGAGCGATTCTTCGTCGCCCTTTGAGGGATGGTTATATGATCCAATTATATTAGTATTGTTGAGAGATTGCACTAGCGAAAGTACGGACCCTAGGCCTTGTTTTCAAGCATTGCAATACCGTTTGTGCTCACTTTTGTCACTTGCTACCTTGTTGTTTTTATTGTTCCTATCACAAAAATCAATATCTACTATCCATATTACACGTGTATCACCATCTCTTCGCCGAACTAGTGCACGTATACAATTTCCCATTATATTTGGTGTGTTGGGGACACAAGAGACTTTTTGTTAGTTGGTTGTAGGGTTATTTGAGAGAGACCATCTTCATCCTACACCTTCTACAGATTGATAAACCTTAGGTCATCCACTTGAGGGAAAATTGATATTGTCCTACAAAACTCTGCGCTTGGAGGCCCAACACGAGTCTACAAGAATAAAATTACATAGTAGACATCAAGCTCTTTTCTGGCGCCGTTGCCGGCGAGGTGATTGCTTGAAGGTATATCTTTAGATCTTGCAATCGAATCTTTTAGTTTCTTGTTTTATCACTAGTTTGGTTTTGTAAAAGAAAACTAAAAAAATGGGATTGAGGTTGCGTCATATTATTGATCATCTTTATAATATCTTTCTTGAAAATGATGGATCCGAAAACTGTGCTCAATTGTTAGAAGAAGAAGTTAATAAAATGTTTGGCACGAAATATTTGAATGATGAGCATGATTGCAATGTTGTTAGTATGAATTCTTTGAATATCAATGATGCTAATGATATGCAAAGCCATAAGCTTGGGGATGCTATATTTGATGAATATGATATTTTTAGCCCCCCAAGATTTGATGTGGAAATTTTTTATAATGAAATCATGCCTCCTATTTATGATGATTACATTGATGAAAGTGGATTTGGAGAGGTCATGACTTTATTTAGTGATGAATCCACTACTTTGGAAGATGTTTCAATTGACTATGATAACGAAGTTGCTATCTATGATGATTATGGTGATGAGATGTATGCTATATTGAAAATAATAACCATGAAACTTGTCATCATGACTTTAATTTTCATTCTCATGATAGTTATTTTGTTGAGTTTGCTTCCACCACTATCCATGAGAATAAATTTGCTTATGTGGAGAGTAGCAAAATTTCTATGCTTTTGCATCATGAAAATAATGCTCTATGTGATGGTTATATTGTCGAATTCATTCATGATGCTGCTAAAAATATTATGAGAGAGTAACATATGCTTGTAGGTATTGCAATAATATCAAGTTTTCCCTCTATTTGTTGAAAGTTTTGAAGTTTTGCTTGTTTTGCCTTCCCATGCTAGTTGATTCTTGCTCCTATAATTTGTTTGCTCACAAAATCCCTATGCATAGGAAGAGGGTTAGACTTAAATGTCCTTGCCATGTGCTTCATGATGCTCTCTTTGTGTTTCAATTCTTATATTTTATGTGAGCATCATTGAAATCATCATGCCTAGCTAAAAGGCATTAAAGAAAAGCGCTTGTTGGGAGACAACCCAACACTTATACCTATTGTTTTTGTGTGTTCACAGGATTATGCTACTGTAGTAATCATGTTTTATAGCTTTTGTTTCAATAAAGTGCCAAGCAAAGCCTTAGGATCATGTTGGGTGATGGTAAATTTGATCTTGCTGAAAAACATAAACTTTTGCACTCATGGGAAAAATTGTCATTTTTAACAGAAAAGTGTTTTTGAGTTGATTCGTTTTGCAGAAGATTAATATACAAATTTTTGACGTCGACATATTTGTTTTGAAAAATTTAGAGTTCCAGAAGTATGGTGAATGTTCAGATCATTACAGACTGTTCTGTTTTTGATAGATTCTGTTTTCAATGCATAGTTTGCTTGTTTTCTAGTTTCTATAGCTTATATTGATCAATATAAATTGTAGAAATGATATCGTATAGTAAGAATTGTATGAGAATAATTATGAATCTTGTCTTTGACAGTACCCAAAGTGAATGATTTGTTTTATCAGACTAACCCATCTCACGAAGTTTCGTTAAGTTTTATGTGATTGAAGTTTTCAAGTTTTGGGTCAAATGCCGATATGAGGAGAACAAGGAGTGACAAGACCCTAATCCTGGGGATGCCCAAGGAACCCAAGGTAATATTCAAGGAATACCCAAGCAACTAAGCTTGGGTATGCCCCGGAAGGCATCCCCTCTTTCGTCTCCAACATTATCGGTAACCTCACTTGGAGCTATGTTTTCATTCGTCACATAATATGTGTTTTGCTTGGAGTGTCAATTTATTTTTGTTAGAATTTTCTTTCTGTTATTTAGAATAATGTTTTGTATCTTTTATTTCAATAAAAATGTCAAGGGTAGCCTTTACCATGCTTATTTTGCAAGTCTATATGTTGCTGTTTGAAAACAGAAAGTCTTCTATCATTGTCTGAATTCTTCTGGATCGTCAGGGCGTGATAAAATCTAGAATTTTTACAAAGTTAACTTGCATAAGTGTCGGCACGAAACGCCACCTATGGGATCACTGGAATCCCTTCTACGGTTGGCGGGCGCGAGGTTGTGCAAATAGCGGGTCTAAGAGTCAGTACAAGGATCATTTACCCAGGTTCGAGCCGCGAGGATGTGTAATACCCTAGTCCTACTTGGTGTATATTGGAGTGTTCTTGAGTTCTTGAACTACCTACGGTGCTTGTCTAGCTCCAAAGGATCCGAATCCTTCTCCAGTATGCCATGGGCCTCCTTAGTCCAAAGGGGCTGCCACACTGGCACACATGGGGTGGAAAGGTGTATGGTGTATAGGCTTATCTCATGACATTACGGGACAAGACGCATTAAATGCGCTACTTAGGTGTCCACTTGCTTTATCGGGGACGGAAACGAGGCATGTCCTGTCCGTGGCTGCTCTGTCTGGTTGTGACGCGCGTCCAGGCCAGCGGGGCAGGCAGTTGAGATGGCGTGGTGGTAGGGTCTTCATGAAGATCGGAATGCCACCATGCACGTGCTTGACTAGATGGACCAGGAACGATGTACCGCCACATGGGTACCTGCCTCGGCTAGTGGGTTGGCTGCTGAGCTGGGGCGACGATGGGGCGGCAAGGGCTTGCCGCGGTCCTGCGTGTGTTCCCGGCAACGGTCTTGCCGGGGCCTCCGTGAGCTTCCTCAGCAAGAGGCTTGCCGGGGCTTTGGGGTGTCTTTGGCGAGGAGTCTTGTCGGGGCCTCATGGGCATCCTCGGCAAGGAGCCTCACCATTGCCTTGTCGTCTGGTTCTCATCTCGTGAGCCATAGACCTTTGTCTCCACAAAGATATGCATGCCATCACGTGGGCGCTTCCCGAGCCTTGGTTCCAATGTTGTTGATGACGTTGGAGTTCCTAGGCTCAAGGGTGGCTGCGACGGAGGCGTTTGGGCGAATCACCCCGGCAAGGGCTCTTGCCGGGGGCATGGAGGCCGCCCCGGCAAGAGTCTTTGCCGGGGGAGAGCATGTCTTCTTGCTTGTATTCTTGTGCCACCGTCTTGGCATTGTTCTGGTAACTTTGTGTCTCTGGATTCCCTCCTCTGCGTTATTATGTGTGGTCATAGGCGTGGCTCTGACTGCCCGTGCACAAGTAAGGGGTATAAAAGAGCGCCCCTACTTTTGTACACCGACTGGAGCCCCCGGGCCTGGGCCATTCATAAGCGCAACGCGTTGTTGGGCTAGGCCCAGAACGGTGCACGGGCAGTAGGGTTGGATTCTTTTTACCGCAGTAACTCCTCCGGTGGTTGTGCTTCCCCAGGATCTGCTCTGACGTGGGGGTCGTGCGTGGGATGGCCGCAGCATGCATGCGTCGCCTTGCAGTTCCAATAGTAAAGAGACGGTTCGCGCCCCCCTCATCAAAAATAGAGGAAGTTGCGGGGGCGCGGCCCATTCACTAGGCGGACTTGGGTCACCCCACGATCACGGGTGCGAAAAACGGTCATACCACGTGCCACCTGAAACCCCGATCTATTTGCCACATGCCCCTCATGCATCGGGGAGGGCGGGCGGCGGACGTAGAGGGTGCGGGCTTTAACGCTGGGGCGGGGGGCCGGGCGCCGCTGAATGGAGCAGCTGGTTGGTCTTGTTTTCTTGTGCCTCCGGCGTTTGTACTGGTTGATTCGGGCAGTCGCCCTTCTATAAAGAGGGGGGAGAGGGACGGTGCCTCTCACCCCTCCACTCATCCTCTTCCAGTTCGATCCCTTTCCTCCACAAGATATGCCGAGAGGGCGTGGCCGTGGCCATGCCTTTGTGGAGGCGACTAGGTCGTCCTCCCGTCAGAGGGCGGCGACGGTCAAAGAAGAGCTGGATGCCCAGGACGAGGATCACGTGGGAGGTAGAGGCGTCGGCCGGGGTCGTGGTCGTCGAGGCGGTTGAGGCAGAGGCGCACGAGGTCGGGAAACACCCGCGCCGTTATCATCTCTGTCTCCATCTCCTCCGTCGTCTCCTCCTGCCTCCCCACGCGGCCATGTCAGGGACACAGTGCTGGAGTTCATCTTGCAATTGCCCGAGCCGCCACGCGGTCACCTCCGTCTTCCCGAAGCATTCACAAGGGTGTTGGAGGTCGATCACCCATCGAGGTTGAGGATTCACATGGAGGGGTGTTGCCATGGCGCCATGTGGGTGAACACCAAGTTCACCGCTCTTCATGTGATGCTCCTCCGCCGGGAGTGGAAGACCTTCGCGCGCGCCCACTGCTTGACGAAGGGGCACGTCCTTTGCTTCATGTTAGCGGAGAGCGATCTGCTCTCTGTCAAGGTCTTTGGGCGCTTGGGACACATACTAGGGTGCAGTGCGGAGAGCTCGACTGACGACAAAGACTCCTCCTCGAGCGAGAGCGATGGGGAGGACAGCGACATCGACGACGAGGGCAGTGGGCGGGAGGATGACGGGTCCGACTAGGCGGCGGATACGCCGTCTCCGGGCGATGCCGGCAGCACCATCATCTACACCGCCAGCCCCTCGAACTTCTCGGGGTCGCCTCCTTGGGCGACTGGCATTGGGAGGCCGAAGAAGACGAAGAAGGTGGGCAGCGGTCGTCATGTCGGAGTACGCGGGCATCAACCCGTGCATTGTCGGCCCGCTGCCCCATCTTTCGGCTCTTCTCCCGGCGCCATCATTACCAGCCTCCTACGGGACGGCCACCGGGATGTTCTCTTGGTGCTTTCTGCTGCTCGCGCTCCGCCTACGCGCTCCTTTTTCCCTTTGCCATCTTGTACCATTTCCTGAGGAGAGGGACAAGAAAGGGATTATGGGCATCTTATCTCTTTTGAGTTTTTAAGCCTACGGGCCTTTTTAAGATTTAAATCTTGTAACCCCCTTGCTCATGTATGCATTCCGTACGAATTGTACTTGTTTACAACGTATTAATGAAGAGAAGGGTGTTTGCCGGGTTTCTTCGTGCGCGGGCAGGAGCCACACCAAGGAACGGATCCTTGTTATCTTAAGATAAACAACGTGCCCCGACAACAAGCATTGTCGTCCCTCCCCCGCTACATAACTGTATTCGTGCCCTAGGTGGAAGTAGGAGTAGGGTAGGGTTAGGCCCTTTGTCTGCTCCCTTCCCATCACACTACTACCGAGCCCCGGTCTGAAACAAAGCTTGTTGCACACAGGGAAAAAGGAAGCATGATGGCATAAGAGCGAACGAAGCCTTGTACATCCAAGTTACATATGGAAGGAAGGAGTGGGGGATGAAACACTTATCTGGTTTTGTAGCTCACGGCAACCTTGTCTTGCCATGACTTGACCCTTGGTCGTGCAGCCCCCGGCAACCTCAGTTTTGCCGGGGTCGGAGCATCGGCTTGTTCTCTTTCTTCCAAATAGCTCTGCAGAAATGTCCACGCATCCTGCAAACAAGGGGACGGAAAGGAAATAGAGAGATGCAAACTCGACTTCTATGCTAGGGGTTAGCCGCCGTCAAGCGCTATCAACCCCAACAGAGAAAGAGACTCAACCTAGCATGCATGCTAAAACTTAGGGCGCCAACGCTTCATTTATTTATGCTCAGGGTCTGCGCCTGGCTTTGTACGAAGGGTTACATGCCTTGCCGGCAAGGCTTGTACAAAAGGGTGGCTCGCTGGGAAGCCCGGCAACCGCGCCTCACGGGTAAAACTTGCGAAGAAGTTTGATGTTCCAGGAGTTACTCACTGGAATACCATCTTCGGTCTCCTCAGGCGGACTGCGCCAGGCCTGGTGACTCGTATTACCCTATAAGGGCCTTCCCACTTCGGTGTCAACTTGTTGGAATTCTTGGCCAATTGAACGTGCCGAAGAACAAGGCCACCTTCCTCAAATCTTCGGGCATGAACCTTGCGTCTATGATAGCGGCGCAAGGGCTGCTGTTAGCGCGCTGCTCGCACAGCCGCCCGAAGACGATCTTCCTCGAGGAGTGTTGCGTCAACTTTGCGCAGCTGCTCTTGCTCAAGCTCATCATAAGCAAGCACTCGGGGTGACCCGTATGTGAGTTTCATGGGGAGAAATGCTTCTGCCCCATAAACGAGGGAGAAAGGTGTCTGGCCGGTGGCTCGACTTGGTGTCGTTCTGATTGACCAAAGAACCGCCGGCAGTTCATCAATCCAGCGCCTTCCGCACTAGTGCAGTCTGTCGAAAGTTCTTGTCCGGAGGCCTCGCAGTACTTCAGCATTTGCCCTCTCCTCCTGGCCATTGCTTCGAGGATGTGCAACAAAAGCAAAACAGACCTTGCTGCCGAGATCTTGAATATACTGCATGAAGGAGTGGCTTATGAATTGCGTGCCATTGTCGGTGATGACTCTGTTTGGTATCCCGAATCGATAGACCAGGCCCTTGAAGAACTTGACGACTGATTGCGCTGTCACCTTTCTCACTGCTTCCACCTCTGGCCACTTTGTGAACTTGTCGATTGCAACGTACAAGTACTCAAAGCCCCCCGACAGCACGGGGAAAAGGGCCTAGTATGTCGAGCCCCCAGACCGAGAATGGCTAGGAAAGAGGGATTGTTTGGAGAGCTTGAGTTGGTTGATGAAGTTTCTTTGAATGGAACTGACACGCTTCACACTTGGTTACTAGTGCCGTTGCATCCCGGAGGGCAGTGGACCAGAAGAAACCTTGCCGAAATGCCTTGCCGGCAAGGGCCCTCGACCCTATGTGGGAGCCACATATGCCTCCGTGTATCTCTGCCAACAGCCCCAGCCCTTCCTCCCGGGGAATGCACTTCAATTTCACACCGTTCGACCTTTTTCTGTACAAGACGTCATCGACGAACTGGTACATGGCGGACCGACGGGCTACTTTCTCCGCTTCTTCCTGCTCCTCGGGAAGCTCCTCGGTTTGGAGGCATTGGACGGTATGTTGTGCCCATGCTAGAGCCTGGGGCTCGACGGTAAGGACCAAAGACATTTCCTCTGCTACGGGAGCGATTATCTCCACGGTCGGGGATTGATGCCCTGCCGGAGTCTGTCGCCCCACGGCAGGCTTAGCGTCCCCAGCAACATCTTTGTCGGTGACCCCTGGGGACTCGGCGGGAAAGTACTTGTCGGGGGCTGATTTCATTCGCTTGTTCTGCTCGGTCGATGGTTCAACGGATGGCTGATTTAATCAAAGCACAAAGGTACCTGGTTCCAGATGCAGTTTGAGGGCGGCGCGTTTTGACAAGTAGTTGGCGATGTCGTTCACCGCTCGGGGAACATGCCCTGCTGGTATACCGTCAAAATGTTCCTCCAGCTTCCTCACTTCATCCACGTAGGCTTCCATCAACGGGCTCTGGTAATCTTTGTTCACTTGCTTGACGACAAGCTGTGAATAACCTCTGATGATGAGCTTCTTGATTCCAAGGTCTGCCGTGATCCTGGGACCAGCAAGCAGTCCCTCGTACTCGGCAGTGTTGTTCGTCGACATCTCCATGGGGAAGTGCATCTGGACCACATACCTGAGGTGCTCTCCGGTGGGTGCGACGAGCATCACACCAGCACCGGCGCCTTGTAGCGAGAAAGCCCCGTCAAAGTACATAATCCAGTTGCGACTCATATCCTTACCGGGGAGAGTAGTCTCCTGGATCTCTTCGTCAGGCATTGAGGTCCATTCTGCAATGAACTCTGCCAAGACTCTACTCTGAATCATCAAAGTGTTTTCAAACTTCAAACCGAAGCTTGACAACTCTAAGGCCCATTCCACAATCCTCACAGTCGCATCTGGGTTATGCAATATCCGCTGCAACGGGAGGTGGGTGACGACGGTAATTTCATGTGCTTGGAAGTAATGACGTAGCTTCCTCGAGGTCATAAGGAGGCCGAAGAGCAATTTCTGCGCGCCGGAGTACCTTGACCTAGCCCCCTGCAAGAGGGAGCTGACAAAGTAAACCGGGTGTTGCATCATCTTCTTCTTCTGCGCCACTCCATTTGGTTGTGTCGCTTCGACCCCAGTGGCATCAGGTTATGTCGTTGCTATCACTTCTGTATTGACCTCCCTATGGGCTACTAGCGCATCACTGACCACTTGATTCGTTGCCGCTGATACAACAGCAATGGCTCTTGTGGTTTAGGCACGACTAGTATCGGCGTAGAGGAGAGGTATTTCTTCAAATCTTGCCGTGCTGCTTCGGCTTCTGGGGTCCACTCCATCGGTCCCGCCTTTTTCAAAATCTTGAAAAAGGGGAGGGCGCGCTCGGCAGATTTGGAGATGAATCTGCCCATGGCGGCAACGCAGCCAGCAAGCCGACGCACATCCTTGATCCGCCTGGGTGCTTCAATCTGCTCGATGGCCTTGATCTTGTCTGGATTCGCCTCAATTCCACGATGTGACACGAAGAAACCGAGAAGCTTGCCGGACGGGACGTCGAAGACACACTTCTCAGGGTTTAGCTTAAGATTGATCTTGCGCGGATTCACGAACGTCTCTTCCAAATCTTGTACGACCGTTGCTTTGTCCTTGGTTTTGACCACTATATCATCCATATAGGCTTCCATATTTCTATGTAGTTGAGGCTCAAAACCAATTTGGACTGCTCTTGTGAATGTTGAGCCGGCACTCTTCAACCCGAAAGGCATCCGTATGAAACAATACGTACCACATGGGGTGATGAATGTTGTTTTCTCTTCATCTTCTCTTGTCATGAAGATTTGATGGTAGCCTGAGTAAGCATCGGGGAATGATAACAAGTCACATCCGGTCGTGGAGTCTACAATCTGGTCGATGCACGGCAACAAGAAAGGGTCTTTTGGACAAGCCTTATTGATGTCTGTGTAATCAATACACAGTCTCCACTTCCCATTTGCCTTGCGCACCACCACCGGATTGGCCAGCCACGTTGGATGGAGCACTCCTCTCACTAAGCCTACCGCCTCAAACTTCCTGGTTTCCTCTCTGATGAACTCTTGCCACTCTAGAGCTTGCTTCCTGACCTTCTATTCGACGGGTCGCGCATGAGGGAAGACACCAAGATGGTGCTCAATCACCTCCTTGGGAACGCCGGGGATGTCGGATGCTTGCCATGCAAACACGTCGACATTCGCCTGCAGGAAGGTGACGAGCGCGTCTTCCTATTTGCTGTCGAGGGCGGAGCTTATGGTGAAAGCCCGTCCCATTCCATCCTCCTTGATGGACACCTTCTTGGTTTTGGTGGAGCAGATCTGGATTTCTTGCTCTTGCCGGTGGAGCTCTCTGGCGCATTCTCGACGGGAGCACTGCACTCCGAAGAGGAGCACTTGCCGAAGTGGGTGCGAGAGGTCCTACCGATCTTCTTCACTCCCGGGGCTTCAGTGCCAGGAGCAAGTGCCTTGGCGGCACTTGCAGCAACTACCTCCCGGTAAAGCTGATCAGCACAGATCAGCGCATCCTTCTTGTCAGAGGGGACGGTGATGATGGACATCGGCCCAGGCATCTTCAGCGTGTTGTAGGCGTAATGTGATGCCGCCATGAACCTGGCCAATGTCGGGCGGCCGAGGATCCCGTTGTAAGGCAAGGGGATCTCGGCAACATAAAAAACAATCCTCTCCGTCCAGTAGTTTACTTCACTCCCGAATGTCACGGGCAGTGTGACTTTACACTTGGGGTGACTCCTTCCTGGGTTGACCCCTTGAAATGTGCCCGTCTCCTCGAGGTCTCCATCAGGGATTTGGAGCCTTTTGATCATGACGGGCGAGATCAAGTTCAGATCGGCCCCGCCATCAACTAGCATCTTCGTCACCTTCAGGTTGCGTATTGTTGGTGAAACGAACAATGGCAAACACCCGACCGCAGTTGTGCGATCAGGGTGGTCGTCAGTTTCAAAGATGATGGCTTCTGGGCATCGAATGATGGTTCCGCTGTTGTGATCTCACGCGCCCACTGTATGAGTTGGCGGTGAGAGGTGTGCAGGGAGGCACCGCCGTCGACGCACATGGCCTCCGTGGCTTTCTGGAACTCTTGCTCACCGGACTCGTCGTCCTCATCGCGATCATCATCTTCTCGCTTCTTGTCACGGCCATGGGCAGGCCGTTCTTGTTGGTTATCTTTGCCACGGCGGCCAGGCTGGCCACCACGTTTCTTGTTGGAACCCTCAACACCATCTTGGCCCTTCTCCTTGTCCCGCCTTTCATATTCGGCCTTTTGCTTCTCTGCGAGCTGCTCGACTTGTCGGCAGTTCTGGAGGTCATGGCCTTTGGTGCGGTGGATCTCGCAGTACTGCTTGTCGGAGCTTCCTGGCGTGTCGGTGGCCGCCAAGGCCCGGCAGGCGACACACCTGGCGATTTCTTTGCCGGGGTCGTCTGCCTTGGTATTCTTGGCGGCGCTGGCGTCGTCGGATCCCTCGATGGCAAGCACGGCCTTGCCCTTGCGTTTCCTGTTGCGGTGTCGGCCCTTTTTCATCGAGGAGACAGCGTCTTCTTTCGAGGAACCGGTTCCCACACTGGCGTCTTCGCTGGGGTACTTCCTTCCCTCTTCAGCCTGAGCGCATCTGTCGGACAGAACGTAGAGTTCGGCCACATCCTTGACTTTATTCGTCGCCAGCTCCTCACACATCTTGCGGTTGCGCACATTCTGATGGCGGCGGGATGAACGTCTGGGATGTTGTACTGCACTCGGGTGAACCTCTGTATGTACTTGCGCAGGCTTTCACCTTCCTTCTGGGGGATGACATGCAGATCGCTTGCTTGGCCATGAGCCTGGTGGCCTCCCGTAAAGGCGCCAACAAACTCATGGCACAAATCCGACCAGGAAGAAATAGAATCTACTGGCAAGTGCATCAACCATGACATGACGTTGGGTTTAAGTGCCAACGGGAAATAATTGGCAAGAACCTTGTTGTCACGTGGCCCAGCAGCCTGCATCGCGATGGTGTAGATGCTGAGCAACTCTGACGGGTGAGTCTCACCATTGTACTTCTCGCCGACGACAGGCTTGAAGGTGCGGTGGGTGGGCCATTGGAAACGCCGCAGCTCGCGGGTAAAGGTTGGACAGCCTACCTCGTAAGGTAAGCCTCCAGAGCCTCCCGGTGCTGGGTGGTCCGTAGTGGGCCCTGCCCGCCTATCCGATTGGTGGCGTGCCTCGCGCCAGCGCTCGACGGTGGTTCGAGCGTCCTCGTGGGCACGCTCCCGAAGAACTTGGCGCTGCTCGCGGTGGGTCCGCGGGTCAGACGATGCTATGGATATGTTATCACAAGCGTCGTCCCGATGGACTGGTGCTCGTGGTAGCTGGCGAGGAGGAGGAGAATGCACTGTGGCTGTGGCGCCTCCGGTCCTTCCACCGTTGGCATGCGGCGGCTCGATAGAGTGTTGGCCTGAGGGCCCCTCCGGCTGTGGTTCGTCTTTGTTGGCGACGGTGACGAGGCTCCGAATGGTAGCTCTCCACTCGTCGAGCTTCTCCGCAGCAGGAGGGAAGTCGAGGAGCAACTGTGCGCGTGCTAAGGCCTCAGCCGGGGTGGGCGGCGGTGAGTGCTGCGTGGACCGTGACGCGTTGCGACTTCTAACCATGTTAGAAGGAGCTCCATCACGGTCCTGCAGCTGCATGCCGTTTTCTCCAGCGCCTCGGCGAGCATGTTGATCCTCTACATCCCGCGACTGATGCGCATGGCTCCTTCCGCGGCGGCGCCCGGGGTCCTCAGCGTGGCGACGCTGCTCATCGTGCACCACCTAGGAGGAGCGTGCCGTGGGCATCTTGGAAGTCGCTGCGTCGCCCGTATGCGGTACGACGCCGCTCTTGGAGGGCCTCGCGCCGCCTGCGGGGGGCCGGCTCCGCCCTTCGACTTGGTGGCATGCGGCTCGTCGTCACGTGCACGAACGACGCCGCTTGCCAGGCTTCGGCTGCTGGAACGACGCGGGTGTTCGCGGGTCGCGCCTCGCCATCTGCGACCACCCCGTCGCCAGCTCGCGCTGGCACGGGCCGTTCGGCTCCAAATGAACCGTCCCCGCGATCGTCTTCTTCATCAGAGCCATGGCGATGAAGAACTGCTACACTAACTGCTAGACTGGATTTTCACAACTGCGCCACCTACCTGGCGCACCAAAGATGTCGTTACAAAACGACACCTATGGGATCACTGGAATCCCTTCTACGGTTGGCGGGCGCGAGGTTGTGCAAAGAGCGGGTCTAAGAGTCAGTACAAGGATCGTTTACCCAGGTTAGGGCCCTGAGGATGCGTAATACCCTAGTCCTGCTTTGGTGTATATTCAAGTGTTCTTGAGTTCTTGAACTAGCTACGGTGCATGTCTAGGTCCAAAGGATCCGAATCCTTATCCAATATGCCACGGGCCTCCTTTTATAGTCCAAAGGGGCTGCCATAGTGGCACACGGGAGGTGGAAAGGTGTACAGTGTATAGGCTTATCTCATGCCATTACGGGACAAGACGCATTAAATGCGCTACTTAGGTGTCCACTTGCTTTATCGGGGACAGAAACGAGGCCCGTCCCGTCCGTGGCCACTCCGTTTGGAAGCGGCGCGTGTCCAGGCCAACGGGGAAGGCAGCTGAGGTGGCGTGGTGGTAGGGTCTTCACGAAGATTTGCATGCCACCAAGCAGGTGCTTGACTAGCTAGACCAGGAACCACGTACCGACACGTGGGTACCTTCCTCGGCTAGTGGGTTGGCCGCTGAGCTGGGGCGATGATGGGGCGGCAAGGGCATGCCGCGGTCCTGCGTCTGTTCCCGGCAAGGGTCTTGCCGGGGCCTCCGTGAGCTTCCTCGGCAAGAGGCTTGTCGGGGCTTTGGGGTGTCTGCTACCTCTCGAGCTTGCGTTGTATTCCCTCGAAGAGGAAAGGGAGATGCAGCACAGTAGCGTAAGTATTTCCCTCAGTTTTTGAGAACCAAGGTATCAATCCAGTAGGAGACCACGCGCGAGTCCCTCGCACCTGCACAAACAAATAAGAACTTCGCAGCCAACGCGATAAGGGGTTGTCAATCCCTTTACTGTCACTTATGAAAGTGAGATCTGATGGAGATGATAGTTTATATTTTTGGCATTTTTAGTTTATAAGAACAGCAAATAAAAGCGGTAAAGGTAAAGTAGATGTAGATTGATATGTTGAGCATAGACCCAGGGGCCACAGTTTTCTCTAGTGGCTTCTCTCATGATAGCGATATTCTACGGCGGGTAAACAAATTACTGTCGAGCAATTGATAGAAAAGCAAATAATTATGAGACTATCTAGGCATGATCATTGTATATAGGCATCACGTCCGAGACAAGTAGACCGACTCCTGCCTGCATCTACAACTATTACTCCACACATCGACCGCTATCCAGCATGCATCTAGTGTATTGAGTTCATAAGAACAGAGTAACGCCTTAAGTAAGATGACATGATGTAGAGGGATAAACTCAAGCAATATGATATAAACCCCATCTTTTTATCCTCGATGGTGTAATGCCCAGGATGGAGTTATACCTCCTACGTGTCGAGGCACGACTTAAAGGCATAAATCCATCCTAGAATGATCTCAAGTTTGGTATCTTTGCACGACTCATGTAAAAGAGGGATTAAATGCAAAAGGAGATAGTTGGCTTACACTCGCCACTTCACACAATACAATACTTAAGCAAAACATCATTCAAAACATCACAACCCGACTACGGGTGAAGATCCAAAAGAAAGATACCAAAACAACAAAAGCCACAGGTCAGGATCGAATCCTAGTAGAAACCACTACTGAACATCGAAATGTAACAAGCAAACGGCCACACTCTTCATCGAGCTCCTGGTGAAGCACTGAACCAGCTCCTGCATCAAACTCGGCTGAACCTGCATCTGGTGTGGTGAAGTAATTGTGAGCCACAGAGGACTCAGCAATCCCGTTCCCGGGTAACAAAACTATTTAAGCCTTGGGTGAGGATAAGGCTGAAGAAAGAACGAGAGGTGAAGGAACAAACAAGAGTCTGCAGCAGCAACTAGCACTAACTTACGTAATAGAGAGCGAGAAGAGAAGTGCATCGGTCGAAAGATGATCACGAAGTGATCCTAATTAAAGCCGGTCAAACATAACCCCACCGTGTTCAACTCCCGAATCCCTATTCGGAAATTGACAGTCACGGTACACACGCTGGTAGTGTATTGAAACATTGTGTCAAGTTATCTACAACCGGAATTAACAAGCTCCCATCTGCCACATAACCGCGGGCACGGCTTTCGAAAGTTCAAACCCTGCAGGGGTGTTCCAACTTGACCCATTACAAGCCCACGATCCGCGGAGTCGCAACTCCATAGTTGGGAAGACCCGAGTATTCTCGGAATCCCGTGCTCAAGTTAAACCGAACTAAGGTAAGGCTAATCCAGCAAATCCTCCCGGCGTGTCGACACCCTGATAGTAGCCGCGCGTATCTAGGTCTCAGGACACGACCGGATGGGCGATTCTACAGGTTTTTACCAAACCTTGAGTTTCCTCGAGGTGGCCCCGCAGACTCCCCGTTTCGGACCAACACTCATGTGGAGCACTGGCCCGGGGTTGTTGAATTAAGAATAAAAGGGATAGCTAGTCCACATGCAAGTTTTTATTAGTTTGTTATTAGGCAAATAGTACCAAAGGTTGGGACTTGCTGGAAAAGACTTAGCACTTAGCGGTTTATCAAGGGGGTCCCATACACCCCAACCGTGTTAGGAACGCAAAATCAAGGAACATAACACCGGTTTATACGGTTCCTAACGGCATGAGTGGAACAAATCACCAAGCAAAAGGCTTAGCCTTCCACCCTGCCAGTATATAGATGATTTCAATTTTTAAGCATTTATATAGTGTGATATAACCCAACCAAACTTCAACATGAAGCAAGCATCTTCAATCTTCACCTGCAACTAACAATGCTATAAGAGGGGCTGAGCAAGCCTACGTATAGCCAAGCAACGGATTGCGTAGGTAGGGTGGTTAAACATGGCAATTGGTTACAAGTAGGAGGCTGACAAGAAGACATGGGCATCGAGGCAAAACTATAGAGCGATACTCTAGCAAGAGGCAAAAATAGTAATGGTATCCGGGTTCGGTCATCTTGCCTGGGATTCCACAAGGAAGAAGAACGGATCCAAGAAGAAGACGGAGCAACAGTCGAGCGGATCCTCACAACTCCGGAACGAAACCGAAGCTAACAAGAGAAGCAACCGGAAAGAAGGAAACAACACAGTAAACACACAAATCATAAACATGGCATACGATGCACAAGCAAGTATGATGCATGTCCGGTTTACATATGCAAGGCATGGCAAAGTGCACAAACAACACTACAAGTTAAGTGGAGCGCAATATGCAACGAGTTGCATATTGACGAAACACCACAATTAATTATTTAGTTGACTCTCATTATTTACAAGACAAGATTAAATGTTTTAACATGGCAAGAGGTGAAGCATAATAAAACTATACTAACTAGGCAATTTAAATGAGGCCGGAAAATAACAACAACATATCCGGAAAATCCCCATGAGCATGTTTAATAATTATAAGCAAACAACAATTAACCATATAATGTTGTTATCATGATGCGGATGACATGATCAAGTTTATGCAAGTTTATTAAAAGGTTGACTTAAAGGAGATATGAAGCATTGTCACCGTGGTGGAATGAAAAAGGGTGCCACGGCAACGATCCGAAAATGATGCAACGCAACATATCGGTTCCGGTAACTCGGGAGAGACCGGTGCAAAAGGAAAGATGACGTGAACAAGTTGAACAAGATGATGGGGTGATCCCGTTGCCGGGTTCCCACGAGTCGGTGGCGAGGCAACCGAGGAACAAGTCAAAAGGTCGGAACGGGCACGACGGACACACGGGAGACATTTCATACAACACAACAAGCATCACACGGGTCACGTCTCGGGGTTATACCTTCGAAGCGTGCGTTTCGGGGCGGTTCGAGACGTAGTGGACGAAGTCGTTCACGGCCATAGAGCGAAGTAGGCGTTCACGTTTCCGAAGTGGAAGTAGTCGTTCCGTAGAGGTACTTGGCGCCTCGGTAGTCGTTCACGGGGCGACGGTAGTGGTACACGGCGACGGTAGACGAACTCGTTCGTAGATGTACTTGGCGCATTCCTCGTTTCCGGGCGACGGTAGTCGTACTTGTCATGGCGATGGACGTAGGGGTACTTGCATCGGAGGGGTACTCGGTCGTGGAACTTGTCGGGTCGTCGTGTAGTCGAACTTGACGTAACGAAGGGGTACTTGACGTCTCGGGGTACACGGGTCCTCTGCGAAATCAACAGCACATAGCAACACCAAAACTAAACAAAAACTTCAGCACGTTCTAGCGGGAAGGCCTGGCAGTTGCCTGGACGCAGAGGAGGAGGTCGGGGCCTCTGCAGAGAAGCTCGGGGCTGGAGCAGAGAGGGTCGGGCGCGGCCCTGGCCGGACCTTCTGAGGAAGAGGCGAGGAACGACGCTCGGGCGACCTGAAGGGATGCGGACGCGGGGCTCCTGGCGCGGAGGAGGTCGAACTCCCTGGCGGTGCTGGAGGGATGCGGAGGTGCCTGAGGACGGCCGCACGGGGACGACGGCCGCAGGGCGCCGGAGAGGCGAGGAAGGCCACGGCGAGGAGGGCTCGGCGCGGAGACGAGGAGGGGCTGCGGTTGCTCGAGGTGGCGACCACGGAGGGAGGAGCGCTCGGATGCTGGACGGGGCGCCGCGCGAGGAACGGAGGGAGACCGACGGCTGGGAAGAAGGGCCTGGCCGCGGCGCTCGGTGGAGGCTCGATGGGAAGAGGGTCGAGGGAGAAGGGGATCGAGACTGGGGGCGAGGGAGAGGGGTCGAGGGAGAGGAAGCAAGGTCGGGCAGAGCGAGGGGAAAACGGGCAGAGAGAGAGCGGCGGCGGTTCGGGGGAAAGAAGGGGAGCAAACGAGGGTGAGGAGAGATGCGGGACTGGGAGCGAGGGATGGCTAGGGTTCGGTGGAGGCCGCTCGGGCTGGTTGGGCCAGGAGGAGGCCCAGATGGCCTCAGGCCTGCTGGACCTGGAGGGAGTTGGCTGTCTTCTCTCCTTCTGCTGTTTTTTTTTCCCAAAATAAAACAGAAAAAAAACAAACAAGAAGAAGAGGAGGAGAAGGAAGGTAGAGATAGGATGGGGCAAGCGGCTACTTTTCCTCGGGCACGTAAAAAGAGCACGACCGGAGAAAAATACAAAAGGCCAGGACGGAAAAATAATTCAAACATATTTGAATTTAATTCAAATAGGTTTGAACTAAGACGAGATTATTGAAGTGTCCAAAAAAATGTTCAAATTTTCGGAGGAACCTCGAAACAACGGAAAAGAATTATTGGCAAGGTTTTGAAGGTGAAACTTGAAGGGAAAGACATGGGGAAATTATGCAAGTGTGTTATGGTGATTCCAACAATGGAATAATTTAAATATAGCTCCATAATTATTAGGAGGCTTTTATATGTTATAAAGAGAAGACATCTTCCCTCGATTTAAATGGACCGAAGGTCCACACAATTTATTAGGTTGAGATGCAAAAATAAAATGACATGATGGCATGATGACATGATGCAATGCAAATAAATAAATAACACAAGCTCAAAAGAAACCCACGGGCAACCCGGAACATCTGGAATCTTCTGGAACCTTCTGCAATCTTCTGGGACGTCGGTCTCGGGCGTCACAACTCTCCCACACTAACAGAGGATCTCGACCCGAGATCCTAGAGATATCACCGGGTAAAACGGAAGAGGAAGAGGTAAAACAAAGTTGCTTCTTTGACAGACGAGTGAAACCAAAGAACCTTGAGAGGTAGAACAATCTTGAAAGAAAGAATGCAACGGAGATGAACAAATATGCAAACTCCGTTAGAAAAGAGGAACAAGGAACATTACGAGAACCTTGTAGGTTGAAAGACATTAAACAAGAGCTTACGAACCAAAAGAATATGAAACCGCAATGGTATAGCCAAGGAATAAGAATGACAGAATTTGGACAGCACTCCGTCTGAAAATGGAAGGAAATGAACAAAAACTTAAGGAGATGGAGTGATACTTGATGAAAACAACAACATATTGCCTTCGAAACAATTGAAAGAATGGCACAAGCGGTAAGAAAAGATTCAGACAGCACTCCGATTAAGAAGAGAGGCAAAACTAGATAAGATGAGAGAACTAGAATGAAGGACACAACACTCCGGTTAAATGATAAACAAGGGTAAGAACATGATCCTTATAAAAAACGAGATGATGGTTAAAGAGAGTAATATCAGAATGCCTCCGGAATGAAAGAATAGCATAGGTCGTTGGAAAGAAAAGAACGGAGAAGAAAAAGACAACTTCTCTCAAAATTAAATTTGAAAGAGCATCTTACGAAGAAGGGTTGAATAGAGTTGTTGGAATTTCAACAACGAGAAGAATAAGCTTGATGTGGGCTTATGGAAAACATCTCAAAATTATGAGGTGACAACCAGCCACTAACTTAAACAATTGATTGGATTGAGATCAACAAGGAGACGATAAACTTATTTCACCGGAATGATAAATGAAGAACTTGGATCATTTATAAGCACCACAATAGCAACAATCCTTAGGGAAAGCTTTTAGGTGAAATACAACCCAAGATAACTCCAATGCATAGATTGAAGGGTTGAAAAGATCTCCTGAACAAAGAAAAAGATGGGTTTAAATATCTCATTCTTGAAAACTCGTGAATCATGAAACATGAAGGAATTGTCAAAATGACATAACACCATCTGAAAAGATAAGTTAGAAAGAATTGCAATTAGAAAGTATGATGAAGAAAGCTTGAACTCCAACAAGAATGTTGATGAAAACTTCGAGGATGAATTAAAACATGATGAACCACCATGAAGAACTCCCGTAATGAAAGCATGAGAAGTGAAAGATGAAAAGAATAAGATTCAAGGCCTGCGGTGAATTAGATTGAGGTTGAAATGATATAATTGAAATAACTTGAAGCTCCGGAAAACAAGATGAAGAATTTAGAACTGAGAATATGATATGATGAACAAGCTCCGGACAAAATAATTAAAACACCTTGAAGGAATAAGAATAAGAATTATGTCATGCATCTCCTTCACCAATTTAAATTGATGACAACCAAAGGATTTGGCATACTACTTATTCTCGTTGGAAAGAATTAAAGAGAGATCTAGCACAACCTTGGGTAAAACTTCAACGAACCACCGGTAGGATTGTGAAAAGAACAAATGAATTAAAATGATAACAACGGAAGAGTAAACTTGAATGAACCACCGTAAAAATTAGGAGACGAACGAAGATGCATCAATGAAGAATATTTGAAGGACGAAGTTGAAAACTGAGAACGATGAATCTTCTGAAATGATAGCCTTCGGAGGAACACAAGGAAAAGAATTTATGAAATGCTTCGGATGGGTATGAAAAGAATTCCTCACAATCGAAACAACTATGAGGATGGCATGAAGCTAGAACCACAAATCTTCAAGAAGACGGGCCAAGATTTAAGAGAAACACTTCTCCGGTCTTCAAATGTTGAGAATGAAGACGAGAAATGTCATGAAGAATTGTTGAGCACTCCGGAATGAAGAATTAAAAGGTTGAACCAATGATGAAAAGAATTGAAAGCGATCTTGGAGAAGGCATGTGACTGATGCAAATCATACTTACGTCACACTTTGAAAAGAATTTAAGAGTAACTCCGGAAAAAGAAGAGTCAGGTAAGATCCTTGGAAAAGACCTGTGGGTTAAGGCCCACTCAAAGAAATCACCGTTGGAAAAGATTGCTTAAGAGATATTGCACCGGTTGAGTTAAATGGCTTGAAAAAAAAAAGGAGACAAGCTCAAAATAGCTTGAATGGATTAAGAATGGAATTATGGATCTTCTGCACTCCGGATATGAATAGCATGAGGAGAATAATTACTTGATGCACCGGAATAAGAAAGCATTGTGAAATGAGGAAAAAGGATAAGATCAACACCGAAATCTTGAATTACATCCACCGGAGAATTAAGAACAAAAGAATGATGAACTTGAAGCTGTTGAGCATCTTCACGATAAATCACCGGATAAGGACATCGAAGGAAAAGAAAGAAGAAACATCACATGAATAAAATGGATATTTCATCTGAGAATTTCTGGCTCCAAGAAGAAAAAAGGGTGGGAGGGCGGGGAAAAAGAAAGACAACTTGAGATGAACAAAATGGACACCGGTTGAAAAAAGAATTAAACATGACCATCTTGATGATCAAGAAGAAATAGCACTCCCATAGAAGTATGAGGACACCGATAAGGAGGTATGGAATCACCATTTGACATCGAAGCAACTCGAATACCAAAATCAAAACAAGAACAAAGGGTAGATATGCAACATGATCTTCACAATATCATTCGAACAGAGAATTGAACGAATGAATTCTGTAGGTACATCAACTTGTCGAGAAGCCACTTGGAGAACAAAAGATAAATAAAAAGGAACAAGGATCAGATAGAACAAATACAAGATAGAAGTTTCGTTCGACATCTTCGTGCTGAAAGCTCATGGAACGTGTTACAAAAGGGTTTTGTCATCCCCGGATCAGCATAGCCAAGGACCCTTTAAGATGCAACTCCCGATCAGAACAAGTCCATGAAACCACTTCACTCAATGTAGAACCCCAAACTTCATATCGAGCATCCGTTGGAAGAATGCCTAGAACTACTAGATAAACCCACCTATAGATTTCTGAAAGTTTCCAGTTATGCAATCAGGTGTTGGGGATACACGGGAAGCACCGCGCAATCAACTCTAAACCTACATCCAGGTGTATCCATCCTTCAACACATAACCAGTCTTTCTCGGAAACTGTTTACCTCGGACCTTCGAAAACGCATCCACTATAACAAGCTATGGCAATACTCTCGAACTACCTCCCCAGTACTGGGTGATGTCGGGGTTATCTTGCCACTGGCCGTATAGGAGAGATTTTCGATGTCGGCCGTCTTAAGTATTTAGTACTGTCGCGATATGCTTGTGTCAATGATACCCCGAAGCTCAACTCCTCGGTAACAGGAGGCATCGAGAACAATATCCTTGTCACAAGAACATCGAAACAATCCCAGAATACTCGCGAGATCCTAAAAAAAAATTGGTGCAATTTTTGAAAGTAGAAGAGAAAAGAGTAATCGTCAGGAGTCCTCACCAGAGAGAAAGGGGATGAGAAGCAAAGAAATCCTACTCTCCGATATAATATAGGACTCAAAAGTTTTTCAGTGTGTGCCTAGACTCAACCGTCAACGATTCGATCAATCAGTGGGGACTTCTAGGTCGGAGAAGGCTCTGAATACCAACTTGTAATGCCCAGGATGGAGTTATACCTCCTACGTGTCGAGGCACGACTTAAAGGCATAAATCCATCCTAGAATGATCTCAAGTTTGGTATCTTTGCACGACTCATGTAAAAGAGGGATTAAATGCAAAAGGAGATAGTTGGCTTACACTCGCCACTTCACACAATACAATACTTAAGCAAAACATCATTCAAAACATCACAACCCGACTACGGGTGAAGATCCAAAAGAAAGATACCAAAACAACAAAAGCCACAGGTCAGGATCGAATCCTAGTAGAAACCACTACTGAACATCGAAACGTAACAAGCAAACGGCCACACTCTTCATCGAGCTCCTGGTGAAGCACTGAACCAGCTCCTGCATCAAACTCGGCTGAACCTGCATCTGGTGTGGTGAAGTAATTGTGAGCCACAGAGGACTCAGCAATCCCGTTCCCGGGTAACAAAACTATTTAAGCCTTGGGTGAGGATAAGGCTGAAGAAAGAACGAGAGGTGAAGGAACAAACAAGAGTCTGCAGCAGCAACTAGCACTAACTTACGTAATAGAGAGCGAGAAGAGAAGTGCATCGGTCGAAAGATGATCACGAAGTGATCCTAATTAAAGCCGGTCAAACATAACCCCACCGTGTTCAACTCCCGAATCCCTATTCGGAAATTGATAGTCACGGTACACACGCTGGTAGTGTATTGAAACATTGTGTCAAGTTATCTACAACCGGAATTAACAAGCTCCCATCTGCCACATAACCGCGGGCACGGCTTTCGAAAGTTCAAACCCTGCAGGGGTGTTCCAACTTGACCCATTACAAGCCCACGATCCGCGGAGTCGCAACTCCATAGTTGGGAAGACCCGAGTATTCTCGGAATCCCGTGCTCAAGTTAAACCGAACTAAGGTAAGGCTAATCCAGCAAATCCTCCCGGCGTGTCGACACCCTGATAGTAGCCGCGCGTATCTAGGTCTCAGGACACGACCGGATGGGCGATTCTACAGGTTTTTACCAAACCTTGAGTTTCCTCGAGGTGGCCCCGCAGACTCCCCGTTTCGGACCAACACTCATGTGGAGCACTGGCCCGGGGTTGTTGAATTAAGAATAAAAGGGATAGCTAGTCCACATGCAAGTTTTTATTAGTTTGTTATTAGGCAAATAGTACCAAAGGTTGGGACTTGCTGGAAAAGACTTAGCACTTAGCGGTTTATCAAGGGGGTCCCATACACCCCAACCGTGTTAGGAACGCA
>LR738710.1:549077237-549117452 GCA_902687465.1 Secale cereale
TTAACATGGCAAGAGGTGAAGCATAATAAAACTATACTAACTAGGCAATTTAAATGAGGCCGGAAAATAACAACAACATATCCGGAAAATCCCCATGAGCATGTTTAATAATTATAAGCAAACAACAATTAACCATATAATGTTGTTATCATGATGCGGATGACATGATCAAGTTTATGCAAGTTTATTAAAAGGTTGACTTAAAGGAGATATGAAGCATTGTCACCGTGGTGGAATGAAAAAGGGTGCCACGGCAACGATCCGAAAATGATGCAACGCAACATATCGGTTCCGGTAACTCGGGAGAGACCGGTGCAAAAGGAAAGATGACGTGAACAAGTTGAACAAGATGATGGGGTGATCCCGTTGCCGGGTTCCCACGAGTCGGTGGCGAGGCAACCGAGGAACAAGTCAAAAGGTCGGAACGGGCACGACGGACACACGGGAGACATTTCATACAACACAACAAGCATCACACGGGTCACATCTCGGGGTTATACCTTCGAAGCGTGCGTTTCGGGGCGGTTCGAGACGTAGTGGACGAAGTCGTTCACGGCCATAGAGCGAAGTAGGCGCTCACGTTTCCGAAGTGGAAGTAGTCGTTCCGTAGAGGTACTTGGCGCCTCGGTAGTCGTTCACGGGGCGACGGTAGTGGTACACGGCGATGGTAGACGAACTCGTTCGTAGATGTACTTGGCGCATTCCTCGTTTCCGGGCGACGGTAGTCGTACTTGTCATGGCGATGGACGTAGGGGTACTTGCATCGGAGGGGTACTCGGTCGTGGAACTTGTCGGGTCGTCGTGTAGTCGAACTTGACGTAACGAAGGGGTACTTGACGTCTCGGGGTACACGGGTCCTCTGCCAAATCAACAGGACATAGCAACACCAAAACTAAACAAAAACTTCAGCACGTTCTAGCGGGAAGGCCTGGCAGTGGCCTGGACGCAGAGGAGGAGGTCGGGGCCTCTGCAGAGAAGCTCGGGGCTGGAGCAGAGAGGGTCGGGCGCGGCCCTGGCCGGACCTTCTGAGGAAGAGGCGAGGAACGACGCTCGGGCGACCTGAAGGGATGCGGACGCGGGGCTCCTGGCGCGGAGGAGGTCGAACTCCCTGGCGGTGCTGGAGGGATGCGGAGGTGCCTGAGGACGGCCGCACGGGGACGATGGCCGCAGGGCACCGGAGAGGCGAGGAAGGCCACGGCGAGGAGGGCTCGGCGCGGAGACGAGGAGGGGCCGCGGTTGCTCGAGGTGGCGACCACGGAGGGAGGAGCGCTCGGATGCTGGACGGGGCGCCGCGCGAGGAACGGAGGGAGACCGACGGCTGGGAAGAAGGGCCTGGCCGCGGCGCTCGGTGGAGGCTCGATGGGAAGAGGGTCGAGGGAGAAGGGGATCGAGACTGGGGGCGAGGGAGAGGGGTCGAGGGAGAGGAAGCGGGGTCGGGCAGAGCGAGGGGAAAACGGGCAGAGAGAGAGCGGCGGCGGCTCGGGGGAAAGAAGGGGAGCGAACGAGGGTGAGGAGAGATGCGGGACTGGGAGCGAGGGATGGCTAGGGTTCGGTGGAGGCCGCTCGGGCTGGTTGGGCCAGGAGGTGGCCCAGATGGCCTCAGGCCTGCTGGACCTGGAGGGAGTTGGCTGTCTTCTCTCCTTCTGCTGTTTTTTTCTCCCAAAATAAAACAGAAAAAAAAACAAACAAGAAGAAGAGGAGGAGAAGGAAGGTAGAGATAGGATGGGGCAAGCGGCTACTTTTCCTCGGGCACGTAAAAAGAGCACGACCGGAGAAAAATACAAAAGGCCAGGACAGAAAAATAATTCAAACATATTTGAATTTAATTCAAATAGGTTTGAACTAAGACGAGATTATTGAAGTGTCCAAAAAAATGTTCAAATTTTCGGAGGAACCTCGAAACAACGGAAAAGAATTATTGGCAAGGTTTTGAAGGTGAAACTTGAAGGGAAAGACATGGGGAAATTATGCAAGTGTGTTATGGTGATTCCAACAATGGAATAATTTAAATATAGCTCCATAATTATTAGGAGGCTTTTATATGTTATAAAGAGAAGACATCTTCCCTCGATTTAAATGGACCGAAGGTCCACACAATTTATTAGGTTGAGATGCAAAAAATAAAATGACATGATGGCATGATGACATGATGCAATGCAAAAAAATAAATAACACAAGCTCAAAAGAAACCCACGGGCAACCCGGAACATCTGGAATCTTCTGGAACCTTCTGCAATCTTCTGGGACGTCGGTCTCGGGCGTCACAGATGGCAACAATATAATATGTGCCTTGCTGCCCCTACTGTCACTGGGAAAGGACACCGCAAGATTGAACCCAAAGCCAAGCACTTCTCCCATTGCTAGAACTATAGATCTAGTAGGACAAACCAAACCAATAATTCGAAGAGTTGCAAGGATATTATGAATGCACATAAAAAGTTCAGAGAAGAACCAAATATCTTTCATAGATAACCTTGATCATAAACTCACAATTTGTCGTGGATTTAGCACGACAGATGTTCGGGTTAACGGACTTAGGTGTGAGGCCATCGCTCGGGTTAGCTTAAAGGGGTTAAAGCGGACGAAGGACACATGGAGTTTTCTACTAGTTCGGCCCCTTCGATGAAGGTAAAAGCCTACGTCTAGTTTGGTGTGGTATTGCTTGGGCTTCGATGACCAGGGAGAGAATCCGCTTGCCTGTGTCTCGAGCTGTTGTTTCTTGTCCTGAACCGTCGTCGGGTCGTCCCTTTATATAGGAGGCGACGCCCGGTCCGGTTTACAGAGTCCCGAGGCTGGCTCATAAACGTGTCCGCCTCGGTCTCTAATCTTTCTATCTTACATCCCAAGTTACATGGTACGACGGTTTACAGACCATGGGCCTTATACACGGGCCCTAAACCTCTATGGGCTATGATCCTTTATTATACATCCTACTGGGCTTGTAATAATACAACCTTGTGAGTGTAATCTGGACCCTCCTGGCCGGTTTATACCTACTAGTAATATCCCTGACATTAGGCCCCAGATTGATTTGAACTTGTTCATGTCAGTCTTCCAAGTCTTGTACAAATTTACTTTCTGCAACTTGTTTGCTTCATAAACCGGCCATGACGTCATCTCCTAAAATCGTTTCAATCCGTTGTGACATCATCTACTCATTTAATGCCCGCATTTGTTTGTTACCTTTCTGTATTGTCGCACTGAAGATCGAGGCGACAACTCAATCTTTATCCGATTTCAGACCTCCTCGATTCCCTCGCTTACCGTTTTTATCTCTTCGGCCTATAAATACTGCCGAGGCCCATCTCTTTTCCCCTTCTGCTTCTTCTTCGTCCGTCTCTAGCGCCCGAGCTTCCGCCGCCGTCCTTCGAGCTCGCCGTCGCCAGCAAGTCCGGCCGCTGCATCAACCTGAACGCGACCAGAAAACTCACCGCTTTTCCTTCGATTCCTCAGGTATGCTTCCTTCTCCCCATAGATCTCACTTTTAGGTTTTCTTCTGTAGCTCACCATGAACCCTCGTTTCTTCGTAGTTCATCGTCGTAGGTCAGTCTTAGCTGTAGATATAACTCGTCAGGCTTGATCCTCATTCGTGCGCTTCCGCTCCATCGTTATACTTTAGCTTCTCCAGCACTGCTAACTTAGATTGAATCTGTAGAGAACTTCCACTGTCTTCACTGAATATGATCGTAATTATCCTGTCTTTTTCCTGCGCCGTAGATCCATACCATACCTCTGTTCATGCGAAAACTATTTTTCACACTTTAGATTTGTAGCTTATCTACTTTATATTACTGGTTTAATCATAGTCCGCTTCTCATATACTTGTCCTGACGGTTTAGATATGAACTTGTATTCCATAGTCGACGATTTAACTTCTTCTTTTTGTTACCATAAACCGGTGGTTGTCTTGTGCACGCCTGATCCGGATTAGGGGGTACCATTAGCCCCTTGCTTAAACCGTCAATTAGGTCAATATCCTCACAAAAACTGCCGGTTTGTTTCGCTAGTTGTAAACCGGATCTTCCACTGTATTTTTCAGCACTCCCTCATCAGAAACGATGGCCAAACAATTTGTTGCTTGCAATTGGGTTCCTTCCCAGATCACTCAGGACGACTTAGTAAATGCTGCTTCCATCGGCCTTCTGGGTCCAAGAGAGGTTCTGCACTGGCGGGCCCCTGGAAAGGAATGTCCTCCTACACCCCAAGAAGGAGAGATCAGTGTTTTCTTTGATCATCTGGCCCAGGGTTTCAGTCCTCCCGGTTCAAAGTTCTTCTGGGATGTGTTAGCCGCTTTTTAACTCCACCCACAAGATGTAGGCCCGAATTCTGTATCGAACATATGTAACTTCCAAGTTTTCTCGGAGGCATACCTTCAAGAAGAACCATCAGTGGATCTGTTCCGGGATTTCTTCCATCTGAACCGGCGGATTGAGTTTACTGATGGACCTCATCAGGAGCTAGGTGGTGTCAGCATCCAGAAAAGAAAGGATGTAAGTTTTCCTCACGCCGCTCTTCACAGCCACCCCAAAGAATGGAACCAGACTTGGTTCTATTGTAAGGATACTTCACCTGAAGGAGAGAATCCGCTGCCGGGTTACTGCGCTTATCGTCTGGCAACAACCCATCCTTTGCAACAGCGTCTAAGCGCCCAAGACCGGGCTCGATATGCCCCTCAACTTTCCAAGCTCAGGGCTTTCGTGGCGAACGGTTTAACCAGCGTTGACTTCGTTCGCTGCTGGCATTTTTGGAGCATCCTTCCACTAAGCCGGCGCTCAAGTCTGATGTGCAAATATACCGGCAAACCGGAAGATCCTCAACGCCACACCAAAATAGTACTTCCTGACAATGAAGTTACTGAGTCTGCGAAGAAAATGTTGAACATCCCTCTGGAGGATTGCAGCCGGACCGGCTTAGCTCCATTCTGCTTGACCAACAAACCGCCATCGGTAAAGCTCTTCTGACCCTTTCTTTTCATCTTAATCCATTCATATCAGTTGTCTTCAACTTGTTATTATTCCTTTGCACAGGCCAATGATCCTTTCTGGAAGAGGAAATCTCAGGATAAACCGGCCAAGCAATCACACAAGAAAACATTTGCTGTCAAGAAGAAAAAAGCTGCTGCCGCTTCCGGTTCAAACCCTGACGAGGATGATCCGGCTTCTGAGGTACTAATTAATCCTTATGTCTTTTGATCTTCCTTTGTCTGAATTTATGTTAATAATACCTTTCCTCAGGATCTGGCGGAGGGAAGTAAAGCGGAGGGAGTTGAGGTAGTTTCTCTCTCCTCTGATTCAGAACCGTTGCCACCCAAGATCCGTCGGGTATCCCGGAAATATCCATTTTCTCACCCTTATGCTCAGTTGGATCCCAACTTTCTTTTGAAGAAACAGTAGCACGAAGCTCGCCGGACCACGCGCCATAGCGGCCATGTGGTTGAGTCGTCCGGGATACCCCTCACGCCAGCTCGCAGGCGCCGTTCAGAGGTTTTGCTCACTCCAACCCTTCTTCATCCAAAAGCAGGCCTTATACGTAAACCTCTTAAACCGTCTGATCCAACTATCAGTAGGCTCCTCTGTCTTCTTCCGACGAGTCGACCGCTACGCAAGTCCCAGTGCTCAAAACCGTTCCTGGGTAAGTCCTTTTTTTCAAACATCCGGTTTATCTTCCAGTTTTTAACTTTGTGATTCTCAATGTTCTTTTGACCTTTATCAGAATGCCAAAGCCTAGCAAAAAGGCGAAAGCAAATAAGCCAGCCGCGGAGACCACTACTGCTGAACCGGCCGGGGACCCTGAAGCGGACATCCCTCCAGAGGACAACTTTGAAGTTCAGCTCGATGATCCCGCTCCTATGGATCATGAAGATGTTGCTGCTCCGGGAGGTCATGACATGGAGAATACGGCTGAACCGGCAAGCCCTGTTCGGGTTAGTCCTCCTCGGGCTAGCCCCGCTCCTGTTAGTCTGGTGCACACTGCTAATCCTCTCCAGCCAACTGCTGTCTCGACAGCAGATGTTGAGATAACCGGGTTAGGCTTCACTGCTCCCACGGAGCCTGTCACCTTGGCTAGGCTTACTACCAAGGAAGAGAAACTTCAACGAGATAAAGGCAAGTGGAGCACAGACCTATCAAGCTATGATCAGCTGAGTGCCCAGGAGCTTCATTCTGGGTATCTGAACCGGCTCTTCACCAGCCGTGACTATGAAGCCGGCTTAGTTAACATGATGAAGAACAAATATGAGGTGACTTTCTTTCCTTTTGCTTTCTGTTTCTGCTTTGTACTTTGCAATCATACCTTTAGACCATAGTAGCCCCCAAGTGCCGGTTTAGCTTCACTGTAGGTAAACCGGGACTTCAATTATGTCTGAGAATGAACTTACATTAGCCCCCAAGTGCCAAGGGCATAACCTTTTTATGTGCTTGGGACTTGTCTGAAAAAATTTGCTTTCCTTACTTCAATTGTACATTAGCCCCCAAGTGTCAAGTGCATAACCTGTTATGTGCTTGAGACTTTGAATAATCTGTCCTTCTCACACGTTTTCTTTTCTTTTAGGCTAACTTGAACCGGAGAGCGTCGGAGGCAACTGAGCTCTGGAATAACTTGGCCTTCCATGAGGCTGCTTCAACCAAAGCTAAGGAAGAACTTGTCCTTGCTTTGACGAACATGGAAAAATTGAAGAAATATTTTGAAGCGGAGCGGTCCACATGGGAGGTGCAAAGGGACACTCTAGAAAAAAGAGAAAAGGATGTCGAAGCCGCTCTCAATCCGGTTACGCAGGAACTATCCGGGTTGAAACAGCAAATAGAGAACGTGACTTCTGCTATCTTTGGTGAGTATCTGTCTTCATATATTTGTATCCTTGCAATCTTTGTTCTGCTCTGGTTTAACTCGCCAATTGCACACAGGGAGGCGCATAACTCATCTTGGAGATGATGTCTGGAAGAAGCTTAAGGCAGCTTATACCCTGGTGGAGCAGCTCTACTCCGGCGCTCAAAGGGCTATCAGTGCCATGTCACACAATAAACCGGCGCCGACCACCATCCAAGCCACCCTGGAAAAGTTGTCTGTCCTACCTATACGTCTTGTTGAGGTGAAGAAGTCTGCTGCACGAGCTGGCTCTTTCATGGCGCTGACCCGGGCCAAAGCATGGGTCCCTGATTTTGATCCAGCTGAAGCCATGAACGGCTATCCCAGCATGAAAGAGGACGGGTCAGCCTTCTCTGCTGAAGATCTCCGCTCTTTGACCAAGGATATGCGCCCTCTCGCCAGTAAGCTTGTCGATGAAGCAGATTTGACAAGGTATCATCCGGCTTATGATCTAGAAAATTCGCGGGTGGAGCGGCCAGTTTACGACACTAAAAATCTGATCCCACCAGTTCGTAACCACACTTTCGCTCCAGATATTGACCCTTCAGATCTTATCAATGATGAAGTGTATTTCCGTGCTCTCTCCAAGATTGACTAGAGCGCTCCTGGTTTCCAGCCATTGCCTGGAGTCGATGAAGACCCGGAACAAGTTGACCCTCAGCCTTCGCAGCGTGAAGAGGAGTCGTAAACCGTCCGGTTTAACTTGTAGTTGCTGAGTACTTTGCCAGAAACTTTTGATCCATTCGGGCCTGCAAGTGCCTTGTAATAGGATAATTGAAATACTGCCTTTGTCCGACTATTTATGGCACTATTTGAATTGGCATCTCTCAATTTAATCTTCTGTTTGCAATGCTTGATCGGCTTATATTACCTGTGCCTGCATGAACGAAGCTTTGATTAAGTGTGCTTGTCAACCTTAACCCGGTAGGAATAATTGAAGGCGCAGGTGCTGATGAGGATCTTGGCTCTCTTATTTGGCTTAGCCTGATGGCCGATCCGGGTTACAATGAACGCCGGTTTAACTCTCGCTGGTGTTCATGACCCAGACTTTAACTTTGTAGATATCTAGTCAACCTTGTAGTTGTCCAGTCTCGCATCAATGGACTTGGTTAAAAACCAATGATCATGATGACCAAGATTTATGAAATCATAAAAAATAGAAATAAGGTTTTTGGGGAAAATAAGACCATGTAGTCGAGGCTTTTTACAAGCTGCCAGGCTCCAAATTCGAGGCTTTTTATGAGCTGCCAGGCTACTGTCATTAACCATTTTAGCAAAGCCTGTCAAGATGCTCCGCAATCCTTAACCAAATCATCGATGACAAGCTACCCAATGTTTCAAAATCTCATAAAGATTTTGTCTTTAGGTAATCAACTTGATGATCGTCAATTTAACGTGGCCAAGTTCAGGGTCCCGAAGGAGTAACTTGTGGCAGGTTCGACGGGTCATACCAGGTTTACCTGGACGGCGTGATTTACTTGAGGCAGGCAGGTTAATACGGGGTTTTAGGTGCATGCACCGGGCTTCCAAGCCATGTTCACAACAAGGGTATTCAACTCTCTGCGAGCCCCCCGGTAGTGTGTGAGCCGTTTTTGCTCATCGGGGCATATGTTTGAGCTGGGTTGGGCACCAACACTCTCTTTTACCCCTCAGCATCATGTGGAAATTGCTGAAGCAACCAGAGCAGTGCTCTTATGATGGGCTTCATACCGCCGCCGGCTCAAGAGGCCATGGGAAACTCCCTTGCCCGCGGAAGCCCCCATGTGATTCTTGTTTGATAAGATGGTTGATTCCTTGATGTATCAAGGGCGCCGGTTTAGGAGGCCATGGTAAGCTTCTGTAGAAACTCCCATGTGATACTCCTTTGAAGAACACGGCTGATTCCCTGATTCTGTCAAGGGCGCCGGTTTAAGAGGCCATGGAAGGTTTCTTTCGAAGCCCCCATATGATACTCTTGGTTATAAAAGACACGGTTGATTCCCTGATTCTATCAGGGGCTCCGGTTTAAGAGGCCATGGAAGGTTTCTTTCGAAGCCCCCATGTGATACTCTTTTTGCGAAGAAGATAGCTGATTCCCTGGTGATCCGGGGGCGCCAGTTTGTTTTATTAAGTATAATATATACATTGTACATAAAGCGGAGCCAATGGCTCAAGTGTAGTAAGGTCGAAGAAGAGCGATGTTCCACGGCCGCTTTGTCTCCTCCTCCGCCGTACATGAGTCCTTATGTTCTCGAACGTCGACAAGGTAGTATGATCCATTGTGTAGGTTTTTGCTGACCACAAAGGGTCCTTCCCAAGGTGGGGATAGCTTGTGCATATCTGTCTGGTCTTGGATGAGCCGGAGCACCAGATCTCCCTCCTGGAACATTCTGGTCTTAACCCGGCGGCTGTGGTACGGGCGCAGATCTTGTTGATAAATCGCTGATCGCGCTGCTGTCGTGTCCTGTTCCTCGTCTAGCCGGTCCAAGCTGTCTTGCCTTGCTTGTTCATTATCCGCTTCAACGTAAGCTGCCACCCGTGGTGAATCATGCCAAATATTGCTGGGCAGGACCGTTTCAGCACCATATACCATAAAGAAGGGCGTGTATCATGTAGATCTGTTAGGTGTAGTGTTGATGCTCCACAAGACAGAAGGCAACTCCTCTACCCAGCAACCCGGGGTTCTTTGCAAAGGAACCATAAGCCGGGGCTTGATGCCTCTCAAGATCTCTTGGTTGGCTCTCTCAACTTGGTCGTTGGACTGAGGGTGAGCTACTGATGACACATCAAGGTGAATATGTTCTCTTTGACAGAACTCTTCCATCTCTCCTTTATATAGGTTGGTGCCATTATCAGTTATAATGCTGTGTGGAAAGCCAAACCGGAAAATCACCTTTTTGATGAACTTAACCGCTGTTGCCGCATCACACTTACTGACAGGCTCTGCTTCGACCCACTTTGTAAATTTGTCCACTCCAACAGGTGGGTTTTCTGATCCTGGGATCTTTTAAAGGGTCCAACCATATCAAGCCCCCAAGTCGCAAATGGCGAAGTGATTGGAATCATCCGCAGCTCCTGCGCCGGTACATGAGCACGTCGCGAAAATTTCTGGCAAGCATCACATTTTCTGACCAAGTCCTCTGCATCGGCGTGAGCCGTCAGCCAGTAGAACCCATGACGAATAGCTTTAGCTACCAAGGACTTTGAACCGGCGTGATGACCACAATCCCCTTCATGAATCTCTCGAAGAATATCACAGCCTTCCTCTGATGATACGCACCGTTGAAACGCTCCAGAAACGCTTCGATGATGAAGTTCTCCATTGACAATAGTCATGGATTTAGACCACCAGATTATCATCCGGGCCTCCACTTCGTCCTCTGGCAACTCACCTCGGCTCATATACGCCAAATAAGGGAGTGTCCAATCCGGAATGACGTGAAGTGTTGCGACTAACTGTGCTTCCGGATCAGGAACAACCAAGTCCTCCTCTGACGGTATCTGTACTGACGGGCTATGCAATTCATCCAGGAAGGTATTAGGTGGAACCGGTTTACGCTGAGAACCCAGCCGGCTCAATGCATCGGCTGCTTCATTTTTTCGCCGGTCTATGTGGTCCACCTGATATCCCTTGAAGTATCCCGCGACTGCATCCACTTCTCGCCGGTAAGCCGCCATGAGCGGATCCTTAGAATCCCACTTACCAGATAGTTGTTGCGCCACCAGATCTAAGTCACCAAAGCACTTAACCCGGCTCAAGTTCATCTACTTGGCCATCCGCAAACCGTGGAGGAGAGCTTCATACTCAGCAGCATTGTTAGTACAAGGGAACATTAATCGGATGACATAACAGAACTGATCACCTCGTGGGGAAGTTAACACGACTCCAGCCCCCGAGCCCTGCAATTGCCTTGAACCGTCAAAATGTATGATCCGGCTTCTCCTCAGGTGCTTGCAACTCTGTCCAATCATTGATGAAATCCACCAGTGCCTGGGACTTTATAGCAGTATGGGGCACATATTTTAATTCGTGTGGGCTAAGCTCAATGGCCCACTTCGCCACTCTGTCAGTGGCTTCTCTGTTCTGGATTATATCCCCCAACGGAGCTGAACTGACCACAGTGATTGGGTGGCCCTGGAAGTAGTGCTTCAACTTACGGTTTGCCATGAACACACCATACACCAATTTCTGCCAGTGTGGATATCTTTGTTTCGACTCAATGAGCACCTCACTGATGTAATAAACCGGCCGTTGAACCGGATATTCTTTATCTGCTTCTTTGCGCTCCACCACAATGGCCACGCTAACTGCACGGGCATTGGCGGCCACGTATAACAACAGCGGCTCCCTGTCAACCGGGGCAGCAAGGACTGGTGGTTCTGCCAATTGCCGCTTCAAATCCTCAAACGCAGCGTTTGCAGCATCGCTCCAGACAAAATGGTCCGTCTTCTTCATCATCTGATAAAGCGGGATCGCCTTTTCCCCCAAACGTCTGATGAACTGGCTCAATGCTGCAATACGGCCTGCCACGCGCTGGACATCATTGATACAAGCCGGTTTAGCCAAGGATGTGATCGCCTTGACCTTCTCCGGATTAGCTTCAATCCCTCTGTTTGACACTAAGAATTCAAGAAGCTTGCCTGCTGGAACACCAAAAACACACTTCTCCGGATTAAGCATCATCTTGTAAACTTGGAGGTTGTCAAAGGTTTCTTTTAAGTCCTCTATCAGCGTCTCCTCCTTCCTGGATTTTACCACAATGTCATCCACATATGCATGGACATTTCTTCCAATCTGCCCTTGTAGGCAGTTCTGCACACAACGCTGATAAGTTGCTTGGGCACTCTTGAGCCCAAAAGGCATGGATACATAGCAGAAGGCTCCAAAGGGAGTTATGAAAGTTGTCTTCTCCTGGTCCTTAACTGCCATCTTGATCTGATGATAACCTGAATATGCATCCAAAAAACTTAGCCGCTCACATCCCGCCGTAGCATCGATAATCTGATCAATACGGGCGAGAGCAAAAGGATCAGTTGGGCAAGCCTTGTTCAAGTCTGTATAATCAACACACATCCTCCAAGTTCCGTTTTTCTTTAGCACCAGCACCGGATTAGCCAACCACTCCTCATGAAATACTTCCACTATGAAGCCTGCGGTCAAAAGCCTAGCCACTTCCTCACCTATAGCCTTGCGCCTCTCCTCATTGAAGCGGCGCAAATACTGCTTGACCGGTTTAAACTTCGGATCAATATTAAGACTGTGCTCAGCGAGTTCCCTCGGTATACCTGGCATGTCAGAAGGCTTCCATGCAAAGATATCCCGGTTCTCACGGATGAATTCGATGAGCGAGCTTTCCTATTTGGGGTCTAGGTTAGCGCTGATAGTGAACTGCTTGGATGAATCGCCTGGAACAAAGTCAACCTGCTTGGTTTCCTCTACCGATTTAAATTTCAAAACCGGATCATGCTCTTTAGTTGGCTTCTTCAACGGGGACATATCTGCCGGATCAACATTGTCCTTATAAAACTTCAGCTCCTCCATAGCGCAAACTGCCTCAGCATATGCTGCGTCTCCCTCCTCACATTCCAACGCGATCTTGCGGCTCCCGTGAACCGTGATGGTTACCTTGTGACCCGGCATCTTGAGCTGTAAATAAACATAACACTGTCTAGCCATGAACTTGGCGTAAACCGGTCTCCCAAACAGAGCATGATATGGGCTCCTGATCTTTACAACCTCGAAGGTCACTGTCTCTGATCTAGAGTCATGCTCATCCCCAAAGGTAACTTCCAGATCAATTTTCCCAACTGGGTAAGCCGATTTACCGGGCACCACACCATGGAACACTGTGTTGGACTGCCGGAGCTTCTTATCTCTCAATCCCATACGTCGGAAAGTCTCATAGTATAGGTTATTGATGTTGCTGCCTCCATCCATAAGTACCTTTGTGAACTTGTAACCACCCACCTGAGGTGCCACCACTAAGACCAACTGACCCGGATTATCAACCCATGGCGGGTGATCCTCTCTGCTCCATACAATGGGCTGCTCGGACCAACGTAAAAAATGTGGTATTGCCGGTTCAACAGCATGCACTGCTCTCTTCAGAACCTTTTGATCCCGTTTGCACAGACTTGTGGTGAAAACATGATATTGCCCACTGCTTAGCTCCTTCGGATTATTCTGATATCCGGATTGCTGTTGCTTCTGACGCTGTTGATTGCCCTGGTTGTTGTATCCACCCTGACCATGTTGCTAGTTATGTTGCTGCTGATTGTTGCCATTGTGGTTATTGTTACCGCCGTGATATCCTGATCCGGATCCACCACCCTGGTAACCCGGACCCTGAAAACCGGTACCTGATCCGCCGGGGGACCCGTGGTTATACTTGGCCTGCTTCATAAACTCCTGCATAATAAAACATTCTTTCCAGAGATGCGTAGCCGGATTTTCCTCTGTATCGTGCTTTGGGCAAGGTACGCTCAACTAGTGATCTAAATTAATAGGCGGCCTCCCATTGCGTGGGGGCGGTCTACCCTTGCGGCGCTGCCCGTTGTCTTGAACATTCGTATTGGCCACGAAGTCCGAGTTGCCTTCCGCTTCACGCTTGCCATTGTAACCTGTACTTGCTGGATTGGCCTGCGCCGGTTTACCATTTTTGCTCGCTTTCCCGGTTTTGTCTCCTTATGCGTCTGGATACTTGGTGTTATCAAAGTCTCCATACTTTACCAAGGCGCCCATGAGCGTTCCCATGTCATTGCAATCACGCTTGAGTCGTCCCAGCTTCTGTCTCAAAGGCTCAAACCGGCAATTGCCTTCCAAGGTCACTATAGCAGTGCTCGGATTGATGCTATTGGAGGAGTGCAAGATTTCGGATACTCGCTGCACCCAACTGCTTGTGGTCTCTTGCTCTCCTTGAACACATGCAGCTAAATCAACCACGGACATCGGCTGCTTGCATGTGTCTTTCAAATTATTGATGAACCGGCGACGCAACTCGCCCCATGATCCGATGGAGTTAGGCGGTAAACACTTTAGCCAGGTCCGGGTCGTGCCCTCAAGCATCATGGTGAAGTATTTGGCACACGCAGCTTCATCCACATCAAGCATCTCCATAGCCATCTCATAGCTTTCAACCCACGCCTTCGGAGCCAGATCCGCCATGTAGTTGGGTACCTTGCGCGGGCCTTTGAAGTCTTTGGGTAGTTTCACATTCCGTAAAGCGGGGATGAGACACTACACCCCCAAGGAACTGGACATGATTCATGTTTCTGTGGTGGTGGGGTGAACCGACGTTGCTTGACGGGTATCATCGCGGGCAGTATGTCTAGCCTGGTCCACCGCTTCTTGGGCATGTGCCTCTACTCCTACCGGATTATCCTGCCTCTGTCGGTGTCGTCTCCGCGCGCTGCTAGATACAGCCGGTTCATCCAGGTGCCTCATGTAGCTCCGGCTCGGGCGGGGGGTTAAATGAATCCTCTCCCGGCTATAAGAATACGCCTGCTGCTGTGTTAACGCTGTGTCCAGCAACTCCTTAGCCCGTCGTGCCTCCATTGCTATGGGGGACGTCCCCTCAATGGGAAGAGCGGCCAGCCGTGAAGCGGCGGCGACAATGTTGTCCAACAAGTTAGAATAATGGCCGGGAGGAGTGGGTACTGCAGCGTCGGCACAACTTGGCGGTTCCGCTCTGTGGCTGGTGGCTGAACCGACGCGCCCGTCCCCGGAGCTCCTCCCCGGTTTACCTCTGGGCGGTTACTGGTTCCCGCTCCTGGTGTCTAAAGAGATTCCTTGCCTCATAAACCGGCGGTAAACGAGATTGTTGCCTTCTGTACATTACCTCCTGTGAAGCGTTCTGATCCAGCCTGAGCCGAAAAGCTTGGGAATCTAGCTTTGCCTGTCTTATAGCCATCCTGGCTTTCTCCGCATCCAGATCCAACTTAGCTTGCTCAATCCTGCTCTTCAACTGAGCGATCTCCGCATCATGCTGCGCCTTGTCGGCCTGGGCTACTTCCGCTGTTGCAAGCGCCGTCAAGTTATCGACTAAGGTGGTTAGGACGTCAGAGGGCGACGGGGGAAGGTCTCCAACTCTGGCTCCTGCTGCCTCTGAGGTTAACGCCCCGGTCGTCGAGGGCTGCTGCATAGGTTGTGATTCGGCCATGAAAACAGCAACCCTGTTCGGCGGATCAAAGGGGTCCGGAATACTATCGCCATCGGACACACCCTCGGACCGGCTGTCCTGCAACAGATACAAAGATTCGGTCTCTCCAGATGAAGATTCATCGTCGGAATAGACAACTGTCTCACCACCAGAATCCAATCCGTCCTCGGCTTGTACTCCATGCACTGCTCCAATGAAAACATGCTTCATGGCGGGCTGAATCCGGGCCAATCTCGCATGCTAAGCCGGCTCGACGATGTTGGGGAAGATGTCCGACTCAGGTCCCGGTTCGCCGATCTTGCCGATGAAGACGTGGATGCCGCCGAAGGGGACCCGTACCAGTATTCGATTGAATCGGCCTCGGGGTCCCAGCCTGCATCGTCGATGTAGATCCGGCCGCGATGATTCTTGGTCATCCGGCTCACTTCGTAACCCTTGAGCCCTTCAAAGCTGCCCTTCAAGAACTCGAAACCATCGTGCGATAGCCCCACGGTGGGCGCCAACTGTCGTGGATTTAGCACGGCATATGTCCGGGTTAACGGACTTAGGTGTGAGGCCATCGCTCGGGTTAGCTTAAAGGGGTTAAAGCGGACGAAGGACACAGGGAGTTTTATACTAGTTCGGCCCCTTAAATGAAGGTAAAAGCCTACGTCTAGTTTGGTGTGGTATTGCTTGGGCTTCGATGACGAGGGAGCGAATCTGCTTGCCTGTGTCTCGAGCTGTTGTTTCTTTTCCTGAACCGTCGCCGGGTCGTCCCTTTATATAAGAGGCGACGCCCGGTCCGGTTTAAAGAGTCCCGAGGCCGGCTCATAAACGTGTCCGCCTCGGTCTCTGTCAGAGATATTACTAGCAGGTATAAACCGGCCAGGAGGGTCCGGATTACACTAACAAGGTTGTATCATTACAAGCCCAGTAAAATATGTAACAAAGAGGTCATAGCCCATAGAGGTTTAGGGCCCATGTACAAAGCCCGCGGTATGTAAACCGTCGTACCACGTAACTTGGGAGGTAAGATAGAAAGAGTAGAGACCGAGGCGGCCACGTTTATGAGCCGGCCTCGGGAATCTATAAACCGGACCAGGCGTCGCCTCCTATATAAAGGGACGACCCGGCGATGGTTCAAGGACAAGAAACAACAGCTCGAGACACAGGCAAGCGGATTTGCTCCCTGGTCATCGACACCCAAGCAATACCACACCAAACTAGACGTAGGCTTTTACCTTCATCGAAGGGGCCGAACTAGTATAAATTCCCTGTGTCCTTCGTTCGCTTAAACCCCTTCAAGCTAACCCGTACGATGGCCTCACACCTAAGTCCGCTAAACCGGACATCTGCCGTGCTAATTGCACGACAGTTGGCGCCCACCATGGGGCTATCGCACGATGGTTTCGAGTTCTTGAAGGGCGGCTTTGAAGGACTCAAGGGTTACGCAGTGGGCCGGATGACTAAGAGTCGTTGCGGCCGGATCTACATCGACGATGCAGGCTGGGGCCCCGAGGCTGATTCAATCGAATATGGGTATCGGGTCCCCTTCGGCGGCATCCACGTCTTCATCGGCAAGATCGGCGAACCGGGACCTGAGTCGGACATCTTCCCCAACATCATCGAGCTGGCTCAGCGTGCGGGATCAGCCCGGATTCAGCCAGCCGTGAAGCGTGTCTTCGTTGGAGCAGTGCATGGAGTACAAGCCGAGGACGGATCGGATTCTGGTGGCGAGACAGTTGTTTATTCCGAAGATGAATCTTCATCCGGAGAGACCGAATCTTTGTATCTGCTGCAGGACGGCCGATCAGAGGGTGTGTTCGATGGTGATAGTATTCCGGGCCCCTTTAATCCGCCGAGCAGGGTTGTTGTCTTCATGGCCGGATCACAATCTATGCAGTAGCCCTCGATGACCGGGGCGTTCACCGCCGAGGCAGCGGGAACCGGGGCAGGCAACCAAACCCCGTCGCCCTCTGATGTCCTATCCACCTTGGTTGGCACTTTGACGGCACTCGCAACAGCAGAAGTAGCCCCTGCTGACAAGGCGCAGCATGATGCGGAGATCGTTCAGCTGAAGAGCCGGATTGAGCAAGCTAAACTGGATCTGGATGCGGAGAAAGCCAGGATGGCTACAAGACAGGCAGAGCTAGATTACCAAGCCTTCCGGCTTAGGCTGGATCAGAACGCTCCCCAGGAGGTAATGTACAGAAGGAAACAAACTCGTCTACCGCCGGTTTATGAGGCGAGGAATCTCTTTGGCACACCAGGAGCGGGTAACCGCCCAGCGGTAAACCGGGGACTGGCGCGTCGGTTCAGCCGCCAGCCATAGAGCGTAACCACCAAGTTGTGCCAACACCGCACGTTCCCACCCCTCCCGGCCATTATTCTAACCCGTTGGACAACATTGTCGCCGCCGCTTCACGACTGGCCGCTTTACCCATTGAGGGGACATCCCCCATAGCAATGGAGGTACGGCGGGCTAAGTAGTTGCTGGACACGGCGTTGACACAGCAGCAGGTGTATTCTTATAGCCGGGATAGGATTCATTCAACCCCCCGTCCGAGCTGGAGTTACACAAGGCACTGGGATGAACCAGTTGTATCTAGCAGCGAGCGGAGACGGCACCGTCACAGGCAGGATAATCTGGCAGGGGCAGGAGCACACGCCCAAGAGGCGGTAACCCAGGCTAGACATACTGCCCGCGAGGACACCCGTCAAGCGACGCTGGTTCACCCCACCACCGCAGAAACGGGAGTCATTGCCAGTTCCTTTGGGTTACAGTGTCTCATCCCCGCTTTACAAAGCGTGAAATTACCCAAAGACTTCAAAGGCCCGCACAAGGTACCCAACTACATGGCGGATCTGGCTCCAGAGGCATGGGTTGAAAGTTATGAGATGGCTATGGAGATGCTTGATGTGGACGAAGCTGCGTGCGCCAAATACTTCACAATGATGCTGGAGGGCACAGCTCGGACATGGTTAAAGGGTCTACCGCCCAACTCCATGGGGTGAATTGCGTCGTCGGTTTATCAGTAATTTCAAAGACACGTGCAAACAGCCGATGTCTGTGGTGGACTTAGCAGCATGTGTTCAAGGAGAGCAAGAGACCACAAGCAGTTGGGTGCGGCGAGTATCAGAAATCCTGCACTCTTCCAATAGTATCAACCCGAGTACAGCGATAGTGACTTTGGAGAACAATTTCCGGTTCGAGTCTTTGAGGCTGATGTTAGGACGGCTCAAGCGCGATTGCAACGACATGGGAACGATCATGAGCGCTTTGGTGAAGTATGCGGACTCTGATAACACCAAGTACCCAGATGCAGACGGAGACAAATCCGGGAAGGCGAGCAAAAATGGTAAACCGGAGCAAGCCAATCCGGTAGGTACAGGTTATAATGGCAAGCGAAAAGCGGAGGGCGGCTCAGACTTTGTGGCCAATACTAACGTTCAGGACAACGGGCAGCGCCGCAAGGGTAGACCGCCCCCGCGCAACGGGAGGCCACCCTTCAATCTAGATCAACAGCTGAATGTGCCTTGCCCAAGACACGGTACAGAGGAAAACCCGGCTACGCATCTCTGGAAAGACTGCCGTATCACTTATGAGGTTATAAAACAGGCCAAGTATAACCACGGCCCCCCCGGCGGCGGATCAGGTTCCGGTTTTCAGGGTCCGGGTTACCAGGGTAGCGGATCCGGATCAGGATATCATGGAGGTAACAATAACCACAACGGCAACAATCAGCACCAGCATAACCAGCAGAATGGTCAGGGTGGTTACAACAACCAAGGCAATCAGCAGCGGCAACAGCAGCAGCAATCCGGATATCAGAATAATCCGAAGGAACTAAGCAGCTGGCAGTATCATGTTTTCACCACAAGTTTGTGCAAACCAGATCAAAAGGTTCTGAAGCGGGTCGTACACGCGGTTGAACCGGCGATACCACGTTTTTTACGTTGGTCTGAGCAACCAATTGTGTGGAGCAGAGAGGATCACCCGCCACAGGTTGATAATCCGGGCCAGTTGGCCTTAGTGGTGGCACCGCACGTGGGTGGTTACAAGTTCACAAAGGTACTTATGGATGGAGGCAGCAGCATCAACATCCTATACTATGAGACTTTCCGACGTATGGGGTTGAAAGATAAGAAGCTCCGGCAGTCCAACACAATGTTCCATGGAGTGGTGCCAGGTAAGTCGGCTTACCCAGTTGGGAAGATCGATCTGGAAGTTACCTTTGGGGATGAGCAGGACTCTAGATCGGAGACGGTGACCTTTGAGGTCGTAAAGATCAGGAGCCCATATCACGCTCTGTTTGGGAGACCGGTTTACGCCAAGTTCATGGCTAGACCGTGTTATGTTTATCTGCAGCTTAAGATGCCGGGTCATAAGGGAACCATCATGGTTCACGGGAGCCGCAATATCGCATTGGAATGTGAGGAAGGAGACGCAGCATATGCTGAGGCAGTTTGTGCTACGGAGGAACTTAAGTTTTATAAAGACAATGTTGATCCGGCAGATATGTCCCCGTTGAAGAAGCCAACTACAGAGCATGATCCGGCGTTAAAGTTTAAATCGGCAGAGGAAACCAAGCAAGTTGACTTTGTTCCGGGAGATTCGTCCAAGCAGTTCACTATCCGCGCTAACCTAGACCCCAAATAGGAAAGCGCGCTCATCGAGTTCATCCATGAGAGCCGGGATATCTTTGCATGGAAACCTTCTGACATGCCAGGTATACCGAGGGAACTCGCTAAGCACAGTCTTAATATTGATCCGAAGTTCAAACCGGTCAAGCAGTATTTGCATCGCTTCAACGAGGAGAGGCGCAAGGCTATAGGTGAAGAAGTGTCTAGGCTCTTGGCCGCAGGTTTCATGGTTAAAGTGTTTCATCCAGAGTGGTTGGCTAATCCGGTGCTGGTGCTCGAGAAAAACGGAACTTGGAGGATGTGCGTTGACTACACAGACTTGAACAAAGCTTGCCCAACTGATCCCTTTGCTCTCCCCCGTATTGATCAGATTATCGATGCTACGGCGGGATGTGAGCGGCTAAGCTTTTTGGATGCGTATTCAGGTTATCATCAGATCAAGATGGCAGTTAAGGATCAGGAAAAGACGGCTTTCATAACTCCTTTTGGAGCCTTCTGTTATGTATCCATGCCCTTTGGGCTCAAGAGTGCCCAAGCAACATATCAGCGTTGTGTGCAGAACTGCTTCAAAGGGCAGATTGGAAGAAATGTCCATGCCTATGTTGATGACATTGTGGTAAAATCCAGGAAGGAGGAGACACTGATAGAGGAGTTAAAAGAAACCATTTTCAACCTCCGGGCTTACAAGATGATGCTGAATCCGGAGAAGTGTGTGTTTGGTTTCCCAGCAGGCAAACTCCTTGGATTCTTAGTATCAAACAGAGGAACTGGGGCTAATCCGGAGAAGATCAAGGCGATCACATCCTTGGCTAAGCCGGCTTGCATCAATGATGTCTAGCGTGTGGCAGGCCAAATTGCAGCTTTGAGCCGGTTCATCAGCCGTTTAGGGGGAAAGGCAATCCCGCTTTACCAGATGTTGAAGAAAACCGACCGGTTTGTCTGGAGCGATGCTGCAAACGTTGCGTTCGAGGATCTGAAGTGGCAATTGGCAGAACCACCAGTCCTTGCCGCCCCGGCTGACAAGGAGCCGCTGTTGTTATACGTGGCCGCCAATGCCCGTGCAGTTAGCGTGGCCATTGTGGTGGAGCGCAAGGAAGCAGGCAAAGACTATCCGGTTCAACGTCCGGTTTACTACATCAGTGAAGTCCTCATTGATTCAAAACAAAGATATCCACACTGGCAAAAGTTAGTATATGGGGTATTCATGGCAAACCGGAAGTTGAAGCACTATTTCCAAGGCCACCCAATCACTGTTGTCAATTCAGCTCCGTTGGGGGATATAATCCAGAACAGAGAAGCCACTGGCTGAGTGGCGAAGTGGGCCATTGAGCTTAGCCCACACGGACTAAAATATGTGCCCCGTACTGCTATAAAGTCCCAAGCATTGGTGGACTTCATCAATGATTGGACGGAGTTGCAAGCACCTGAGGAGAAGCCGGATCATACATACTGGACTATTCACTTTGACGGTTCAAGGCAATTGGGGGGCTTGGGGGCTGGAGTCGTGTTAACTTCCCCGCGAGGTGATAAGTTCTGTTATTTTCTTCGATTAATGTTCCCTTGCACTAACAATGCTGCTGAGTATGAAGCTCTCCTCCACGGGTTACGGATGGCCAAGGAGATGAACTTGAGCCGGGTCAAGTGCTTTAGTGACTCGGATTTGGTGGCACAACAAGTATCTGGCAAGTGGGACTCCAAGGATCCGATTATGGCGGCTTATCGGCGAGAAGTGGAAGCAGTCGCAGGATACTTCAAAGGATACCAGGTGGACCACATAGACCGGCGGAAAAATGAAGCGGCCGACGCATTAAGTCGGCTGGGCTCTCAGCGTAAACCGGTTCCACCGAATACCTTCTTAGATGAACTGCATAGTCCGTCAGTACAGATACCTTCAGAGGAGGATTTAGCTGTTCCTGATCCGGAAGCACAGCTAGTTGCAGCACTTCACGTTATTCCGGATTGGACACTCCCTTACTTGGCGTATCTGAGCCAAGGTGAGTTGCCAGAGGACGAAGTTGAGGCCCGGCAGATAATCCAGCGATCCAAATCTATGACTATCGTCAAGGGAGAACTTCATCACCGCAGTGTTTCTGGGGCGTTTCAGCGGTGTATATCAACAGAGGAAGGCTGTGATATTATTTGAGAGATTCATGAAGGAGATTGTGGTCATCACGCCGGTTCAAAGTCTTTGGTAGCTAAAGCTTTTCGTCACGGGTTCTACTGGCTAACGGCTCACGCCGATGCAGAGGACTTGGTCAGAAAATGTGACGCTTGCTAGAAATTTTCACGGCGTACTCATGTTCCGGCGCAGGAGCTACGGATGATTCCAATTACTTGGCCGTTTGCGACTTGGGGGCTCGATATGGTTGGACCTTTTAAAAGTTCCCAAGATCAGAAAACCCACCTGTTAGTAGCAGTGGACAAGTTTACAAAGTGGGTTGAGGGAGAGCCTGTCAGTAAGTGTGATGCGGCAACAGCGGTTAAATTCATCAAAAAGATAATTTTCCGGTTTGGCTTTCCACACAACATTATTACTGATAATGGCACCAACCTATCTAAAGGAGAGATGGAAGAGTTCTGTCAAAGAGAACATATTCGCCTTGATGTATCATCAGTAGCTCACCCTCAGTCTAATGGCCAAGCTGAGAGGGCTAACCAGGAGATCTTGAGAGGTATCAAGCCCCGGCTTATGGTTCCTTTGCAAAGAACACCGGGTTGCTGGGTAGAGGAGTTACCTTCTGTCATCTGGAGCATCAACACTACACCTAACAGGTCTACAGGATATACGCCTTTCTTCATGGTATAAGGTGCTGAAGCGTTTCTCCCTAGTGACATCCGGCACGACTCACCACGGGTGGCAGCTTACATTGAAGCGGATAACGAGCAAGCAAGACAAGACAGCTTGGACCGGCTGGATGAGGAACGGGACACGGCAGCAGCGCGATCGGCGATTTATCAACAAGACCTACGCTGGTACCGCAGCCGTCGGGTTAAGACCAGAACGTTCCAAGAGGGAGATCTGGTGCTCCGACTCATCCAAGACCAGATAGATATGCACAAGTTATCCCCACCTTGGGAAGGACCCTTTGGGGTCAGCAAGAACCTACACAACGGATCATACTATTTGGTCGACGTTCGAGAACACAAGGATTCACGTACGGCAGAGGAGCAGACGAAGCAGCCGTGGAACATCGCTCTTCTGCGACCTTACTACACTTGAGCCATTGGCTCCGCTTTATGTACCGTGTATATATTATGATTAATAAATAAACCGGCGCCCCGGTAAACCGGGGAATTAGCCATCTTCTTCGCAAAAAGAGTATCACATGGGGGCTTCGAAAGAAGCTCACCATGGCCTCTTAAACCGGCGCCCCTAATAATATCAGGTAATCAGCCGTGTCTTTCCTACACAAGAGTATCACATGGGGGCTTCGAAAGAAGCTCACCATGGCCTCTTAAAAATCGGCGCCCCTGATAGCTACAGGGAATCAGCCGTGTTTTTCAAAGGAGAATCACATGGGAGTTTTCTACAGATCCAACCTAAACCGGTGAGATAAGCTACAGGTTTAAAGTGTGAAAACAGTTTCCACATGAAGCTGAGGTAAATATGGATCTAAGGCGCAAGAAAAAGACAGAATAATACAAGTTATATTCAGGGAAGGCCGCGGAGGTTCTCTACAGATCCAACCTAAACTAGCAAAGCTAGAAGGACTAAGGATATAGCGATGGAGCAGAAGTGCACGAGTGAGGATCAAGCCTAAACAAGTTTAAATCTACAGTCAAGACTGACCTACGGAGATGAACTACAAGGAAACGAAGGTTCATGGAGAGCTACAGAAGAAACCCTAGAATAAGATCTACGGGGAAGAAGATGGAGTACCTGAGGAAATAGAGGACGGCGGCGAACTTCTCTCGAGGCGTTCAGGTCGATGCAGTGGACGGGCTCGAGGACGACGGCGACCTCAAAGAATGGCGGTGGAGCTTCGAGCGCTGGAGACGGAGGAAGAAGAAAGTAGAAGGGGAAAAGAGGTATGCCTCGGCAGTATTTATAAGCCGAAGGGATAAAAACGGTAAGCGTGGGAATCGAGGAGGCCAAAAATCGGATAAAGATTGAGTTGTCGCCTCAATCTTCGGTGCGCCAATAAAGAAAGGTAACAAACAGATGCAGGCATTAAATGCGGACATGATGTCACGACGGATTGACGCGATTCGAGGAGATGACGTAATGGCCGGTTTATGAAACAAACAAATCACAGAAAGGAAACTTGTACAAGACTTGGAAGACTGATATGAACAAGTTCAAATCAATCTGGGGCCTAATGTCAGGGATATTACTAGCAGGTATAAACCGGCCAGGAGGGTCCAGATTACACTGACAAGGTTGTATCATTACAAGCCCAGTAGAATATGTAACAAAGAGGTCATAGCCCATAGAGGTTTAGGGCCCATGTACAAAGCCCGCGGTATGTAAACCGTCGTACCATGTAACTTGGGAGGTAAGATAGAACGAGTAGAGACCGAGGCAGACACATTTATGAGCTGGCCTCGGGACTCTGTAAACCGGACCGGGCGTCGCCTCCTATATAAAGGGATGACCCGGCGACGGTTCAAGGACAAGAAACAACAGCTCGAGACACAGCCAAGCGGATTCACTCCCTGGTCATCGACGCCCAAGCAATACCACACCAAACTAGACGTAGACTTTTACCTTCATCGAAGGGGCCGAACTAGTATAAATTCCATGTGTCCTTCGTCCGCTTTAACCCCTTCAAGCTAACCCGTATGATGGCCTCACACCTAAGTCCGCTAAACCGGACATCTACCGTGCTAATTCCACGACAGTCTCTATTCTTTCTATCTTACATCCCAAGCTACATGGTACAACGGTTTACAGACCATGGGCCTTATACACGGGCCCTAAACCTCTATGGGCTATGATCCTTTATTATACATCCTACTGGGCTTGTAATAATACAACCTTGTGAGTGTAATCCAGACCCTCCTGGCCGGTTTATACCTACTAGTAATATCCCTGACACAAATCATCGGATCTCGACAAATACACCGCAAAAAGAGATTACATTGAATAGATCTCCTCGAAGACTGAGGAGAACTTTGTATTGAGATCCGTAGAGAGAGAAGAAGCCATCTAGGTACTAGCTATGAACCCAAAGGTCTGTGGTAAACTACTCACAACTCATGGTGAGGGCGATGGTGATGATAATGAAGTCCTCCGTGATGGATCCCCCTCCGGTGGAGCTCCGGAACAGGCTCCAAGATGGGATCTCCACGGGAACAGAAGGTACCTCAGTGGAATTAGGGTATTTCTCTATTCACGGAGTTCCTGGGGTACGTGGACTTATATAGGAAGAAGGAGGGCACCGGGGGACGCTCGAGGGGGCCACGAGGCAGGGGGCGCGCCCCCTTCCCAGGGCGCACCCCCCACCCTCGTGGGCCGGCCCTCTGGCCCCTGACGTGGTTCTCAAGCTCCGCGTGCGTGATTTTCTCCAAAAATATCTCTCGCGAAGGTTTCATTCCGTTTGGACTCCGTTTGATATTCTTTTTCTGCAAAACCCTGAAACAGGCAAAAAATAGCAATCTGGACTGGGCCTTTGGGTTAGTAGGTTAGTCCCAAAATGATATAAAAGTGAATGATAAAGCCCATTAAACATCCAAGACTTCATAAATAATAGCATGGAACAATCAAAAATTATAGATACGTTGGAGACGTATCAAGCATCCCCAAGCTTAATTCCTGCTCATCCTGGAGTAGGTAAATGATAAAGAATGAATTTTTGATGTGGAATGCTAACCAATATAGTTTTTCAATGTAATTCTCTTAATTGTGGCATGAATGTTCAGATCTGAAAGATTCAAGATAAAATTCTATATTGACATAAGAAATAACAGTACTTCAAGCATACTAACAAAGCAATCATGTCTTCTCAAAATACTATAGCTAAAGAAAGTTATCCCTACAAACTCATATAGTCTGGCTATGCTCCCTCTTCATCGCACTAAATATTCATATCATGCACAACCCCGATTTCAGCCAAGCATTTGTTTTCATACTCTATCTTTTCAAACCTTCCAACTTTCACGCAATACATGAGCGTGAGCCATGGATATAGCACTATGGGTGGAATAGAGGTGGTTGTGGAGAAGACAAAAAGGAGGGAGATAGTCTCACATCGACTAGGCGTATCAACGGGCTATGGAGATGCCCATCAATAGATATCCATGTGAGTGAGTAGGGATTGCCATGCAACGGATGCACTAGAGCTAAATATGAATGAAAGCTCAACAAAAGAAACTAGTGGGTGTGTATCCAACTTGCTTGCTCACGAAGACCTAGGGCATTTGAGGAAGCCCGTCGTTGGAATATACAAGCCAAGTTCTATAATTAAAATTCCCACTAGTATATGAAAGTGACTAAGCATGAGACTCTCTACAATGAAGAACATGGTGCTACTTTGAAGCACAAGTGTGGAAAAAAGATAGTAGCAATTGTCCCTTCTCTCTTTTCTCTCATTTTTTTGGAGGGGCTCTCTCATCTTTTTTTATTAGCCCCTCTCTATTTTTTTTGGGCCATCTCCTTTTTTTATTGGCGTTTCCTCACATGGGACAATGCTCTAATAATGATGATCATCACACTTTTCATTACAACTCGCTACCACAACAAATATGACTCTACATGAATGCCTCCGACGGTGTACCGGGATATGCAATGAATGAAGAGTGACATATATGAAAATTATGCATGGTGGCTTTGCCACAACTACGATGTCAACTACATGATCATGCATGGCAATATGACAATATGATGCGTGTCATATGAACGATGGGTGGAAAGTTGCATGGCAATATATCTCGGAATGGCTATGGAAATGCCATGATAGGTAGGTATGGTGGCTGTTTTGAGGAACAATACGGTTGCTGTTTTGAGGAAGGATATATAGTGGGTTTATGGCACCGGCGAAAGTTGTGGGGTACAAGAGAGGCTAGCAATGGTGGAAGGGTGAGAGTACGTATAATCCATGGACCCAACATTAGTCATAAGAACTCATATACTTATTGCAAAATTCTACGAGTCATCAAAACAAAGCAATCAACACATGATCATCAAAACAAAGAAATCAATGCATGATCCTAGGGGGGAGGTTGGTAGGAATAACCATCACGCGCCCCCTACCTCCACACCAAGGTTGGCACTCTACAAATACCTTATGCTCTAACTTCGTCACATAGCGGTTCACCATACGTGCATGATACGGGAATCACTAACCTTAACACAAGTATTTCTAAATTTCATAATAACTCCACTAGCATGACTCTAATATCACTATCCTCGTGTCTCAAAACAACTATCAAGCATCCAACATCCCATTCTATTCAATGCACTTAGTGTGAAAAAATTTACTACATTGACGTTGGATGTTTATCATGTGAAGACTGGTTTCTTTAGACTAAACACATTGCCATTATGTTTTGATAGACTCTCAAAAGTATTTAAGTGAAGCATTAGAGTTCAACAATTTCTACAAAATATTATCACCACCGTGCTCTAAAAGATATAAGTGAAGCACTAGAGCAAAAACTATTCAACTCAAAAGATATAAGTGAAGCACATAGAGTGTTCTAATAATTTCTAAGACATATTTAACTCTCTCCAATAGGTGTGTCCAGAAAGTATGATTGTGGCAAACTAACAAGCAAAGACTCAAATTATACAAGACGCTCCAAGCAAAACACATAACATGTTGCGAATAAAAATATTGCTCCAAGTATAGTTACCGATGGATGAAGACGAAAGAGGGGATGCCTTCCCGGGGCATCCCCAAGCTTAGGCTTTTGATTATCTTGAATTTACTTGGGGTGCCATGGTCATCGCCAAGATTAGGCCTTTGTTACCCCTTGTTCCATAGTCCATCAAAGCAATACTCAAAACTTGAAAACTTCACAACACAAAACTTAGACAAAAATTCTCGTGAGCTCCGTTAGTATAAGAAAGCAAACCACAACTCAAAAGTGCAGCAATGAATTCATTATTTGTTTATATTGGTGTTAAACCTACTGTATTTCAACTTCTCTATGGTTCATGTCCTCCAATACTACTCATAGATGCATTGAAATAAGCAAACAACACACGAAAAACAGAATCTGTCAAAAACAGAACAGTCTGTAGTAATCTGCAGGTTTCGCCTACTTCTGAAACTCCAAAAAATTCAAACTAAATTGTTAAATTTGCGGAATTTGTCTACGAATCATCTGCAAAAAGAATCAGCTAAAAATCACGCTCCAGTAAAATCTGAAAACCACTTTAGCAAGCGCTAACGATTCTGTTTTTCACAACAAGATCATATAAACTTGACACAAGTCTTCCCAAAGGTTCTACTTGGCACAAACACTAAACAAAACATGAAACCACATCTAATCAGAGGCTAGATGCAATATTTATTCCCTGACAGCAACAAAAACAAAAAACATAAATTGGGTTGCCTCCCAACAAGCGCTGTCGTTTTACGTCCCTAGCTCGGCACGATACAAGATAGATCTAGGTATTGCCATCTTTGGAAGGCAATCTATAAGTGGCTCTCATGATAGATTCATATGGTAATTTGATTTTCTTTCTAGGAAAGTGTTCCATGCCTTTCCTTAATGGAAATTGGAATCTAATATTTCCTTCCTTCATATCAATAATTGCACAAATTGTTCTAAGGAAAGGTGTACCAAGAATAATAGGACATGAAGGATTGCAATCTATATCAAGAACAATGAAATCTACGGGCACATAACTCCTATTGGCAACAATAAGAACATCATTAATCTTCCCATAGGTTTCTTAATAGTGGAATCCACAAGATGCAAATTTAAAGAACAATCATCAAGCTCATGGAACCCTAGCAAATCACACAAAGTTTTTGGGATAGTGGAGACACTTGCACCCAAATCACACAAAGCATAGCATTCATGATCTTTTATTTTTATTTTAATAGTAGGTTCCCATTCATCATAAAGCTTTCTAGTGATAGAAACTTCCAACTCAAGTTTTTCTTCATAAGATTGCATCAAAGCATCAACTATGTGTTTGGCGAAAGCTTTATTTTGACTATAAGCATGCGGAGAATTTAGCACGGATTGCAACAAGGAAATACAATCAATCAAAGAGCAATTGTAATAATTGAATCCCTTGAAATCCAAAGTAGTGGGTTCATCACTATGCAAAGTTTTAATCTCTTCACTCCCACTTTTAGCAATTATAGCATCAAGATCTAAAAACTCCGAATCATTGGGACACCTTAAAGCAGAATCATCTCCAATCCTATCTTCATCAAGATTTATACTACAAAACAAGGATCTAATAGGAGACACATCAATAACTTTCAGATCTTCATCTTTATTTTCATGATAATTTCATCTTTATTTTCGTGATAACTAGACGAACACGATTTAATATAATCTTCTCTTTTAGCACGCATTCTAGTGGTTCTTTCTTTGTATTCATCAATGGAAATTAGCATGGCTTTGAGAGACTCATTGATATCATGCTTAGGTGGGATAGATCTAAGTTTCAAAGAATCAAAATCAAGAGTAATTCTATCCACACTTCTAGCCAATTCATCAACCTTAAGCAATTTATCTTCAAGCATAGCATTTAAATTCTTTTGCGAGATCATAAACTCTTTAACACTAGTTTCAAATTCAGAAGGCATCTTTCCATAAGAGTTGTTGTAGGAATTACCATAATTATTAGAGGAATTACTAGTAAAAGGCCTAGGATTAAAATTACCTCTATAAGCATTGTTACCAAAATTATTCCTACCAACAAAATTCACATCCAAATATTCATTGTTATTCTCAATCAAAGTGGCCAAAGGCATATCATTAGGATCAGAAGAAGCACTCTTAGCAGCAAACAATTTCATAAGTTCATCCATCTTTCCACTCAAAACACTAATTTCTTCGACAGCATGCACTTTTTTACTAGTAGATCTTTTGGTGTGCCATTGAGAATAATTAACCATAATATTATCTAGGAGTTTGGTAGCTTCTCCTAAGGTAGTTTCCATGAAAGTGCCTCCGGCGGCCGAATCTAAAAGATTTCTAGAAGCAAAATTCAAGCCAGCATAAAAGTTCTGAATAATCATCCATAGATTCAAACCATGTGTAGGGAAATTACGTATCATCTATTTCATTCTCTCCCAAGCTTGTGCAACATGCTTGCTTAAAATTCATAATATCGTTTCTAAGAGAGATGATCTTAGCAGGAGGGAAATACTTAGAGATAAAAGCATCTTTGCACTTATTCCACGAATCAATACTATTTCTAGGCAAAGCGGAAAACCAAGTTTTAGCATGATCTCTAAGTGAAAACGGAAATAACTTCAATTTAACAATATCGTTATCTGTATCCCTTTTCTTTTGCATATCACACAAATCAACAAAGCTGTTTAGATGGGTAGCGGCATCTTCACTAGGAAGGCCGGAGAATTGATCTTTCATGACAAGATTCAATAAAGCATCATTGATCTCATAAGATTCAGCATCGGTAATAGGAGCAATCAGAGTGCTAATAAAATCATTGTTGTTGGTATTGAAGAAGTCACACAATTAGGTATTGTTCTGAGCCATAGTGACAAGCAAGCAATCCAACACACACAAGCAAACAAGAAGTAAGCGAATGATAAACACACGGCGGAAGAAGGACAAATAAAACGGCAAGGGTGAAGTGGGGGAGAGGAAAACGAGAGGCAAAAAATGTAATGCGAAGGATAAGGGTTTGTGATAGGTACTTGGTATATGACTTTTGCGTAAGCCTCCCCGGCAACGACGCCAAAAATTCTTCTTGCTACCTCTTGAGCTTGCGTTGTATTCCCTCGAAGAGGAAAGGGAGATGCAGCACAATAGCGTAAGTATTTCCCTCAGTTTTTGAGAACCAAGGTATCAGTCCAGTAGGAGACCACGCGCGAGTCCCTCGCACCTGCACAAACAAATAAGAACTTCACAGACAACGCGATAAGGGGTTGTCAATCCCTTCACGGTCACTTACGAAAGTGAGATATGATAGTGATGATAGTTTATATTTTTGGTATTTTTAGTTTATAAGAATAGCAAATAAAAGCGGTAAAGGTAAAGTAGATGTAGATTGATATGTTGAGAACAGACCCAGGGGCCATAGTTTTCTCTAGTGGCTTCTCTCATTATAGCGATATTCTACGGCGGGTAAACAAATTACTGTCGAGCAATTGATAGAAAAGCAAATAATTATGAGACTATCTAGGCATGGTCATTGTATATAGGCATCACGTCCGAGACAAGTAGACCGACTCCTGCCTGCATCTACTACTATTACTCCACACATCGACCGCTATCCATCATGCATCTAGTGTATTGAGTTCATAAGAACAGAGTAACACCTTAAGCAAGATGACATGATGTAGATGGATAAACTCAAGCAATATGATATAAACCCCATCTTTTTATCCTTGATGGCAACAATACAATACGTGCCTTCCTGGCCCTACTATCACTGGGAAAGGACACCGCAAGATTGAACCCAAAGCCAAGCACTTCTCCCATTGCAAGAACTATAGATCTAGTAGGCCAAACCAAACCAATAATTCGAAGAGACTTGCAAGGATATTATGAGCACACATAAAATGTTCAGAGAAGAACCAAATATCTTTCATAGATAACCTTGATCATAAACTCACAATTCATCGGATCTCGACAAACACACCGCAAAAAGAGATTACATCGAATAGATCTCCTTGAAGACCAAGAACTTTGTATTGAGATCCAGAGAGAGAGAGAGAAGAAGCCTTCTAGATACTAGCTATGGACCCGAAGGTCTATGGTAAACTACTCACAACTCATGGTGAGGGCGATGATGATGATGATAGTAGGACCCGTGATGGATCCCCCTCTGGGGGAGCTCCGGAACAGGCTCCAAGATGGGATCGCCACGGGAAAAGAAGGTACGGCGGTGGAATTAGGGTTTTCTCTCTGTTCACGGAGTTTCTGGGGTACATGGATTTATATAGGAAGAAGGAGGGCATCGGGGGACGCTCGAGGGGGCCACGAGGCAGGGGGTGTGCCCTGGGAAGGGGGGCGGGCCCCCACCCTCGTGGGCTAGCCCTGTGTCCCTTGACGTGGTTCTCAAGCTCCGCGTGCTTGATTTTCTCCAAAAAATATCTCTTGCGAATGTTTTATTCCGTTTGGACTGCGTTTGATATTCTTTTTCTACAAAACCGTGAAACAGGCAAAAAATGGCAATCTGGTCTGGGCCTTTGGGTTAGTAGGTTAGTCCCCAAAATGATATAAAAGTGAATGATAAAGCCCATTAAACATCCAAGACTTCATAAATAATATCATGGAACAATAAAAAATTATAGATACGTTGGAGACGTATCAGTGTCTTTGGCGAGGAGTATTGTCGGGGCCTCATGGGCATCCTCGGCAAGGAGCCCCGTCATTGCCTTGTCGTCTGGTTCTCATGTCGTGATCCATAGACCTTTGTCTCCACAAAGATCTGCATGCCATCACGTGGGCGCTTGCCGAGCCTTGGTTCCAATGTTGTTGATGACGGTGAGTTCCTAGGCTCCAGGGTGGCTGCGACGGAGGCGTTTGGGCGAATCGCCCCGGCAAGGGCTCTTGCCGGGGGCGTGCAGGCCGCCCCGGCTAGAGTCCTTGTCGGGGGAGAGCTTGTCTTCTTGCTTGGTCTTCTTGTTCCACCTTCGTGGCGTTGTTGTGGTAACTTTGTGTCTCTGGATTCCCTCCTCTGCCTTGTTATGTGTGGTCACAGGCGTGGCTCTGACTGCCCGTGCACAAGTAAGCGGTATAAATGAGCGCCCCTACTTTTGTACACCAACAATAAGTTCTCTGTAACGCGGTAATTTTTCAGAATTTGTAGGGTTAGGGAAGTGTGAGAACAATTCCACTCTTTACAGACTGTACTGTTTTAGTAGATTGTTGTTATGTTTGCAATGCTTGCATATGTTTGCTTGTTTAATGATTCTATTTGAGGATAGGAGTATTAAATATGTGACGCCCCCGATTCGACCGTACACTATTCATGTACGCAAATGTGTACGGGCCGGCCAAGATCAGGGACTCACGGGAAGATATCACAACACAACTCTAGACACAAATTAAAATAATACAAGCTTCATATTACAAGCCACGGGCCTCGAGGGCTCGAATACAGAAGCTCGAAAGGAGCAGAGTTCGTGGGAGCAACAATATCTGAGTACAGACATAAGTTAAACAAGTTTTGCCTTAAGAAAGATAGCGCAAACATCAACGATCGAAGAGGCAAGGCCTCCTGCCTGGGACCTCCTAACTACTCCTAGTCATCAATTGTCCCCACGTAGTAGTAGGCTCCGTCGGGGTAGTAGTAGTAGTCGACTGGAGTGGCATCTGGCTCTTTGGATCCGCCATCTGGTTGCAACAACCAAAAAGAAGAAGAAGGGGGAAAAGGGGGAGCAAAGCAACCGTGGGTACTCATCCAAAGTACTCGCAAGCATAAGATCTATACTAAGTATGCATCAGTATCAAAGGAATGAGTTGTATATGTGGACTGAACTGCAGAATGCTAGAATAGAGGAAATGCCTAGCCTATTGAAGACTAGCATCTTCAAGCATCTTCAAGCATCTTATGGAAACAACCATCTTGCAGTAGTAGAAGGGAGTACAAAATAGCATTTTAATTAACAAACATGTTGTAACAATAACCATCACATATCTCAAGTATCCATGTCTAGTTGTAAGCGATCAGGAGATAAGACTGAACGTTCATTACCGTGGACACGGCTATTCGAATAGATAACTTCCCTGCAAGGGTGCACCACGTAACCCTCACGCTCGATCATCTTTGGCCGGACACACTTTTCTGGATCAATGTCCGGCCTCGGAAGATTGCTCCCTCTTGAGCTTGCATTGTATTCCCTCGAAGAGGAAAGGGAGATGCAGCACAGTAGCGTAAGTATTTCCCTTAGTTTTGAGAACCAAGGTATCAATCCAGTAGGAGACCACCCGCGAGTCCCTCGCACCTGCACAAACAAATAAGATCTTCGCAGCCAACGCGATAAGGGGTTGTTAATCCCTTTACGGTCACTTACGAGAGTGAGATCTGATAGAGATGATAGTTTATATTTTTGGTTTAATAAAACAAGAAATAAAAGCGGTAAAACTAAAGTAGATTGATATGTTGAGAATAGACGCGGGGGCCATAGTTTTCTCTAGTGGCTTCTCTCTTGATAGCGATATTCTACGGCGGGTAAACAAATTACTGTCGAGCAATTGATAGAAAAGCAAATAATTATGAGACTATCTAGGCATGATCATTGTATATAGGCATCATGTCCGAGACAAGTAGACCAACTCCTGCCTGCATCTACTACTATTACTCCACACATCGACCGCTATCCAGCATGCATCTAGTGTATTAAGTTCATACGAACAGAGTAATGCCTTAAGCAAGATGACATGATGTAGAGGGATAAACTCAAGCAATATGATGTAAACCCCATCTTTTTATCCTTGCTGGCAACAATACAATACGTGCCTTGCTGCCCCTACTGTCATTGGGAAAGGACACCGCAAGATTGAACCCAAAGCCAAGCACTTCTCCCATTGCAAGAACTATAGATCTAGTAGGCCAAACCAAACCAATAATTCGAAGAGACTTGCAAGGATATTATGAGCACACATAAAAAGTTCAGAGAAGAAGCAAATATCTTTCATAGATAACCTTGATCATAAACTCACAATTCATCGGATCTCGACAAACACACCGCAAAAAGAGATTACATCAAATAGATATCCTTGAAGACCGAGGAGAACTTTGTATTGAGATCCGGAGAGAGAGAAGAAGCCATCTAGATACTAGCTATGGACCCGAAGGTCTGTGGTAAACTACTCACAACTCATGGTGAGGGCGATGATGAAGGCCTCCATGATGGATCCCCCTCCGGTGGAGCTCTGGAATAGGCTCCAAGATGGGATCTCCACGGGAACAGAAGCTACGGCGGTGGAATTAGGGTTTTCTCTCTGTCTACGGAGTTTCTGGGGTACGTGGACTTATATAGGAAGAAGGAGGGCACCGGGGGCCACTTGAGGGAGCCTCGAGGCAAGGGGCGCGCCCTGGGAAGGGGGGCGTGCCCCCCACCCTCGAGGGCCACCTCTTTGTCTCCTGACTTGGTCTTCAAGCTCCGCGTGCGTGATTTTCTCCAAAAATATCTCTTGCGAAGGTCTCATTCCGTTTGGACTCCATTTGATATTCTTTTTGTGCAAAACTCTAAAATAGGCAAAAAAACAGCAATCTAGACTGGGCCTTTGGGTTAGTAGGTTAGTCCCAAAAATGATATGAAAGTGAATGATAAAACCCATTAAACATCCAAGACTTCATAAAATAATAGCATGGAACAATAAGAAATTATAGATATGTGGGAGACATATCAAGCATCCCCAAGCTTAATTCCTGCTCGTCCTCGAGTAGATAAATGATAAAGAAAGAATTTTTGATGTGGAATGCTAACCAATATAGTTTTTCAATGTAATTCTCTTAATTGTGGCATGAATGTTCAGATCTGAAAGATTCAAGATAAAAGTCTATATTGACATAAGAAATAACAATACTTCAAGCAATACTAACAAAGCAATCATGTCTTCTCAAAATACTATGGCTAAAGAAAGTTATCCCTACAAAATCATATAGTCTGGCTATGCTCCCTCTTCATCACACAAAATATTCATATCATGCACAACCCCGATTTAAGCCAAGCATTTGTTTTCATACTCTATCTTTTCAAACCTTTCAACTTTCACGCAATACATGAGCGTGAGCCATGGATATAGCACTATGGGTGGAATAGAGGTGGTTGTGGAAAAGACAAAAAGGAGGGAGATAGTCTCACATCGACTAGGCGTATCAACGGGCTATGGAGATGCCCATCAATAGATATCAATGTGAGTGAGTAGGGATTGCCATGCAACAGATGCATTAGAGCTAAATATGAATGAAAGCTCAACAAAAGAAATTAGTGGGTGTGTATCCAACTTGCTTGCTCATGAAGACCTAGGGCATTTGAGGAACCCATCACTGGAATATACAAGCCAAGTTCTATAATGAAAATTTCCACTAGTATATGAAAGTGACTAAACATGAAACTCTCTACAATGAAGAACATGGTGCTACTTTGAAGCACAAGTGTGGAAAAATATAGTAGCAATTGTCCCTTCTCTCTTTTCTCTCATTTTTTTGGAGGGGCTTTCTCCTTTTTTTTATTAGCCCCTCTCTATTTTTTTGGGCCATCTCTTTTTTTTATTGGCCTTTCCTCACATGGGACAATGCTCTAATAATGATGATCATCACACTTTTTATTACAACTCGAAATTACAACTCGATACTACAACAAGTATGACTCTACATGAATGCCTCCGGCGGTGTACCAGGATATGCAATGAATCAAGAGTGATATATATGAAAAATTATGCATGGTGGCTTTGCCACAACTACGACGTCAACTACATGATCATGCATGGCAATATGACAATATGATGTGTGTCATATAAACGGAACAGTGGAAAGTTGCATAGCAATATATCTCGGAATGGCTATGGAAATGCCATGATAGGTAGGTATGGTGTCTGTTTTGAGGAACAATATGGTGGCTTTTTTGAGGAAGGATATATAGTGGGTTTATGGGACCGGCGAAAGTTGCGCGGTACAAGAGAGGCTAGCAATGGTGGAAGGGTGAGAGTGTGTATAATCCATGGACTCAACATTAGTCATAAGAACTCATATACTTATTGCAATAATCTACGAGTCATCAAAACAAACAATCAACGCATGCTCCTACGGGGGAGGTTGGTAGGAGTTAACCATCGCGCAACCCCGACCTCCCCACAAAGGTTGGCACTCTACAAATACCTCATGCTCTAACTTCGTCACATAGCAGTTCACCATACGTGCATGATACGGGAATCACTAACCTTAACACAAGTATTTCTCAATTTCATAATAACTCCACTAGCATGACTCTAATATCACTATCCTCATGTCTCAAAACAATTATCAAGCATCCAACATCTCATTCTATTCAATGCACTTGGTGTGAATTTTTTTACTACATTGACATTGGATGTCTATCATGTGAAGACTAGTTATTTTAGGCTAAACACATTATCATGATGTTTTAATATACTCTCAAATAGGTATAAGTGAAGCATGAGATTTCAACAATTTCTACAAAATATTACCACCACCGTCCTCTAAAAGATGTAAGTGAAGCGCTAAAGCAAAAACTATTCTACTCAAAAGATATAAGTGAAGCACATAGAGTGTTCTAATAATTTCTAGGCCATATTTAACTCTCTCAAATAGGTGTGTACATCAAGGATGATTGTGGCAAACTAACAAGCAAAGACTCAAATTATACAAGACGCTCCAAGCAAAACACATATCATGTTGCGAATAAAAATATAGCTCCAAGTATAGTTAGCAATGGATGAAGACGAAAGAGGGGATGCCTTCCCGGGGCATCCCCAAGCTTAGGCTTTTGATTATCTTGAATTCCTTGGGGTGCCATGTGTGACGCCCGAGACCGACGTCCCAGAAGATTCCAGAAGCTTCCCGAAGATTCCAGATGTTCCGGGTTGCCCGTGTGTTTCTTTTGAGCTTGTGTTATTTATTTTTGCATTGCATCATGTCATCATGCCATCATGTCATATTTTATTTTGCATCTCAACCTAATAATTCGTGTGGACCTTCGGTCCATTTAAATCGAGGGAAGGTGACTTCTCTTTAAAACATATAAAAGCCTCCTAATATTATGGAGCTATATTAATAATATTCCTTTGCTCCGGAATCACCATAACACACTTGCATAAATTCCCCATTGTATTTTCACTTCGAGTTTCACCTTAAAAACCTTGTCTTATTTCTTTCCGTTGTTTCGAGGCTCCTCCAAAAATCTAAACTCCTTTTATTTGCAAGCTAAATGTTTTAGTTTGCACTTCCCTTTTTGTTGGTTCTATTTTTGTTGGGTTGGTAATAACCCGTAAAGCCTTACAAAAATGTCCCATCTTTTATTTTCTGTTCTCTGCCTCTTCTTTTTATTTTGCTCTCTCTTTTATTTTTTTGTTAAGAGATAAAAGGGGGCATCCCTCACCTCCTTCTCCCTAAGGCCCAGGCCAGCAAAGCTCCTCCAGGCCACCTCCCTCTCCCTCCTTGGCCCAACTCCTCTTTCCAGCCTTCCCCGCCGGCCATCTGGCCCATTCTCTCCAGGCCAGCCCGCATACCCCCCAAACCCTAGCTGACCGCGCAGCCTTGCACCCTCTCCCCTCGTTTCCTCTCAGCCGCCGCCACCCTCTCGCTCGGTCCCGCATCTCCCCGTTTTCCCTCCTTCGATCCTTCGCTCTCGTCCCGACCAAGGCCGATTCCATCGCCCTCTGTCTCCCTCGTCACCCGAACCCCTCGCCCCGTTCTCCCCTCTCTACTCCCGAGCCCGTTCCCTCCTCCTCTGGTCGTCGACCTCGCCTCGCCAAGGCCCCTGCCTGGCGTCCCCTCGCCGATTCCCAGCGCCGGGAGGACCCCGCGCCGTGCGCCCCGAGTCCCTCCTCCGCACCCGTCCTCGAGCCGGCCATCGAGGCCGTCTCCTCACCCCTCCGCGCCAGCGCGCCCCGGCCAGGGTCCGCGCCCATCCTCCCTCCTGCGGCCTCCCTTCGGCGCGCCCCTCTTCGAGGCTCCTCGAGCCGCCCGCATCGCCAGACGACCGCCGTGGCCTCCTCCGTCCTCCAGGCTCCAGCGCTCCTCCAGCGCCGGCCACCAGCGCCCCTTCGTCCGAGCCCTCCTCGCCTCGTTCCAGCCGCCTTGGACGGGGCCGGAGCCGCGACGCCCGAGGCCTCCGTCTTCACCTCCAGCAGCTCGTTCGAGCCTCCGCACCGCAGCGCCGTGCAACCCTGTTCCTTTTTTTTGTTTTTTTTTGTTGTTTTGTTGTTTCGGTTACTGTTGTTGTTTGTTTTCTCAAGTAACCACGGTACAGCAAGTAACTCGACGAACTGTGTACCCCTTCGAGTCGCCGATGACCCGTTAAGTTCGACTACACGGTCGCCACGAGTACCCCTACGACCAAGTGCCACGACGACCGAGTACATCCCCGAACGTCTACCGTCGCCGAGTACCACTACTTCCTCTACCGTCACCGCGAGTACCACTACCGTCGCCCGGAAACGAGGAATTCGCCAAGTACCACGACACGATGACGTGAACAACTACTTCCTCTACGACCGCGAGTACCACTACTTCCACTACGATCTCGAACGCTTCGAAGGTATACCGAAACGACCCCATGGTTGAACGCTCGTGCTTGTGTGTTGTATGCAATGTCTCTCGTGTGTGCTTCGTGCCCGTTCCACCTTTTGTCATGTTCCTCGGTTGCCTCGTCACCGACTCGTGGGAACCCGGTAACGGGATCGCCCCACCTCTTTCATCTCGTTTGACTCACCCACGCTATCTTTCCTTTTGCACCGGTCTCTCCCGAGTTACCGGAACCGATATGATGCGTTGCATCATTTTCGGATCGTTGCCGTGGCACTCTTTTCTTTCCACCACGGTGACAAATGTTTCCTATCTCTTCATGTTAATGTCAACCTTCTAATAAAAACTTGCATAAACTTGTTCATGTCATCCGCATCATGTTAACAACACTAATATGTTAAATTGTTGTTGCTTATAATTATTAAACATGCTAATGGGGATTTTCCGGACTTGTTGTTGTTATTCTCCGGCCTCATTTAAAATGTCTTAATAGTGTAGTTTCTTTATGCTTCACCTCTTGCCATGTTAAAAACATTTAATCTTGTCTTGTTAATAACGAGAGTCAACTAAATAATTAAATGTGGTGTTTCGTCAATATGCAACTCGTTGCATATTGATCTCCACTTAACTTGTAGAATTTGTTTGTGCACTTTGCCATGCCATGCATATTTAAACCGGACATGCATCATACTTGTTTGTGCATCGTGCCATGCTTATGATTGTGTGTTTACCGTGTTGTTCTTTCTTTTCGGTTGCTTCTCTTGTTAGCTTCGGTTTCGTTCCGGAGTTGTGAGGATCCGCTCGACTGTTGCTCCGTCTTCTTCTTGGATCCGTTCTTCTCCTTTGTGGAATCCCAGGCAAGATGACCGAACCCGGATACCATTACTATTTTTGCCTCTTGCTAGAGTAACGCTCTATAGTTTTGCCTCGATGCCCATGTCTTCTTGTCAGCCTCCTACTTGTAACTAATTGCCATGTTTAACCACCCTACCTACGCAAACCGTTGCTTGGCTATACGTAGGCTTGCTCAGCCCCTCTTATAGCATTGTTAGTTGCAGGTGAAGATTGAAGATGCTTGCTTCATGTTGAAGTTTGGTTGGGTTATATCACACTATATAAATGCTTAAAAATTGAAATCATCTATATACTGGCAGGGTGGAAGGCTAAGCCTTTTGCTTGGTGTTTTGTTCCACTCATGCCGTTAGGAACCGTATAAACCGGTGTTATGTTCCTTGATTATGCGTTCCTAACACGGTTGGGGTGTATGGG
>LR738710.1:549117938-549230743 GCA_902687465.1 Secale cereale
GCTTGTGATGGGCCAAGTTGGAACACCCCTGCAGGGTTTGAACTTTCGAAAGCCGTGCCCGCGGTTATGTGGCAGATGGGAGCTTGTTAATTCCGGTTGTAGATAACTTGACACAATGTTTCTAATACACTACCAGCGTGTGTACCGTGACTGTCAATTTCCGAATAGGGATTCGGGAGTTGAACACGGTGGGGTTATGTTTGACCGGCTTTAGCTAGGATCACTTCGTGATCATCTTTCGACCGATGCTCTTCTCTTCTCGCTCTCTTTTACGTAAGTTAGTGCTAGTTGCTGCTGCAGACTCTTGTTTGTTCCTTCACCTCTCGTTCTTTCTTCAGCCTTGTCCACACCCAAGGCTTAAATAGTCGTGTTACCCGGGAACGGGATTGCTGAGTCCTCTGTGGCTCACAGTTACTTCACCACACCAGATGCAGGTTCAGCCGAGTTCGATGCAGGAGCTGGTTCAAGTACTTCATCGGGAGCTCGATGAAGCTTGTGGCCGTTTGCTTGTGACGTTTCGATGTTCAGTAGTGGTTTCTACTAGGATTCGATCCTGACCTGTGGCTTTTGTTGTTTTGGTATCTTTCTTTTGGTTCTTCACCCGTAGTCGGGTTGTGATGTTTTGAATGATGTATTGCTTATGTATTGTATTGTGTGAAGTGGCGAGTGTAAGCCAACTATCTCCTTTTGCAATTTAATCCCTCTTTTACATGAGTCGTGCAAAGATACCAAACTTGAGACCATTCTAGGATGGATTTATGCCTTTAAGTCGTGCCTCGACACGTAGGAGGTATAACTCCATCCTGGGCATTACAAGTTGGTATTCAGAGCCTTCTCCGACCTAGAAGCCCCCACTGATTGATCGAATCGTTGACGGTTGAGTCTAGGCACACACTGAAAATGTTTTGAGTCTTATATATATATCGGAGAGTAGGATTTCTTTGCTTCTCATCCCTTTTTTCTCTGGTGAGGACTCCTGACGATTACTCTTTTCTCTTCTACTTTCAAAAATTGCACAAAATTTTTTTTTAGGATCCCGCGAGTATTCTGGGATTGTTTCCATGTTCTTGTGACAAGGATATTGTTCTCGATGCCTCCTGTTCCCGAGGAGTTGAGCTTCGGGGTATCATTGACACAAGCATATCGCGGCAGTACTAAATACTTAAGACGGCCGACATCGAAAATCTCTCCTATACGGCCAGTGGCAAGATAACCCCGACATCACCCAGTACTGGGGAGGTAGTTCGAGAGTATTGCCATAGCTTGTTATAGTGGATGCTTTTCGAAGGTCCGAGGTAAACAGTTTCCGAGAAAGACTGGTTATGTGTTGAAGGATGGATACACCTGGATGTAGGTTTAGAGTTGATTGCGCGGTGCTTCCCGTGTATCCCCAACACCTGATTGCATAACTGGAAACTTTCGGAAATCTATAGGTGGGTTCATCAAGTAGTTCTAGGCATTCTTCCAACGGATGCTCGAAATGAAGTTCGGGGTTCTACATTGAGTGAAGTGGTTTTATGGACTTGTTCTGATCGGGAGTTGCATCTTAAAGGGTCCTTGGCTATGCTGATCCGGGGATTGCAAAACCCTTTTGTAACATGTTCCATGAGCTTTCAGCACGAAGATGTCGAACGAAGCTTCTATCTTGTATTTGTTCTAGCTGATCCTTGTTCCTTTTATTTTCATTTTGCTCTCCAAGTGGCTTCTCGTCAAGCTGATGTACCTGCAGAATTCATTCGTTCAATCCTCTGTTCGAATGATATTGTGAAGATCATGCTGCACATCTATCTATTGTTTTGTTTTGATTCTGGTATTCGAGTTGCTTCGATGTCAAATGTTGATTCCATACCTTTCTTAATCGGTATTCTCATATTTCTATGGGAGTGCTATTCTTCTTGATCATCAAGATTTTCATGTTAAATTCTTTCCAACCGGTGTGCTTTCTCTTCAAGTTATTCCATACGGACGCCGTTGACTAATCTGACGTTTGTCTGTTTCTTTCATCCCAAGTTGTCTTTGTTTCCCCACCCTCCCTCCCTTTTCTTTATGGAGCCAGCAATTCTTAAATGAAGTATCCATTTTTATTCATGTGATATTTCTTCATTCTTTTCCTTTAATATTCTTATCCGGTGATTTCTCAGGAAGATGCTCAAGACCTTCAAGTTCATCATTCTTTTGTTCTCTAATTCTGCCGGTGGATGTAATTCAAGATTTCAGTGTTGATCTTATCCTTTTTCCTCTTTTCACAATGCTTTCTTATTCCGGTGCACCAATTACTCATTCTCCTCTTGCTATTCATATCCGGAGTGTTGAAGATTCATAATTCCATTCTTAATCCATTCAAGCTATTTTGAGGATTATCATCTTACTCAAGCCATTTAATTCAACCGGTGCTATATCTTTTAAGCAATCTTTTCCAACGGTGATTTTCTTTGAGTGGGCCCTAACCCACAGGTCTTTTCCCAGGATCTTACCTGACTCTTCTTTTCTGGGGTTATACTCAAATTCTTTTCAAGAGTGACGTAAGAATGATTTCCATCAGTCACATGCCTTCTCCAAGTTTACTTTCAAACTCTTTTTCATCATTGGTTCAACCTTCTAATTCTTCATTCCGGAGTGCTAAACAATTCTTCATGGCATTTCTCGTCTTCATTCTCAACATTTGAAGATCGGAGAAGAGTTTCTCTTAAATTTTGACCCGTTCTCTTGAAGATTCGTGGTTCTAGCTTCATGCCATCCTCATTATTGTTTTGATTGTGAGGAATTCTTTTATACCCATCCGGAGCTTTTAATGAATTCTTTCCATTGTGATCCTCCGAAGGCCATCATTTCAGAAGATTTCTTCGTTCTCAGTTTTCAACTTCGTCCTCCAAATACTCTTCATTGATGTCTCTTCGTTCGTCTCCTAATTCTTACGGTGGTTCATTCAAGTTTACCCTTCCGTTGTTATCGTTTTAATTCATTTGTTCTTTTCATAATCCTACCGGTGGTTTGTTGAAGATTTATCCAAGCTTGTGCGAGATCTCTCTTTAATTCTTTCCAACGAGAATAAGTAGTATGCCAAATCCTTTGGTTGTCATCAATTTAAATTGGTGAAGGATATGCATGACATAATTCTTATTCTTATTCCTTCAAGGTGTTTTAATTCTTCTGTCTGGAGCTTGTTCATCAGTTCATATCCTTAATTCTAAATTCTTCATCTTGTTTTCCGGAGATCCAAGTTATTTCAATTATATCATTTCAAAGCTCCATCTAATTCATCGCAGGCCTTGAATCTTATTCTTTTCATCTTTCACTTCTTATGCTTTCATTACTGGAGTTTTCATGGTGGTTCATCATCATGTTTTAATTCATCCTCGAAGTCTTCATCAAGATTCTTGTTGGAGCTCAAGCATTCTTCATCATGCATTCCAATTGCAATTCTCCCTACCTTGTCTTTTCAGGTGGTGTTATGTCATTCTTGCTAATTTTCCTTCATGTTTTATGGTTCACAAGTTGTCAAGAATGAGATATTTAAACCCATCATTTTCCTTGTTCAGGAGATCTTTTCAACCCTTCAAATTATTCCTTGGAGTTATCTTGGGTTGTATTTCACCTAAAAGCTTTTCCTTAAGGATTGTTGCTAATTATGGTGCTTATAAATGACCCAAGTTCTTCATTTATCCTTCAGGTGAACTAAGTTTTTCATCTCCTTGTTGATCTCGATTCAAGCAATTCGTTTTTGTTAGTGGCTGGTTGACAACTCATAACTTTGAGATGTTTTCCATAAGCCCACATCAAGCTTATTCTTTCGTTGTTGAATTTTCAATTCTGTTCAACCCTTCTTCGTAAGGATGCTCTTTCAAATTCAATTTTGAGAGAAGTTGTCATACTTTTCTCCATTCATTTCTTTCATTGACCTATGCTATTCTTTCATTCCGGAGGCCTTGTGATATTGCTCTTTTTAACCATCATCTCGTTTTTATCAAGATCATATTCTCCCTTGCTTGTTTATTTAACCGGAGTGTTGTATTCTTCATTCTAGTTCCCTCATCTTATCAAGTTTTAACTATCTTTTAACCGGAGTGCTGTCTGAATCTTTCTTACCCCTTGTGCAATTCTTTCAATTGTTTCGGAGGCAATATGTTGTTGTTTTCATCAAGTATCATCTCATCTCCTCAAGTTCTTGCTCATTTTCCTTCCATTTACAGACGAAGTGCTGTCCAAATTCTGTCATTCTTCTTCCTTGGCTATACCATTGCAGTTTCATAGTCTTTTGGTTCGTAAGCTCTCCTTTCATGTCTTTCTACTATCAAGGTTCTCATAATGCTCCTTGTTCCTCCTGCTTACCGGAGTGCTCCTAACTTCGTTCATCTCCGTCGCTTTCTTCTTTCAACTTGTTTAACCTCTCAAGGTTCTTTGGTTTCACTCGTCTGTCAAAGAAGCAACTTTGTTTTACCTCTTCCTCTTCCGTTTTAACCCGGTGATATCTCTAGGATCTCGGGTCGAGATCCTCTGTTAGTGTGGGAGAGTTGTGACGCCCGAGACCGACGTCCCAGAAGATTCCAGAAGCTTCCCGAAGATTCCAGATGTTCCGGGTTGCCCGTGTGTTTCTTTTGAGCTTGTGTTATTTATTTTTGCATTGCATCATGTCATCATGCCATCATGTCATATTTTATTTTGCATCTCAACCTAATAATTCGTGTGGACCTTCGGTCCATTTAAATCGAGGGAAGGTGACTTCTCTTTAAAACATATAAAAGCCTCCTAATATTATGGAGCTATATTAATAATATTCCTTTGCTCCGGAATCACCATAACACACTTGCATAAATTCCCCATTGTCTTTTCACTTCGAGTTTCACCTTGAAAACCTTGTCTTATTTCTTTCCGTTGTTTCGAGGCTCCTCCAAAAATCTAAACTCCTTTTATTTGCAAGCTAAATGTTTTAGTTTGCACTTCCCTTTTTGTTGGTTCTATTTTTGTTGGGTTGGTAATAACCCGTAAAGCCTTACAAAAATGTCCCATCTTTTATTTTCTGTTCTCTGCCTCTTCTTTTTATTTTGCTCTCTCTTTTATTTTTTTGTTAAGAGATAAAAGGGGGCATCCCTCACCTCCTTCTCCCTAAGGCCCAGGCCAGCAAAGCTCCTCCAGGCCACCTCCCTCTCCCTCCTTGGCCCAACTCCTCTTTCCAGCCTTCCCCGCCGGCCATCTGGCCCATTCTCTCCAGGCCAGCCCGCATACCCCCCAAACCCTAGCTGACCGCGCAGCCTCGCACCCTCTCCCCTCGTTTCCTCTCAGCCGCCGCCACCCTCTCGCTCGGTCCCGCATCTCCCCGTTTTCCCTCCTTCGATCCTTCGCTCTCGTCCCGACCGAGGCCGATTCCATCGCCCTCTGTCTCCCTCGTCACCCGAACCCCTCGCCCCGTTCTCCCCTCTCTACTCCCGAGCCCGTTCCCTCCTCCTCTGGTCGTCGACCTCGCCTCGCCAAGGCCCCTGCCTGGCGTCCCCTCGCCGATTCCCAGCGCCGGGAGGACCCCGCGCCGTGCGCCCCGAGTCCCTCCTCCGCACCCGTCCTCGAGCCGGCCATCGAGGCCGTCTCCTCACCCCTCCGCGCCAGCGCGCCCCGGCCAGGGTCCGCGCCCATCCTCCCTCCTGCGGCCTCCCTTCGGCGCGCCCCTCTTCGAGGCTCCTCGAGCCGCCCGCATCGCCAGACGACCGCCGTGGCCTCCTCCGTCCTCCAGGCTCCAGCGCTCCTCCAGCGCCGGCCACCAGCGCCCCTTCGTCCGAGCCCTCCTCGCCTCGTTCCAGCCGCCTTGGACGGGGCCGGAGCCGCGACGCCCGAGGCCTCCGTCTTCACCTCCAGCAGCTCGTTCGAGCCTCCGCACCGCAGCGCCGTGCAACCCTGTTCCTTTTTTTTGTTTTTTTTTGTTGTTTTGTTGTTTCGGTTACTGTTGTTGTTTGTTTTCTCAAGTAACCACGGTACAGCAAGTAACTCGACGAACTGTGTACCCCTTCGAGTCGCCGATGACCCGTTAAGTTCGACTACACGGTCGCCACGAGTACCCCTACGACCAAGTGCCACGACGACCGAGTACATCCCCGAACGTCTACCGTCGCCGAGTACCACTACTTCCTCTACCGTCACCGCGAGTACCACTACCGTCGCCCGGAAACGAGGAATTCGCCAAGTACCACGACACGATGACGTGAACAACTACTTCCTCTACGACCGCGAGTACCACTACTTCCACTACGATCTCGAACGCTTCGAAGGTATACCGAAACGACCCCGTGGTTGAACGCTCGTGCTTGTGTGTTGTATGCAATGTCTCTCGTGTGTGCTTCGTGCCCGTTCCACCTTTTGTCATGTTCCTCGGTTGCCTCGTCACCGACTCGTGGGAACCCGGTAACGGGATCGCCCCACCTCTTTCATCTCGTTTGACTCACCCACGCTATCTTTCCTTTTGCACCGGTCTCTCCCGAGTTACCGGAACCGATATGATGCGTTGCATCATTTTCGGATCGTTGCCGTGGCACTCTTTTCTTTCCACCACGGTGACAAATGTTTCCTATCTCTTCATGTTAATGTCAACCTTCTAATAAAAACTTGCATAAACTTGTTCATGTCATCCGCATCATGTTAACAACACTAATATGTTAAATTGTTGTTGCTTATAATTATTAAACATGCTAATGGGGATTTTCCGGACTTGTTGTTGTTATTCTCCGGCCTCATTTAAAATGTCTTAATAGTGTAGTTTCTTTATGCTTCACCTCTTGCCATGTTAAAAACATTTAATCTTGTCTTGTTAATAACGAGAGTCAACTAAATAATTAAATGTGGTGTTTCGTCAATATGCAACTCGTTGCATATTGATCTCCACTTAACTTGTAGAATTTGTTTGTGCACTTTGCCATGCCATGCATATTTAAACCGGACATGCATCATACTTGTTTGTGCATCGTGCCATGCTTATGATTGTGTGTTTACCGTGTTGTTCTTTCTTTCCGGTTGCTTCTCTTGTTAGCTTCGGTTTCGTTCCGGAGTTGTGAGGATCCGCTCGACTGTTGCTCCGTCTTCTTCTTGGATCCGTTCTTCTCCTTTGTGGAATCCCAGGCAAGATGACCGAACCCGGATACCATTACTATTTTTGCCTCTTGCTAGAGTAACGCTCTATAGTTTTGCCTCGATGCCCATGTCTTCTTGTCAGCCTCCTACTTGTAACTAATTGCCATGTTTAACCACCCTACCTACGCAAACCGTTGCTTGGCTATACGTAGGCTTGCTCAGCCCCTCTTATAGCATTGTTAGTTGCAGGTGAAGATTGAAGATGCTTGCTTCATGTTGAAGTTTGGTTGGGTTATATCACACTATATAAATGCTTAAAAATTGAAATCATCTATATACTGGCAGGGTGGAAGGCTAAGCCTTTTGCTTGGTGTTTTGTTCCACTCATGCCGTTAGGAACCGTATAAACCGGTGTTATGTTCCTTGATTATGCGTTCCTAACACGGTTGGGGTGTATGGGACCCCCTTGATAAACCGCTAAGTGCTAAGTCTTTTCCAGCAAGTCCCAACATTTGGTACTATTTGCCTCATAATAACAACTTAATTAAATAATTAAATTTGCATAGGGGGTCGCGTCCCCGAGGATTCTTAATTCTACATAGCAGGGGGGGCCAGTGCTGATGGCGTTGGTCCCAAACGGGGAGTCTGCAGGGCCGCCTTGGGGCAACCCGAGGTATCTGGTATACCTGTAGAATCGCCCATCCGGTCGTGTCCTGAGACCTAGATACGCGCGGCTACTATCAGGGTGTCGACACGCCGGGAGGATTTGCTGGATTAGCCTTACCTTAGTTCGGTTTAACTTGAGCACGGGATTCCGAGAATACTCGGGCCTTCCCAACTATGGAGTTGCGACTCCGCGGATCGTGAGCTTGTGATGGGCCAAGTTGGAACACCCCTGCAGGGTTTGAACTTTCGAAAGCCGTGCCCGCGGTTATGTGGCAGATGGGAGCTTGTTAATTCCGGTTGTAGATAACTTGACACAATGTTTCTAATACACTACCAGCGTGTGTACCGTGACTGTCAATTTCCGAATAGGGATTCGGGAGTTGAACACGGTGGGGTTATGTTTGACCGGCTTTAGCTAGGATCACTTCGTGATCATCTTTCGACCGATGCTCTTCTCTTCTCGCTCTCTTTTACGTAAGTTAGTGCTAGTTGCTGCTGCAGACTCTTGTTTGTTCCTTCACCTCTCGTTCTTTCTTCAGCCTTGTCCACACCCAAGGCTTAAATAGTCGTGTTACCCGGGAACGGGATTGCTGAGTCCTCTGTGGCTCACAGTTACTTCACCACACCAGATGCAGGTTCAGCCGAGTTCGATGCAGGAGCTGGTTCAAGTACTTCATCGGGAGCTCGATGAAGCTTGTGGCCGTTTGCTTGTGACGTTTCGATGTTCAGTAGTGGTTTCTACTAGGATTCGATCCTGACCTGTGGCTTTTGTTGTTTTGGTATCTTTCTTTTGGTTCTTCACCCGTAGTCGGGTTGTGATGTTTTGAATGATGTATTGCTTATGTATTGTATTGTGTGAAGTGGCGAGTGTAAGCCAACTATCTCCTTTTGCAATTTAATCCCTCTTTTACATGAGTCGTGCAAAGATACCAAACTTGAGATCATTCTAGGATGGATTTATGCCTTTAAGTCGTGCCTCGACACGTAGGAGGTATAACTCCATCCTGGGCATTACACCATGGGCATCCCCAAGCTTAGGTCTTTGCTACTCCTTGTTCCATAGTCCATCAAAGCAATACTCAAAACTTGAAAACTTCACAACACAAAACTTAGACAAAAATTCTCGTGAGCTCCGTTAGTATAAGAAAGCAAACCACCACTCAAAGGTACAGCAATGAATTCATTCTTTGTTTATATTGGCGTTAAACCTACTGTACTCCAACTTCTCTATGGTTCATATCCTCCAATACTACTCATAGATGCATCGGAATAAGCAACCAACACACGAAAAAACAGAATCTGTCAAAGACAGAACAGTCTGTAGTAATCTGCAGGGTTCGCCTACTTCTGGAACTCCAAAAAATTCGAACTAAATTGGTAAATTTGCGCAATTTGTCTACCAATCATCTGCAAACAGAATCAACTAAAAAGCACACTCCAGTAAAATCCCATGACTACTTTAGCGAGCGCTAATGATTATGTTCTTCACAGCAAGATCATATAAACTTCACACAAGTCTTCCCAAAGGTTCTACTTGGCTCAAACACTAAACAAAACATGAAACCACATCTAATCAGAGGCTAGATGCAATATTTATTCCCTAACAGCAAGAAAAACAGAAAACACAAAATTGTGTTGCCTCCCAACAAGCACTATCGTTTTACGCCCCTAGCTAGGCACGATACAAGATAGATCTAGGTATTGCCATCCTTGGAAGGCAATCCATAAGTGGCTCTCATGATAGATTCATATGGTAATTTGATTTTCTTTCTAGGAAAGTGTTCCATGCCTTTCCTTAATGAAATTGGAATCTAATATTTCAATCCTTCATATCAATGATTGCACCAATCGTTCCAAGGAAAGGTCTACCAAGAATAATAGGACATGAAGGATTGCAATCTATATCAAGAAAAATGAAATCTATGGGCACATAATTCCTATTGGCAACAATAAGAACATCATTAATTCTTCCCATAGGTTTCTTAATAGTGGAATCCGCAAGATGCAAATTTAAAGAACAATCATCAAGCTCATGGAACCCTAGCAAATCACACAAAGTTTTTGGGATAGTGGAGACACTAGCACCCAAATCACACAAAGCATAGCATTCATGATCTGTTATTTTTATTTTGATAGTAGGTTCCCATTCATCATAAAGCTTTCTAGGTATAGAAACTTTCAACTCAAGTTTTTCTTCATTAGATTGCATCAAAGCATCAACTATATGTTTAGTGAAAGCTTTATTTTGACTATAAGCATGCGGAGAATATAGCACGGATTGCAACAAGGAAATACAATCAATCAAAGAGCAATTATCATAATTGAATCCCTTGAAATCCAAAGTAGTGGGCTCATCACTATGCAAAGTTTTAATCTCTTCACTCCCACTTTTAGCAATTTTAGCATCAAGATCTAAAAACTCCGAATCATTGGGACACCTTAATGCAGAATCATCTCCAATCCTATTCTCATCAATATTAATACTAGAAAACAAGGATATAATAGGAGACACATCAATAACTTTCAGATCTTCATCTTTATTTTCATGATAACTAGAAGAACACGATTTAATATAATCTTCTCTTTTAGCATGCATTCTAGCGGTTCTTTCTTTGCATTCATCAATGGAAATTAGCATGGCTTTGAGAGACTCATTGATATCATGCTTAGGTGGGATAGATCTAAGTTTTAAAGAATCAACATCAAGAGTAATTCTATCCACACTTCTAGCCAATTCATCAACCTTAAGCAATTTCTCTTCAAGCATAGCATTTAAATTCTTTTGCCAGATCATAAACTCTTTAACACTAGTTTCAAATTCATAAGGCATCTTTCCATAAGAGTTGTTGTAGGAATTACCATAATTATTAGAGGAATTACTAGGAAAAGGCCTAGGATTAAAATTACCTCTATAAGCATTGTTACCCAAATTATTCCTACCAACAAAATTCACATCCAAATATTCATTGTTATTCTCAATCAAAGTGGCCAAAGGCATATCATTAGGATCAGAAGAAGCACTCTTAGCAGCAAACAATTTCATAAGTTCATCCATCTTTCCACTCAAAACACTAATTTCTTCGATAGCATGCACTTTTTTACTAGTAGATCTTTCGGTGTGTCATTGAGAATAATTAACCATAATATTATCTAGGAGTTTGGTAGCTTCTCCTAAGGTAGTTTCCATGAAAGTGCCTCCGGCGGCCGAATCTAAAAGATTTCTAGAAGCAAAATTCAAGCCAGCATAAAAGTTCTCAATAATAATCCATAGATTCAAACCATGTGTAGGGCAATTACGTATCATCAATTTCATTCTCTCCCAAGCTTGTGCCACATGCTCATGATCTAGTTGCTTAAAATACATAATATCGTTTCTAACAGAGTTGATCTTAGCAGGAGGGAAATACTTAGAGATAAAAGCATCTTTGCACTTATTCCACGAATCAATACAATTTCTAGGCAAAGAGGATAACCAAGTTTTAGCACGATCTCTAAGTGAAAACGGAAATAACTTCAGTTTAACAATATCGTTATCCGTATCCCTTTTCTTTTGCATACCACACAAATCAACAAAGTTGTTTAGATGGGTAGTGGCATCTTCACTAGGAAGGCCGGAGAATTAATCTTTCATGACAAGATTCAGCAAAGCAGCATTGATCTCACAAGATTCAGCATCGGTAATAGGAGCAATCGGAGTGCTAATAAAGTCATTGTTGTTGCTATTGGAGAAGTCACAAAATTTGGTATTGTTCTGAGCCATAGTGATAAGCAAGCAATCCAACACACACATGCAAACAAGAAGCAAGCGAACGATAAATACACGGCGGAAGAAGGACAAATAAAACGGCAAGGGTGAAGTGGGGGAGAGAAAAACGAGAGGCAAAAATGTAATGCGAAGGATAAGGGTTTGTGATAGATACATATGACTTTTGCGTAAGCCTCCCCGGCAAAGGCGCCATAAATTCTTCTTGCTACCTCTTGAGCTTGCGTTGTATTCCCTCGAAGAGGAAAGGGAGATGCAGCACAGTAGCGTAAGTATTTCCCTCAGTTTTGAGAACCAAGGTATCAATCCAGTAGGAGACCACGGTGAGTCCCTCGCACATGCACAAATAAATAAGATCTTCGCAGCCAATGCGATAAGGGGTTGTTAATCCCTTTACGGTCACTTACGAGAGTGAGATCTGATATAGATGATGGTTTATATTTTTAGTATTTTTGGTTTAATAAAATAGGAAATAAAAGCGGTAAAACTAAAGTAGATTGATATGTTGAGAATAGACCCGGGGGGCATAGTTTTCTCTAGTGGCTTCTCTCTTGATAGCGATATTCTACGATGGGTAAACAAATTACTGTCGAGCAATTGATAGAAAAGCAAATAATTATGAGACTATCTAGGTGCCGGTGTACTAAAGTAGGGGTACCATAGTATCCCAACTTGTGCACGGGCAATAGCACCGTCCCATGGCAGGGCTTGCCACGCGCCCGCCGAGGACCACTATGGTTCCTTTGGAGCCATTCAAGAACAAAGTATTCGAGTTAAAGAAACAAGGCCCCGGCAAGCTCCGCTCCAGGCTCAAGACCACCCCTTTGGCATAAGACCCTGGCAAGAGGAGCTTGTCAGGAAGGCCAAGCACGGCATTTCAGAAGACTTGCCGCGACGCTCCGCGCGTCGTGGCAAGGCCCGGAGAGCGACAAGCTTCCGGGCGCGGCAAGGTAGCGACCCCGGCAAGGTGCTTGCCGCGGCAAGCTTCCACTATGTGCCCGCGCTCCAGCTCATCCGGCCACGCGTCGCCCTGGGGCCCTTCCAGGGGCACGTGGCAGAAGGCTGTGCAGCCTGGGGTACACGGTGGCAAGCCGCGATGACGAGGCCACCATCGTGGCGAACGGAGACGCCCTGACGGACGCTTTTTTGCACTGTTTGGGGCGACGGCGATGGGCATTCAATGCCCTTGTCCCCCACCGTCAGGGTTAGGTACAGAACACTGTACATACACTGTTCCAACTACCACCGTTTTTACACTTTTACCCTCGGGCGCGTTGCCACCTGTCGGTGACCCCTTTCGACCTATAAAAGGAGGCCCATGCGCAACGTAGAGGGGGTTCCGATCTTCGATCATTCTCACGCTCGGCGTAGCTAGCAACAAGTACTGTAGCTCTCTTCGCTCCCGAGCCAAGAACACAATACAAACCAAGGCAGGAGTAGGGTTTTACGCATCCGTGCGGCCCGAACCTGGGTAAACTGCTCGCGTCCTCGCCTCGATCCGCTCTTCGTGCATCCTCCACTCCCTTGCCGTACCGAAAAGGGGCTCCGGTCCCATAGGTGTTCGTGGGCGATCAGTTTCCCCGATATCTTTGGCGCGCCAGGTAGGGGGCGTCGAGGTTGTGTGAACCTGATCCGGCGTTCACGCGGGCGAAATCTTCAGCAACTTCATCGACTTCATCGACATGCCGCCGAAGAAGAAGGCTTTAGAGGTAGCAGGCCCGTCCGCATTGATCCCGCCGCCACCGGAGCCAATGGTCGGTGGGGTAGACGCTGGCGGAAGGACGGACGCCGGCGAGGAAACTCACGGCGCCGCCAAGTCCAAAGACAAGACGGACGACCGGGCGCACTCCAAGACCTCGGCGTCCGCGCACGCACCACGCCCCTCTCAGGAGGTGCCGGACCGGCAGCGACGTGGTACCCAAGGTACCATTCGCTTGCTGGGACAAGGTCAAGCTGGCGGGTCGCGGGACGCTCAAGGCCAACGTGCTGGCACGAGCAAGGCGCGGTCGCCGGGACGAGACCCTGCTCCTTCTAACGCAGTTAGAAGTCCGAGCATATCTCGCTCCTCGCACCGCTCGCCACCGCTCCCCTCCACTCCAGCAGAAGCTCTAGCTCGAGCTCAGCTGCTCCTCGACTTCCCTCCAGCGGCAGACAAGGCCGAAGACTGGAGGGCCACCATCCAGAGCCTCATCGCCTTCGCCAACAACGACACGCCGCAGCAGCCGACGACGTCGCGGCCGCGGCAAGTCAGCCAGGCGCGGGCTAATGGAGACAAGACCGCCGGGGGTGCAACTACCGTGCACTCCCCGCCCCGAAGGCCGAAATCGCCGACTCGCCGGATCAACATCGACGACGACTCCACGGCGTCGTCGGATCCGCGAGCTCGCCGCGATCAACGCCAAGTCCTTGACGACAGACAACAAGAGGACGCTCGAACCCGCATCGAGCGTCGAAGGGAAGCGCGACGACAGTCCGACCAGCGCGCTGGGCCCGCTGTCGACATGCACGCGCCCGGAGAACCAGGCGACTTGCCGTACGCGGCGGGTTGCCCTGCGTTCACCCGTGAGCTGCGGCAAGTCCAGTGGCCCAGCATGAAGAACTTCAAGCCCGACGTACCCGAGAAGTACGATGGCAAGACTCATCCGTCAGAGTTCCTCAGCATCTACACCATTGCGGTGCAGGCTGCCGGGGGACGAGACGAGAAGATACTGGCAAACTACTTTCCGCTCGTGCTCAAGCCGAACGTCAGGTCTTGGCTCATGCACTTGCCGGAAAACTCCATCTCTTCTTGGGCCGACCTGTGCCATCAGTTTGTCGACGCCTTCACGGGTGGCCACAAGCCTCATGGCCAGGAGAGCACCTTCATATACTTGCCCAGAAGGAAGGAGAGTCCCTGTGAAAGTACATCCAGAGATTCAGCCGCGTCCAGCACAACATCCCAGACGTCCACCCTGCCGCAGTTATCAGCGCGTTCCACCAGAACGTGCGCAACCGCAGGATGAGGGAGGAGATGGCGATGTGCAAGATCCGAGACGTCAGTGAGCTTTATGCCCTGGCCGACAAGTGCGCACGTGCTGAAGAGGGGAGGAGACTCCCTGGGGAGGATACTAGAGCAGGGGGAACAGATAGTGAGGATGCCACCCCGGCAAGGAAGAACCGGCGGTGGAACAACAAGAAAAAGAAGAACAAGGAAGTATTGGTCGTTGAGCAGTCCCGCAAGGAGGCTGGCGCCAAGAAAGCTCAGGCTGGTGGCTCCGGCAAGGAAGCTACCACTGTAGCGGCCGCCGACAAGCAGGACGGCTCCGACAAGCAGTACTGCAAGATCCACCGCACCAAGGGCCACGATCTCCAGAACTGCAAAAGGGTCGAGTACCTCGTCGAACAGCAGAAGGCTGAGTACGAGCGACGCGACAAGGAGAAGGCCCAGGGAGGTGGAGGAGAGTCCGGCAAGAAGCGGCCATTCAATGGCCGGGGAGGACGCCGCGGCAAGGCCAAGCAGCGGCAGGGAGATAGACCTCCCCGCGGCCGCGACAAGGACGAAGACGAAGACGACGATGAAGACATGGATGACGGACATAACAGCGAGCAGGAGTTCCAGAAGGCCACAGAAGTTCTGTGCGTCGATGGAGGTGCCTCTCTGCATACTTCCCACCGCCAACTCAAACAATGGGTGCGGGAAGTTAATGCAGCAGAGCCGCCCGTCGAGTCGCGCAAACTTCTGAAGTGGTCCAGCACGCCCATCATCTTCGACGTTGAGGACCACCCTGACCGCACAACTGCGGTCGGGTGTTTGCCGATGTTGGTTTCACCAACCATCCGCAACCTCAAGGTCACCAAGATGTTGGTTGACGGCGGGGCCGGCCTGAACCTGATCTCCTCTGCTGTGGTCCGGAAACTACAGATCCCCGACAGCGAGCTCGAGGAGACCGGCACGTTCCAAGGGATCAACCCGGGAAGGAGCAAGCCGAAGGGGAAAATCACACTGCCGGTGACTTTTGGTGGAGAGCTGAACTTCAGGATTGAGAGGATCACCTTTGACATCGCCGATATCTCGTTGCCTTACAATGGGATACTTGGCCGTCCAGCGCTTGCCAAGTTCATGGCGGCCTCTCATTATGCCTACAACATGCTCAAGATGCCAGGCCCGATAAGCGTCATCTCTGTCCCCGGCGACAAGAAGGACGCGCTTATCTGCGCCGACAAGATTTACCGGGACGCAGCAGTCGCAATAGACAGCGAGACACTTGCCGCTGAAGCTCTCAGGAGGAAGAACAAGACCAAGTCCGGCAAGAGCTCTGGGGCCCACTCCGGCAAACGCACCTCTTCGGAGTGCTGCGCTGCCGTCGAGGACGCACCATCGAGCTCCACCGGCAAGTGCAAGAAGGGAATGGCAGCTCCGCCTGCAACCAAGAAGGTGTCCGCCAAGGAGGATGGCACTGGTGGTACTTTCACCATCAGTGCCACGCTCGATCCTTAATAGGAAAGCGCGCTCGTTGCTTTCCTGCGGGCGAATGTCGACGTGTTTGCATGGCAACCGTCTGACATCCCCGGTGTTCCCAGGAAAGTGATTGAGCACAAGCTTGTCGTTTGTCCTCACGCGCGGCCCGTCAAGCAGAAGGTCAGAAAGCAAGCAGTGGAGCGCCAAGAGTTTATCGCTGAGGAAATCAAGAAGCTAGAAGCAGTAGGCCTTGTCAGAGGTGTACTTCATCCCACGTGGTTGGCCAACCCTGTTGTCGTGCGCAAGGCAAATGGAAAGTGGAGGCTTTGTATAGACTTCACTGATGTGAATAAAGCTTGTCCCAAAGATCCATTTCCCTTGCCGCGCATTGACCAGATCGTTGACTCCACGGCTGGGTGTGAGTTGCTTTCATTCCTTGATGCATACTCCGGGTACCACCAGATATTTATGGCTGAAGAAGATGAAGAGAAGACCGCATTCATTACTCCATGTGGCACTTACTGCTTCATAAGCATGCCCTTTGGATTGAAGAATGCCGGTTCAACGTTTGCAAGGGTAGTCCACACTGCTTTTGAGCCACAGATACACAGGAATGTAGAGGCTTACATGGATGATATAGTGGTCAAGAGCAAGGACAAGGATACTCTGATCCAAGATCTAGATGAAACTTTTGCGAATCTGCGCAAGATACAGCTCAAGCTTAACCCCGAGAAGTGCGTGTTCGGAGTCCCCTCCGGCAAGCTTCTCGGGTTCTTTGTGTCCCAGAGGGGGATTGAAGCCAATCCCGACAAGATCAAAGCCATTGAGCAGATCGAAGCTCCGAAGCGCGTCAAGGATGTACGAAGACTTGCCGGTTGTGTGGCTGCTCTCAGCAGGTTCATTTCTAAGTCTGCAGAACGCGCCCTGCCATTTTTCAAAATCTTGAAAAAGGCAGGTCCAATGAAATGGACTCCGGAAGCGGAGGCAGCGCTGCAGGACTTGAAAAGGTACCTGTCCTCCACTCCAATACTTGTCGCACCTAGGCCACAAGAGAAGTTGCTGCTGTACTTGGCGGCAACCAATCAAGTGGTTAGTGATGCGTTGGTAGCGGAAAGGGAGGCAGAGGAGGAGCCCACAGCCCCGGCAAGCATGTCCAGCGACAAGCAGGGGGCTTCCCCGACAAGCTCTGGCCCCGACAAGGATGGGTCTGCACAAGTGCAAGAAGAGCTGCGGAAGAAGATGGTGCAGCGCCCAGTTTATTTTGTCAGTTCCCTCTTGCAGGGGGCTAGGTCAAGATACTCTGGCGTGCAGAAGCTGCTTTTCGGCCTCCTCATGGCCTCGAGAAAGCTGCGCCACTACTTCCAAGCACATGAGATAACGGTGGTCACTCGCTTTCCGCTGAAAAGGATATTGCAAAATCCAGAAGCTACAGGCAGGATTGTCGAGTGGGCACTGGAGCTATCAAGCTTCGGTCTCAAGTTTGAAAGTACTTCTACTATCCAGAGCAGAGCATTGGCGGAGTTCATAGCGGAATGGACACCAACGCCAGATGAAGAAATTCCAGAGACAAGCATCCCTGTCAAAGAAGCAAGCAAAGAATGGGTAATGTACTTCGACGGTGCCTTCTCGCTGCAAGGCGCCGGCGCTGGAGTTATGCTTGTCGCACCCACCGGCGAGCACCTCCAGTACGTCGTCCAGATGCACTTTCCCAAGGAGCAAGCAACGAACAATACTGCAGAGTATGAAGGTTTGCTTGCCGGCCTCAGAATCGCAGCAGAGCTTGGGATTAAGAAGCTGATTGTGCGGGGTGATTCACAGTTGGTTGTCCGCCAAGTGAACAAGAGCTACCAGAGTCCGTTGATGGAAGCTTACGTCGACGAAGTGAGGAAACTTGAAGAACACTTTGAAGGCTTGCAGATGGAGCACGTCCCAAGAGCTCAAAATGACGTCGCAGACGGCCTGTCAAAGTATGCTGCACTAAAGCTACATGTGGAACCAGGGATCTTTGTGCTCAAGTTAACTCAACCATCCGTTACACCATCGATTGGACAAAGTAAGAAGAGAAAGTTGGTCTCTGGCGACTACTTGCCGGCAGAACTTCCTGAAGCCGCCGCCAAGGTCCCCAAGACCAACGACAAAGTTGCTGAGGAACAGTCTGCTCCAGCAGACCCTAGGGTTTGTACAGTGGAAGCAGGCGTTCTCGACAAGTTTTGCCCCGGCAAGCTTGCCGGGGAATGTCCAGCTCCGGCCAAGCCACATGTTCTTGCCGTAGAAGCTGACGTTCCCGCAGCAGCACTGATGCCTTTAGTCCTTGTTGTTGAGCCTCAGGCTCCAGCATGGGCGCAGCAAATTGTCTGTTTCCTTCAAACTGGAGAACTTCTCGAAGAACCAGAAGAGGCACAAAGAATAACCCGGCAGTCAAGTATGTATCAATTCGTCGGCAATGAACTGTACAGAAGAAGACTCAATGGTGTTAGACTGAAGTGCATTCCCCGGGAAGATGGGCAAAAGCTGTTGGCAGAGATACATGGAGGCATATGTGGTCACCACATTGGCGCAAGAGCACTTGCCGGCAAGGCGTTCCGGCAAGGCGTTCCGGCAAGGTTTCTTTTGGCCAGAAGCCCTCCAGGATGCAACTGCACAAGTAACCAAGTGTGAAGCGTGCCAGTTCTATGCCAAGCAGATACATCAGCCAGCTCGAGCTCTCCAGACGATCCCTTTGTCCTGGCCATTTTCGGTCTGGGGGCTCGACATCCTCGGCCCCTTTGCCCGCGCAGCCGGTGGCTTTGAATACTTGTACGTCGCCATCGACAAGTTCACAAAGTGGCCGGAAGTGGAACCAGTGAGAAAGGTGACCGCACAGTCAGCAGTCAAGTTCTTCAGGTCGATTGTTTGCCGTTTCGGAATCCCTAATAGGATCATCACCGACAACGGCACACAATTCACAAGCCGCACCTTCATGCAATACGTCCAAGACCTTGGCGCCAAGGTCTGCTTCGCTTCTGTTGCTCACCCAAGGAGCAATGGTCAAGCGGAGAGGGAAAACGCTGAAGTGCTGCGCGGGCTCAAGACGAGAACTTTCGACAGGCTGCACAAATGCGGAAGAAACTGGATTGAAGAGTTGCCGGCGGCTCTTTGGTAAATCATAACGACACCAAATCGAGCCACTGGACAGACACCCTTTGCTCTTGTCTATGGAGCAGAGGCAGTTCTCCCCACGGAACTCGTATATGGATCGCCTCGAGTGCTCGCTTACGACGAGCTCGAGCAAGAGCAGCTGCGGCAAGATGACGCACTGCTCCTCGAGGAGGGCCGTCTTCAGGCTGCTGTACGAGCTGCTCGATACCAGCAAGCTTTGCGCCGCTACCATAGCCGCAAAGTTAAAGCCAGGAGTCTCGAGGAAGGCGACCTTGTTCTTCGGCGCGTTCAGTCCGCCAAGAATTCCAACAAGTTGACGCCAAAGTGGGAAGGCCCTTATCGGGTGAGACAAGTCACAAGGCCCGGCGCTGTCCGCCTTGAGACCGAAGAGGACTTACCGGTGTGCAACTCCTGGAACATTGAGCACCTTCGCAAGTTTCACCCATAAGGCGCGGTTGCCGTGATCCGCTCCGGCAACCACCTTTTGTACAAGTCTTGCCGCTATTGCATGTAAACCTTTGTACAAAGCCGGGCGCAGACCCCGTGCATCAGTAAAACATATGTGCCTCGCACAACTTGTCGTTTCATGCCTTTTCGCTTTTCTTGCATGTATTATCTGACATTTTATGCAGCACGCGCCCCCGGTAAGCAATAACGAGCCGCAAGGCTCCATATCTATGTTTCCTCCCTTTTTCTTTTTCTCTCAAGCAGAAAGAAGTTTTTCCTCGCGCACAAGTTTGCCGGGGGGAAGGAGACAGTGGTATGGACCAAGTGCCGTTCAAGAAAGCCTCGCCTTGCCGGGAAGCAAACAACACAAAAGCTAAGTCGCCAAAGTTTGAGCATTCGAATTTTTAAATTTTAAGGTTATCTTCCCTGAACGACCGCACTTTGTATGGAAAACCTGTGCACGGAGGAACCAACTCGTGGCTAGCCGCGCCCTTACTTTGTTTCGAGCACGCTCAACGGCTTAAGCGTGTTGCGAGAAGTGTCGCGCCCTTACTTCGTTTTCGAGTTCGCTCAACAATCTAAGTGTGCTGCGACTAGCTGCGACAAGGTTTCTTGTCGGCGACGACACTGCCAGCAAGCTGCTGAAGTTCCGCACTCAGCGCTCGCGGCAAGGGTCCCTCTGCCGGCAAGTTCCCTAAAAGCGTAGGGTAAAAGCATACAAAGCAAAGAAGTCGAACAAAGGAAATAACATTGCGTCAACTACCCAAAATAGAGTTATATTACAAAAGCAACTTGTCGCAGCACTAATAGATTTTTGTCCATGACATGGTTGGCAGCGACAAGGGAAGCAGAAAGAAAACAGCCTAGTCTGCGCGGTCACCATCAACTCTCTTGATCTTGCCCACCTTGGCCACGATGGATGCGACAAGGGCCTTCAGCGCTTCCTGGACGGCGTCGGGCGGCAAGGTCCTGAGGACGTTGTCGAGGTTGAGTCCTGGGTTGCGGAAGGCTATCTTCATCAGCACCCTCTCCATGACTCCTGTGCAAAGCCTGCGCGCCTCGTTCGCCAGCTGCGTGGGGATCCTCTCCTGGAGCTGCTGGAGGGCCGGCACCACTCCCCTGAAGAACAAGCTTAGCTTGGCGCTGTGAGGGAGGTTCTCGTTGGTGGAGTAGTCGAGGTGCTCCGTCCCCAGCCCCGCCAACTCCCTGTCGATGTCAGCGGCGGCGGCGACAAGCCCCTCAGTCCAATGCTCCACCGTCAGCCTGAAGTTGTTTTGGGAGAGGGCGGCGCTGTCCAACAGTGCCCTCTCAGCCCTGAGGTCCTCCTTTAGCTTCGTCTCCCGATTTCTGGCGCTGTCAAGTGATGCGGTGAGAGTGGACAGCTTCAACTCCAAGTCTGCAACAGAATCCTTGGCGATGGCGAGCTCCTTGCCCTTGTCGTAGAGACAGACCTGCAGCTCGGAATGGCTGTGGGCGTCCTTCTCCCTCTCCGACACGAGCGCAGCAACCTTCTCCTCGCTCGCTTTCAAGTGGATCTCCAGTTGCGCCACCCTCGCCTCCACGTCTCTCTTGGCGGTCTCAACAGCTGCCGCGGCGTCCTTCGCCTCCTGCAGAGCTCCACCAAGGGACTGTTCGCGCGCGGCAAGGTCGTCCTCGTGGCTGTCGAGGTCGACTTTCCGCTGCGTTAGTTCACCTTCCCGCCGAGACAGCTCTTCGGCGGCGAGCCGTTGCTGCTCTTCTGCTTCGGCCTTCTCAAGTATGAACGCCTGATGCGCCCCGGCGAGCTCCTCCCGCTCCTCCGCCAAGGATCGGAGGGCCGCCTGGTTGGCGGCCCGAAACTCTTCGGCGCGCTTCTCCAAGTCGACGCCCGCCTTGGCGGTCAGAGCCTCTCGGGACTCCAGCTTGGCCTGCCTGGCGCGGTACAGGGCCAGAAGCCTCCACAGAAGCTGCTCCTCCTCGGGCTCGCTACTGCTGCCGGGCGCGTCGATGAACTTCAGCCCGGCGGAGGCGAGGACTTCCCCGTCGAAGACCTCTCCCTCCGCGGGCGCCCTTGACGTAGATGCCCACGGGAGCTGAATGAAGACCCCATTTCTAGCCTCCAGGTAGGCGCCTGTTTCGGCCGCGACAGCAGCAGGGTCGGCGGTCGGCGCAGCGTCTGACGCTCCTGCGGCCTCAGGGCCGTCAGTGCGACCGCCGGTCCCCTCCTCCGCTGCCGCGTCGGTATCCTTGGCTGCCTCTTCGACAACAGGCTCGTCAGTATCGATCGCCTCTTCGGTAGCCGTCGCGTCGCCAGTGTTGCCGCGCGCGTCCTCCTCGGTGGCGGCCTCCGTTTCCATCGGCTCTGGAGCAGACGAGTCTAAAGACAAGAAAAGAAGAAGAAAGAAGAAAGTATCTGTCAAGCAAATATCCAACAAGAGAAATTCAAGAGAAGAAAAGTACAAGGGTTACCTGCGCGGGCCTCCTCTTCGATGGGGTTCCTTGCCGGGGAGTCCTCCCTCGGCGGCATGGTGGTAGCCCCCGCCGGCGGAGGGCCGCTGGCGCCTTCCCTTGGCGAGGGGCTCGCCCTTGGTGGGGTGCTCGCCCTTGGCAGAGTATCCTCCCTCACCGGGGAGCTCCTCCTTGGCGGGGAGGTCGAGATGTGCGGCTCGTCGGGAGCAACCTCTTGGCGCTCCTGAGGCTGCTGCTTTGCTTCTGCACAAGTCAACGAACAAACAAAACATTAACAAGGATAAAAAACCCACGCGTGCCCGACAAGCGGAGAGTGGTCAGAAGACTTACGCTGGGGGCTGCTCTGCGGAGCAGCTGCCTGGTCCGGCAAGCTTGTCGCAGGCGCATCCCCTGCCGCTGCGACGGGCTCGTCCTCAAGGTCGACCACCGGGATCTTGGCCCTGTTCGCCGCCCTTTGGGCCAGGGTCCTGGAAGACAGACAAAATCAGAATCAGGCAAAGAAAATTCAAGACAAGAACAACAAAAATCAAAGGAAACAAGAGTTGCCAGTACTTACTCTTCCTCCTCCTCGTCAGAGCTGAGCACGGAGAAGTCAAAGTCCGCCTCACGCGTCCTGGCGCGAGGAGCTGGAGGAGTAGGCTCCCTCGGCCGCTTGGCGGGAGCAGGGACGGTGGTCTGAGAAGACCCCGCTCCAGTTGTCGCCGAGGCTCGAGGGGCGGTACGAGCGTTAGCCCCAGCCCGGGAAGACCCTCCTCCAGCCGCTGCTGAAGCGCGGGGCACTCCCTTGGCAGCCTTGCCCGCCGCGGTGGCGCGTGTCGGACGGCGTTGCGGCTGCTGGCCCGCCGACTGCCCCGCCACGTCTGCGGTTTTGCGGAGGCGCCTCCTCGCTGGAGCCGGAGGACTTGCCGGTGGCGGTGAACTACCCGAGGACGAAGAAGAAGAATCAAGGTTCAGAGACCCGCCTGAGTCTTCGGCAGAGTCGCTTGATTCGGCGCCCTGCTCGGTGGGCCCGCTCGACTCTGTGCCTTGCTCAGCGGCCTCGCTTGTCCCAGCAGGTTGCCCGGGAGGCTTTATCAATTTAAGGAGCTCTTCCTCCTCGGCCAGTCTTACCGCCTCCGCTGCATCCGCCTCCTCCAAAGTATATCCGAATTCGCCCGCGGCCCTGGCTGCAGCTGCCTCCTCCAACCTGGTGGCAATATAAGCCATCTCCTGGTCGGTGGTGTCGCGGGTGAGGCCTCTCTTCTCGTCGGGATTGATTGGCTGCTCCACCAAGTTGTCGAAGAACGTTTGCACGGCTTCGTCATAAGGCTCCCGCCAAGTGGGGTCAATCCCATGGGAGTCACACCACGGCATCGCCGCGCGGATAGCGCTGAGCGACGAATTGTTGCATAGCGGAACTACGCCCCGCGGCAGTGCGAACCACTCTGGATGTTTGGGGTCGTGCTTGAATAGCTCATGAAGCATTCCGTTGAGCTCCATGATAGTGAAATTGTAGTTGAGGCCTGGGCGCAGCCTCATAAAGTCTGCCGCGTTACCAAACTCCCAAGCAGGTCTCTTCCTCTCCTGCAAGGGAGCGATGCGGCGGCGAAGGAAATCTGCTCCGACAGCACCTACAGTGAGCCTAGCTTGCCGGAGGCGAAGAATCCTAGTGGTGGCTATCTTCAGCTTGTCGTCCTTAGGGGCCAAATCACTCCAGTCATTGTCGCGCACTATTGCAACTTGGCACAGGGAAGTGAACTGCTGTGGTTCATCCTCCATGATCCAGCACCAGTTGGCCCTCCACTCCTCCCACTTGCCGCGGAGCTCCCCATTCAAGTAGGCCTCTTTCTTATGAAGCCTAAAGATCCAAGAAATCCCACCGGACAGAGGAGACCCAGACTCTACTCGAGGCGTAAAGTAATGGCGGAAAAGAGCTACATTGGGGTAGACTCCGACAAAGTTCTCACACAGATGTGCGAAAACGGCCATGGTCAAGACGGCGTTTGGGGTGAAATCAAGGAGATGAAACCCGTAGGTATTCATAATATCGCAGAAGAATTCGGAGTATGGTGGGCAGAGTCCGCAATAGAAGAACAGAGCAAAAAAGGCGTATCCTCCCGGAAACATGTCGCAGGCCTCAGCGGGGAGTACCTTGGTGCGCGGGTGCGCTTTGGTCTCCCTCGCCCAGAAGAGGTAGAAGGAGTCCTTCAGCTCCTCCGCGCTGAGCCTCGGCGGGAAGACCGCCATCTTCTTCCGCATTGACGCTAGCTTCAGCGCCCTGGCAGTCTTCGCGGCTTTCGCCTTGTCGCCCTTCGGGGCCAAGGCGGGGACGGCGAGGGAAGTCATCGGCGCTGGGGAGGCTGGCGGCGGCGGAGGAAGGGCAGAGCGTTGCTCTCTTTCAACCTTCGGGGAGGAGGGGAGCAGCAGGGGTTTCTGGAGGATGAAGGAGAAGCGGGTGAATGGAGGGAACTGCCCCTGTTTCCCCTGCTTTTAAGGGGGAGAGGGGGGCGTTCTGCATTTCCCCCATTAAAGAAACAGGCCACGATCTCTCCCACGACGCCGCAATCGACGCGTGTCGTTAGGGAGGGGCGCGGTGGATACGGAGTGGGATGCGGCGCGCCGTGGGCCGCGTGTGCCCGTGCACTGTTCTGGGCCTGGCCCAACAGCGCTCGGCACCGTGTGTGGCCTAGGCCCGGGGGCTCCTGTCGGTGTACTAAAGTAGGGGTACCTTAGTATCCCAACTTGTGCACGGGCAGTAGCAGCGTCCCGTGGCAGGGCTTGCCACGCGCCCGCCGAGGACCACTATGGTTCCTTTGGAGCCATTCAAGAACAAAGTATTCGAGTTAAAGAAACAAGGCCCCGGCAAGAGGAGCTTGTCGGGAAGGCCGCTCCAGGCTCAAGACCACCCCTTTGGCATAAGACCCTTGCAAGAGGAGCTTGTCAGGAAGGCCAAGCACGGCATTTCAGAAGACTTGTCGCGACGCTCCGCGCGTCGCGGCAAGGCCCGGAGAGCGACAAGCTTCCGGGTGCGACAAGGTAGCGACCGCGGCAAGGCGCTTGCCGCGGCAAGCTTCCACTATGTGCCCGCGCTCCAGCTCATCCGGCCACGCGTCGCCCTGGGGCCCTTCCAGGGGCACGTGGCGGAAGGCTGTGCAGCCTGGGGTACACGGTGGCAAGCCCCGATGATGAGGCCACCATCGTGGCGAACGGAGATGCCCTAACGGACGCTTTTTTGCACTATTTGGGGCGACGGCGACGGGCATTCATTGCCCTTGTTCCCCACCGTCAGGGTTAGGTACAGAACACTGTACATACACTGTTCCAACTACCACCGTTTTTACACTTTTACCCTCGGGCGCGTTGCCACCTGTCGGTGACCCCTTTAGACCTATAAAAGGAGGCCCATGCGCAACGTAGAGGGGGTTCTGATCTTCGATCATTCTCACGCTCGGTGTAGCTAGCAACAAGTACTGTAGCTCTCTTCGCTCCCAAGCCAAGAACACAATACAAACCAAGGCAGGAGTAGGGTTTTACGCATCCGTGCAGCCCGAACCTGGGTAAACTGCTCGCGTGCTCGCCTCGATCCGCTCTTCGTGCATCCTCCGCTCCCTTGTCGTACCGAAAAGGGGCTCCGGTCCCATAGGTGTTCGTGGGCGATCAGTTTCCCCGACACTAGGCATGATCATTGTATATAGGCATCATGTCCGAGACAAGTAGACCAACTCCTGCCTGCATCTACTACTATTACTCCACACATCGACCGCTATCCAGCATGCATCTAGTGTATTGAGTTCATACGAACAGAGTAACGCCTTAAGCAAGATGACATGATGTAGAGGGATAAACTCAAGCAATATTATGTAAACCCCATCTTTTTATCCTCGATGGCAACAATACAATACGTGCCTTGCTGCCCCTACTGTCACTGGGAAAGGACACCGCAAGATTGAACCCAAAGCCAAGTACTTCTCCCATTGCAAGAACTATAGATCTAGTAGGCCAAACCAAACCAATAATTCGAAGAGACTTGCAAGGATATTATGAGCACACATAAAAAGTTCAGAGAAGAACCAAATATCTTTCATAGATAACCTTGATCATAAACTCACATTTCATGGGATCTCGACAAACACATCGCAAAAAGAGATTACATCGAATAGATATCCTTGAAGACCGAGGAGAACTTTGTATTGAGATCCGGAGAGAGAGAAGAAGCCATCTAGACACTAGCTATGGACCCGAAGGTCTGTGGTAAACTACTCACAACTCATGGTGAGGATGATGATGATGATGAAGAAGGCCTCCATGATGGATCCCCCTTCGGTGGAGCTCTGGAACAGGCTCCAAGATGGGATCTCCACGGGAACAAAAGCTACGGCAGTGGAATTAGGGTTTTCTCTCTGTCTACGGAGTTTTTGGGGTACGTGGACTTATTGTAACGCCCCGGACACACCCGCCGGTGGTCGTTACTTCTGGCGGGATCTAGACTGGCCTCACATATCAATACTAGTCTTTTCTGCGCACTTTGTCCTCACTCATGCGCACCCGGGAGCAACTTCCCGGTCGGTCACCCATCCTGAAACTACTCCAAGCCGAGCACGCTTAACTTTGGAGTTCTATCCGAATGGGCTCTCGGAAAAGAAGGAATTCCTTATTGATATGAGTAGTCTATCATCCCTAATAAGCCAGGACATCACATACACCCTCACTCAGAGGAACCGACGTCCTCGTCGGGCCACAGGAACGTTCCCTCTTGGCACAACCGTCTGTGCTTCCAGGACAGCACATGTGCCATGCCGTGTGCCACGATGGGTCACAAACGTCATGCACAACATGACTGCAAACTGTCCGCAAACATCCGTGTAACCGCGAGGGTCGGCTCTGATACCAACTTGTAACGCCCCAGACACACCCGCCGGTGGTCGTTACTTCTGGCGGGATCTAGACTGGCCTCACATATCAATACTAGTCTTTTCTGCGCACTTTGTCCTCACTCATGCGCACCCGGGAGCAACTTCCCGGTCGGTCACCCATCCTGAAACTACTCCAAGCCGAGCACGCTTAACTTTGGAGTTCTATCCGAATGGGCTCCCGGAAAAAAAGGAATTCCTTATTGATATGAGTAGTCTATCATCCCTAATAAGCCAGGACATCACACTTATATAGGAAGAAGGAGGGCACCGGGGGCCACTTGAGGGGGCCTCGAGGCAGGGGGCGCGCCCTGGGAAGGGGGGCGCGCCCCCCACCCTCGAGGGCCACCTCTTTGTCCCCTGACTTGGTCCTCAAGCTCCGCGTGCGTGATTTTCTCCAAAAATATCTCTTGCGAAGGTCTCATTCCATTTGGACTACATTTGATATTCTTTTTGTGCAAAACTCTGAAATAGGCAAAAAAACAGCAATCTGGATTGGGCCTTTGGGTTAGTAGGTTAGTCCCAAAAATGATATGAAAGTGAATGATAAAGCCCATTAAACATCCAAGACTTCATAAAATAATAGCATGGAACAATAAAAAATTATAGATATGTGGGAGACATATCAAGCATCCCCAAGCTTAATTCCTGCTCGTCCTCGAGTAGATAAATGATAAAGAAAGAATTTTTGATGTGGAATGCTAACCAATATAGTTTTTCAATGTAATTCTCTTAATTGTGGCATGACTGCTCAGATCTGAAAGATTCAAGATAAAAGTCTATATTGACATAAGAAATAACAATACTTCAAGCAATACTAACAAAGCAATCATGTCTTCTCAAAATACTATGGCTAAAGAAAGTTATCCCTACAAAATCATATAGTCTGGCTATGCTCCCTCTTCATCATACAAAATATTCATATCATGCACAACCCCGATTTAAGCCAAGCATTTGTTTTCATACTCTATCTTTTCAAACCTTTCAACTTTCACGCAATACATGAGCGTGAGCCATGGATATAGCACTATGGGTGGAATAGAGGTGGTTGTGGAAAAGACAAAAAGGAGGGAGATAGTCTCACATCGACTAGGCGTATCAACGGGCTATGGAGATGCCCATCAATAGATATCAATGTGAGTGAGTAGGGATTGCCATGCAACGGATGCACTAGAGCTAAATATGAATGAAAGCTCAACAAAAGAAATTAGTGGGTGTGCATCCAACTTCCTTGCTCACGAAGACCTAGGGCATTTGAGGAACCCATCACTGGAATATACAAGCCAAGTTCTATAATGAAAATTCCCACTAGTATATGAAAGTGACTAAACATGAAACTCTCTACAATGAAGAACATGGTGCTACTTTGAAGCACAAGTGTGGAAAAAGATAGTAGCAATTGTCCCTTCTCTCTTTTCTCTCATTTTTTTGGAGGGGCTTTCTCCTTCTTTTTTATTAGCCCCTCTCTATTTTTTTGGGCCATATCTTTTTTTTATTGGCCTTTCCTCACATGGGACAATGCTCTAATAATGATGATCATCACACTTTTTATTACAACTCGAAATTACAACTCGATACTACAACAAGTATGACTCTACATGAATGCCTCCGGCGGTGTACCAGGATATGCAATGAATCAAGAGTGATATATATGAAAAATTATGCATGGTGGCTTTGCCACAACTACGACATCAACTACATGATCATGCATCGCAATATGACAATATGATGCGTGTCTTATAAACGGAATGGTGGAAAGTTGTGTGGCAATATATCTCGGAATGGCTATGGAAATGCCATGATAGGTAGGTATGGTGGCTGTTTTGAGGAACAATATGGTGGCTTTTTGAGTAAGGATATATAATGGGTTTCTGGGACCGACGAAAGTTGCGCGGTACAAGAGAGGCTAGCAATGGTGGAAGGGTGAGAGTGTGTATAATCCATGGACTCAACATTAGTCATAAGAACTCATATACTTATTGCAATAATCTACGAGTCATCAAAACAAAGAAATCAACGCATGCTCCTAGGGGGAGGTTGGTAGGAGTTAACCATCGCGCGCCCCCGACCTCCCCACAAAGGTTGGCACTCTACAAATACCTCATGCTCTAACTTCGTAACATAGCGGTTCACCATACGTGCATGATACGGGAATCACTAACCTTAACACAAGTATTTCTCAATTTCATAATAACTCCACTAGCATGACTCTAATATCACTATCCTCGTGTCTCAAAACAATTATCAAGCATCCAACATCTCATTCTATTCAATGCACTTGGTGTGAAATTTTTTACTACATTGACATTGGATGTCTATCATGTGAAGACTAGTTCTTTTAGGATAAACACATTATCGTGCTGTTTTAATGGACTCTCAAATAGGTATAAGTGAAGCATGAGAGTTCAACAATTTCTACAAAATATTACCACCACTGTGCTCTAAAAGATGTAAGTGAAGCGCTAAAGCAAAAACTATACTACTCAAAAGATATAAGTGAAGCACATAGAGTGTTCTAATAATTTCTAGGACATATTTAACTCTCTCAAATAGGTGTGTACAGCAAGGATGATTGTGGCAAACTAACAAGCAAAGACTCAAATTATACAAGACGCTCCAAGCAAAACACATATCATGTTGCGAATAAAAATATAGCTCCAAGTATAGTTACCGATGGATAAAGACGAAATAGGGGATGCCTTCCCGGGGCATCCCCAAGCTTAGGCTTTTGATTATCTTGAATTCCTTGGGGTGTCATGGGCATCCCCAAGCTTAGGTCTTTGCTACTCCTTGTTCCATAGTCCATCAAAGCAATACTCAAAACTTGAAAACTTCACAACACAAAACTTAGACAAAAATTCTCGTGAGCTCCGTTAGTATAAGAAAGCAAACCACCACTCAAAGGTACAGCAATGAATTCATTCTTTGTTTATATTGGCGTTAAACCTACTGTACTTCAACTTCTCTATGGTTCATATCCTCCAATACTACTCATAGATGCATCGGAATAAGCAACCAACACACGAAAAAACAGAATCTGTCAAAGACAGAACAGTCTGTAGTAATCTGCAGGGTTCGCCTACTTCTGGAACTCCAAAAAATTCGAACTAAATTGATAAATTTGCGCAATTTGTCTACCAATCATCTGCAAAAAGAATCAACTAAAAAGCACACTCCAGTAAAATCCCACGACTACTTTAGCGAGCGCTAATGATTCTGTTCTTCACAGCAAGATCATATAAACTTCACACAAGTCTTACCAAAGGTTCTACTTGGCTCAAACACTAAACAAAACATCAAACCACATCTAATCAGAGGCTAGATGCAATATTTATTCCCTAACAGCAAGAAAAACAGAAAACACAAAATTGTGTTGCCTCCCAACAAGCGCTATCGTTTTACGCCCCTAGCTTATTTATTCCCTAACAGCAAGAAAAACAGAAAACACAAAATTGTGTTGCCTCCCAACAAGCGCTATCGTTTTACGCCCCTAGCTAGGCACGATACAAGATAGATCTAGGTATTGCCATCCTTGGAAGGCAATCCATAAGTGGCTCTCATGATAGATTCATATGGTAATTTGATTTTCTGTCTAGGAAAGTGTTCCATGCCTTTCCTTAATGAAATTGGAATCTAATATTTCCTTCCTTCATATCAATGATTGCACCAATCGTTCCAAGGAAAGGTCTACCAAGAATAATAGGACATGAAGGATTGCAATCTATATCAAGAAAAATGAAATCTACGGGCACATAATTCCTATTGGCAACAATAAGAACATCATTAATTCTTCCCATAGGTTTCTTAATAGTGGAATCCGCAAGATGCAAATTTAAAGAACAATCATCAAGCTCGTGGAACCCTAGCAAATCACACAAAGTTTTTGGAATAGTGGAGACACTAGCACCCAAATCACACAAAGCATAGCATTCATGATCTGTTATTTTTATTTTGATAGTAGGTTCCCATTCATCATAAAGCTTTCTAGGTATAGAAACTTTCAACTCAAGTTTTTCTTCATAAGATTGCATCAAAGCATCAACTATATGTTTAGTGAAAGCTTTATTTTTACTATAAGCATGCGGAGAATATAGCACGGATTGCAATAAGGAAATACAATCAATCAAAGAGCAATTATCATAATTGAATCCCTTGAAATCCCAAGTAGTGGGTTCATCACTATGCAAAGTTTTAATCTCTTCACTCCCACTTTTAGCAATTTTAGCATCAAGATCTAAAACTCCGAATCATTGGGACACCTTAAAGCAGAATCATCTCCAATCCTATTCTCATCAAGATTAATACTAGAAAACAAGGATCTAATAGGAGACACATCAATAACTTTCAGATCTTCATCTTTATCTTCATGATAACTAGAAGAACACGATTTAATATAATCTCCTCTTTTAGCATGCATTCTAGCGGTTCTTTCTTTGCATTCATCAATGGAAATTAGCATGGCTTTGGGAGACTCATTGATATCATGCTTAGGTGGGATAGATCTAAGTTTCAAAGAATCAACATCAAGAGTAATTCTATCCACACTTCTAGCCAATTCATCAACCTTAAGCAATTTCTCTTCAAGCATAGCATTTAAATTCTTTTGCGAGATCATAAACTCTTTAACACTAGTTTCAAATTCAGAAGGCATCTTTCCATAAGAGTTGTTGTAGGAATTACCATAATTATTAGAGGAATTACTAGGAAAAGGCCTAGGATTAAAATTACCTCTATAAGCATTGTTACCAAAATTATTCCTACCAACAAAATTCACATCCAAAGATTCATTGTTATTCTCAATCAAAGTGGCCAAAGGCATATCATTAGGATCAGAAGAAGCACTCTTAGCAGCAAACAATTTCATAAGTTCATCCATCTTTCCACTCAAAACACTAATTTCTTCGATAGCATGCACTTTTTTACTAGTAGATCTTCCGGTGTGTCATTGAGAATAATTAACCATAATATTATCTAGGAGTTTGGTAGCTTCTCCTAAGGTAGTTTCCATGAAAGTGCCTCCGGCGGCCGAATCTAAAAGATTTCTAGAAGCAAAATTCAAGCCAGCATAAAAGTTCTGAATAATCATCCATAGATTCAAACCATGTGTACGACAATTACGTATCATCAATTTCATTCTCTCCCAAGCTTGTGCAACATGCTCATGATCTAGTTGCTTAAAATTCATAATATCGTTTCTAACAGAGCTGATCTTAGCAGGAGGGAAATACTTAGAGATAAAAGCATCTTTGCACTTATTCCACGAATCAATACAATTTCTAAGCGAAGAGGAAAACCAAGTTTTAGCAAGATCTCTAAGTGAAAACGGAAATAACTTCAATTTAACAATATCGTTATCTGTATCCCTTTTCTTTTGCATATCTGGTGGCTTCTCGCCCCTCGTTGGTTACCCCAAGTGGAAGGTTGAGATGTAGCGTAGCGGCAAATTTTCCCTTGGCAAAGATACCAAGGATCGAATCCCGTGAGACTCCGAGGGTCAACAAGAAGGTGTCAATAGCGCCAAAGACTTTTGCTTGACAGGACCTGCACACAGATACAAATAACTTTGCTCCCAACGAGTACAGAGAGGTTGTCAATCCCTCCGGCCTTGTCGTTTACAAAGGATCAAACACAAGAGATAATAGTGATAGGTATGACTGCAACTAGTAAATAAGAACAGGAAGTAAATAACGGGTGTGATCAGTGATGGTAATATGGACCGGGGTCCCATGATGTTCACTAGTGATGTCTCTCTCCCAAAAGACGATAAAAACAGCTAAGCGAGGTAAACGAATTACAGCTGGGCAATTGACAGGATTATGTGCGCAAACCAATGCTAACTATGCTGTAAGAAAGGTAGAGGCTCAAAAGCATGGGCAGTACGCCAAGGCACGTAGACCGAAATCCATCTGCATCTACCACTAATCATCCACCTTGATATGTCTATCCAGAACATCTCGCTGGTATTAAGTTGCGAGTCCCACCCAAAGTGTAAACTCAAAGCAACAGACAACTGCATTAAAAGAACTTTGCGTAAAGTAAACAATCCTTGCACCCGCAAGTACAAGCACCGTTGTTTTCCCCCTTGTGGCAACAGCACATCCCCTAGACTCATGTTTCTGTCACTCAAGCTAGTCATCGAGGGGCATGAACCCACAATCAAGCATAACGTTCCCTCTTGGAGTTACTACCTACTACTCGGCCAAAGCAATAAATAGCAATGGAGAACATGCAAGAATTACTCAAGAACATAAATATAAAAGAGGTGAATCAAATATATTACTCACACACAATCTGAACATAATCTCATAATCCATCGGATCCCAGCAAACTCAGCATAGCAACAGCATAAAGATTACATATGTGCCTCGATCATGTAGGGCAGCTCACGAGGTCTAATTGGTGAAGAACAAAGAGGGGAGGAGAACATCACATAGCTACTGGTCATGGACCGATGGTCCAAGAGGGACTACTCACAACTCATCCGGGAAGCGTCCATGGTGGTGGAGAAGCTCCCGGTGGTGGTTCTCCCCTCCGGCAGGGTGCCGGGAAGAGTTCTCCTGGTGCTCCTGATCTTGGAAGCGCGGCGGCGGCGGAACAGAGACGAGATCGTAAAAAGGGTTTCCGTCCTCGAGGGTTTCGGGACGCGTGCTAAATATATGCCAAAGGGGGGCACCAGAGGCGGAGAGGGGGGCCCAGGCGCCCCCCCCCCCCGGCGCGGCCACGAGGGGGCCGCGTGGGCAGGCCGCCTGGGCTGCCCCTGGCTCCCCTCTGGACCCACTTCTGGCGCGTGGAAGCTTCTGGAGCGCTGATTTTTTATATAGTTTTCCCGGAATTTTTCTGGCAATTTAAGTAATGGGAAAACCTGAAATACAAAAACAGCAGAAAACAGAAACTGGCACTGGGGTGCACTGAGGTAATAGGTTAGTCCAAATATGATCAAAAGTGTATGGAAGTGCATAAATATCATAGCAATATCACACAAAAGAGGCACGTTTTGGACGTATCAACATCCCCAAGCTTAATTCCTGCTCGTCCTCGAGTAGGTAAATGATAACAAGCATAATTTCTGTGGTGACATGCTATCAACCATATAAGAACTTCCAAGTAAAGTAATCAAGGCATGTAATTCAATTCGAGTCATAACAAGCAAGAGTCTATATTAGCATTGTAACAAGTAACATAAGAACATAAAGGTGCAAGAGCTCTCGCTGTCCGTGACTCGAATGTCTCCAAATGGTGTTTGCGTGCAAGAAAGGGGATAGGGATATATGAGAGAGTAAAACATAGTTTTTGTATTGTTGAGAACTTAATCTACTAAAGTTTCACACTTGGTCTTCTTTGGAATCTTATCTTGACTCATCCCCAGACCGTCAGCCAGGTACAAGTCAAAATGATCCACTCCCTTTCGATATTTTGAGCACTCATGCAATGGATGAGCGTAAGCAAGAAAGTCGACACCTAGGATGGCAAAGAGAGAAAAATGATAGAGGGGGAAGACAAAAAAGGTGTGAAAGGCTCACATCAATGAGGACAATCATCGGCGAGAGAAAGCCAAATGATAGATATGATGTGAGGAGCAGGGATTGCCATGAAACGGATGCACATATGAGCTAGGGTAAGCTCTCCAATGGAACTAGTGGGGGTGCATCCAACTTGCTTGCTCAAGAAGACCTAGATCTCTTTTGAGGAGGCTCATCATTGGAATATACAAGCCAAGTTCTATAGTGTAAAGGTCCCCACATAGCTATATGCATAAATGATAATCTCTATGGAGTACAAGGTATAAGATGGAGTACGAGTGTGGATCTCTCAAAAGAAATAGTACTGTGCCCCCTTCTCTCTTTTTATTTCTTTTTCTCTTTTTTTCTATTTTTTTTAATTTTTTTGTGGCCTCAATGGCTCTTTCGTTTTATCTCTCATTTGTCCTCTTTGGGATCTTTTGATTTTGTCCTCTTTGGGATCTTTTGACTTGTCCTCTTTGGGATATTTTCCTCACTTTAGGGGCAACACTCTATGTATTACAAGAAGTATAGAAGATCTTTCACACTTTACAAAAGTACTCAACATGAAGAAAATGAAACTATCATGATGTATGCAAATGTATGCCTCTGGCAGTGTAGCAGGATATGCAATGATACTAGCGCGTCATGTAGCAATGATTAGGGCAAGGCCCAACTAGCATGCGGCTCATCGATCAAGCAAAAAGCATGTATGACATGAAGATCAAGTCATGAGAGGTTGGATGTTGCATGGCAATGTATCTCGGAAAGGCTATGGAAATGCCTTAATAGGTAGGTATGGTGGCTGTTTTGAGGAAGGATATAATGAGGCTTATGATGACAGAGCGTATCGTGCCAAGTATTTGGATGCACCGGCGAAGTATGCGCCAACTCTCGAGGTGAGAAAGGGCAATGCACGGTACCGAAGAGGCTAGAAAAATATGGTTAGGTGGAAGTGCCAACCTTCGAATACTCACATTAGTCCGAAGAACTCATGCACTTATTATCGGTAACTCTCAATCTAATTAGGAGGTTCACAAAGAGACAAGTACCCCGAGGAGGAGTGTATGGGGGTTTGGTTATCCTTGCACATCCTCGACTCATGGTACGTGAGTGTACTCTAATATTCGATCCCTCCAAAGATTAGTGATCCATTTAGTAGCTAAAGTTCTCAACTATTTTGTAGGTTTTCGAAAATAAACACGGATTGCCCAAAATACGACATCTATCACTAATAGACTAAAGCTCTTGACACCAAAAGTTCAGACATTACTCATGGCAATACCTCAAAACTACTGCAAGTTACTACTAAAATTAAATAGCAACCTCAATTGCCTACTTTAAGTTTAAGACACACAACTCAGTGCAACAGACAAACTCTCTTAACAAGATAAACATGAAAACTCAAGAGAGTTCAACAACCAACTAAACAAAAGCTCTTTAAAAAGAAAAGCATGAAAACTAAGAGCTAAACATGACAGTAGCTATGGAAAGACAAAGAACACACACAGCAGAGATGAGCATGAAAATCCTATGTTGTGTTCTAGGTTGAAGTGGAGCGTGTTTCTCTCCCACACAAAGAAAACTAGGTTCTAACTCGTTATGAACAGCAAGCAAAGCTAAAGAAAACTAAAAAGGAAACTAAAAGCAAGACGCTCCAAGCATAGCACATAAGGCATGAAGTGATTAAAATATAGTGGAACGAAAGACGAACTGATAATTGTTGATGGAGAAGGGGATGCACGGGGGCATCTCCAAGCTTAGACGCTTGAGTCTTCTTGAATATTTCTTGAGGGTGCACGGGGGCATCCCCAAGCTTGAGCATTTGACCCTCCTGAATCTTTTTATCATCTTCCCTCGCACACTTGAAAACTCCCTTCATACATAACTCATCATAATCTGATTAGCGAGGTTAGTACCCATAATAAAATAATTTTTCCTTGCTGGAAATAAATATAATCTTGAAGAGCTACTGTTTCTCAAGATTGCCAAAAGGTTTTTGCAAAGAAAAAGCAAGCTCAAGGTTTGCAAAACGAAGAAAAGGCAAAACAGGACAGAATCTGTGAAAAACAGACCAGCAGGTAGTAAATAATTTTTTCGGGGCACTTCTGCAACTCAAATCAAAAAACTCAGAACAGACACCCGAAAGCCAATTGTATAGAGCACGCTGTCGAAAAAATTCAGACCAAAAAGATGATCTGGTGATTTTATACGAATTTTTCTGTCCAAGGACAGAATCTGTTTCCTGGACAGCACGTCACAACTTTTGAACTTTCTTGCAATCAGAGGCTAAACTTGGCACAAAGCTGAAAAGAAAAGATACAATGATGATGCTATTGTAGTAACAAACATCAAGACACAACAAAAGCAAAATAAAACTTTATTCATTGTGGGCTGCCTCCCAAAAGCGCTTTCTTTTATGCCTTTAAGCTAGGCATAATGTAAAAAGAGAGGATCAAGTTTTATCAAGAGTAAAAGAATAGCTAGCCCGTATAACGGACTCAAAAGGTAACTTAATATTCTTTCTAGGGAAGTGTTCCATTCCTTTCTTGAGGGGGAATTGGAATTTTATATTCCCTTCTTTCATGTCAATGATAGCACCAACTGTGCGAAGAAAAGGACGTCCCAAAATAATTGGACAAGAAGGTTCACATTCAATATCCATAATAGTAAAATCAACGGGAACATAATTGTCATTGACAATGATAAGAACATCGTCGATCCTCCCCAAAGGTTTCTTTATGGAAGAATCAACAAGACGAACACCAAAAGAACAAGAATCAAAAGGTTTCAATTTAAACATATCATATATTCTTTTGGGCATAACAGAGGTACTAGCTCCAACATCACATAAAGCATAGCAAGAGAAGTTATTCAACTTAATTTTAATCATAGGATCCCAACCATCTTCTAGCTTTCTAGGTATGGAGGCTTCTACCCTAAGTTTCTCCTCCCTAGATTTGGTGAGAGCATTAGTGATATGCTCCGTGAAGGCAAGATTAAGCGTGCTAGTGTGGGGATCTCTAGACATCTTGTGAAGAAAATCAATAACTTCAGAAAGGGTGCAATTATCAAAATCAAGGTCACTATTATCAAGTAAGGTGGTAGTGGTGTCCTTTAGGCTCACTTGTTTGGTAGCTTCTATGGTCATAGGAGTTTCTACGGTTGAGGTCATAGCATCACCATTAATAGGTCCAATGGGACCAAGAGTGCATTGGGTGCTAACAGTTTGGATATCCTCAACAACTTGGATAGTAGCAACAGTGTGGTGGGTAGGAAGGCTCTTAATTCTATCTTCTTCCTCCTTTTCTCTAGCCCATCTCTCTTTAAGTTTAGCCAACATCCTAATGTTTTCATTAATTTGCACTTGAATAGCATTCATAGGAGTGGTCTTCCTCTCCTCAAGAGGGGAAGTTCTAATTTTAAGCAATTCTACCTCATGGGCTAAATTGTCTACCTTCGAAGATAGATTATCTAGTTTGTTTAGTTTTTCTTCTACACTCTTATTGAAAGCCTTTTGGGTAGTGATAAAGTCTTTAAGCATAATCTCTAGTTCGGAAGTGGAGTTCTTGGTGTTAGGATAAGCATTGTTGTTCCCATAGGAATTAGAGGGGAACGGTCTAGGGTTGCTACCAAAATTACTCCTATAAGCATTGTTATTGAAATTGTTTCTGGAGATAAAGTTCACATCTACTTGATCTTGAGCAATCAAAGAATTTAAAGGAACATCACGAGGATCAATAGAGGATTGCTTGGAAAGTAGAGACATGATCAAGTCAACTTTTTCATTTAGGGAGGAAATCTCCTCGACAGAGTTTACCTTCCTACCTGTTGGAGCGCGTTCCGTGTGCCATTGGGAATAATTGGTCATCATCTCATCGAGAAGCTTCATGGCAGCACCAAGTGTAGTTGACATAAAGGTTCCTCCCGCGGCCGAATCTAACAAGTTCCGCGAGGTAAAGTTCAAGCCTGCATAAAAAGTTTGGATAACCATCCAAGTAGTCAAACCATGAGTAGGGCAGTTCTTGACAAGAGATTTCATGCGTTCCCAAGCTTGGGCAACGTGTTCATTATCCAATTGTTTAAAATTCATTATGTTACTCCTTAGTTGGATAATTTTAGCAGGGGGATAGTATTTCCCAATAAAGGCATCCTTGCACTTGTCCCAAGAATCTATGTTATTTCTAGGCAAGGATTGAAACCAGATTTTAGCTCCTCCTCTCAAGGAGAAAGGAAAAAGCTTAAACTTAACAATATCACCATCTATTTCCGTGTACTTTTGCATATCACATAGTTCAACAAAATTATTTAAGTGTAAAGCAGCATCATCTCCAGCACCGGAGAATTGATCTTTCATAACTAGGTTCAGTAAAGCAGGTTTAATTTCATAAGAAGGTGCTGAAGTGGCAGGTGTAGTAATAGGCGTGCAGATAAAGTCATCGTTGTTATGACTAGTGAAGTCACACAACTTGGTGTTCTCGGTGGAAACCATAGCAGCAACAAGCAAGATTACTATTTTTGTGATTTTTGATAGAAGACACTAAAGCAAAAACTGAAAGGTAAACTAACAAGACTAAAAAGCAAAGATAAAAGATAGCGTGCAACTCCCCTATATTGAAGAGTGGAGTCCCCGGCAACGGCGCCAGAAAACTTTGCTTGATGGCTTCTCGCCCCTCGTTTGTTACCCCAAGTGGAAGGTTGAGATGTAGCGTAGTGGCAAATTTTCCCTTGGCAAAGATACCAAGGATCGAATCCCGTGAGACTCCGAGGGTCAACAAGAAGGTGTCAATAGCGCCAGAGACTTTTGCTTGACAGGACCTGCACACAGATACAAATAACTTTGCTCCCAACGAGTACAGAGAGGTTGTCAATCCCTCCGGCCTTGTCGTTTACAAAGGATCAAACGCAAGAGATAATAGTGATCGGTATGACTGCAACTAGTAAATAAGAACAGGAAGTAAATAACGGGTGTGATCAGTGATAGTAATATGGACCGGGGTCCCAGGATGTTCACTAGTGATGTCTCTCTCTCTCAAAAGACGATAAAACAGCTAAGCGAGGTAAACGAATTACAGCTGGGCAATTGACAGGATTATGTGCGCAAACCAATGCTAACTATGCTGTAAGAAAGGTAGAGGCTCAAAAGCATGGGCGGTACGCCAAGGCAAGTAGACCGAAATCCATCTGCATCTACCACTAATCATCCACCTTGAGATATCTATCCAGAACATCTCGCTGGTATTAAGTTGCGAGTCCCACCCAAAGTGTAAACTCAAAGCAACAGACAACTGCATTAAAAGAACTTTGCGTAAAGTAAACAATCCTTGCACCCGCAAGTACAAGCACCGTTGTTTTCCCCTTGTGGCAACAGCACATCCCCTAGACTCATGTTTCTATCACTCAAGCTAGTCATCGAGGGGCATGAACCCACAATCAAGCATAACGTTCCCTCTTGGAGTTACTACCTACTACTCGGCCAAAGCAATAAATAGCAATGGAGAACATGCAAGAATTACTCAAGAACATAAATATAAAAGAGGTGAATCAAATATATTACTCACACACAATCTGAACATAATCTCATAATCCATCGGATCCCAGCAAACTCAGCATAGCAACAGCATAAAGATTACATATGTGCCTCGATCATGTAGGGTAGCTCACGATGTCTAATTGGTGAAGAACAAAGAGGGGAGGAGAACATCACATAGCTACTGGTCATGGACCCATGGTCCAAGAGGGACTACTCACAACTCATCCGGGAAGCGTCCATGGTGGTGGAGAAGCTCCCGGTGGTGGTTCTCCCCTCCGGCAGGGTGCCGGGAAGAGTTCTCCTGGTGCTCCCGATCTTGGAAGCCCGACGGCGGCGGGACAGAGACGAGATCGTAAAAAGGGTTTCCGTCCTCGAGGGTTTCGGGACACGTGCTAAATATATGCCAAAGGGGGGCACCAGAGGCGGAGAGGGGGGCCCAGGCGCCCCCCCCCCCCCCCCCCCCCCCCGGCGCGGCCAGGAGGGGGGCCGCGTGGGCAGGCCGCCTGGGCTGCCCCTGGCCCCACTTCTGGCGCGTGTAAGCTTCTGGAGCACTGATTTTTTATATATTTTTCCCGGAATTTTTCTGGCAATTTAAGTAATGGGAAAACCTGAAATACAAAAACAGCAGAAAACAGAAACTGGCACTGGGGTGCACTGAGTTAATAGGTTAGTCCAAATATGATCAAAAATGTATGGAAGTGCATAAATATCATAGCAATATCACACAAAAGAGGCATGGAGCAAGCAGAAATTATAGATACGTTTTGGACGTATCAATATCACACAAATCAACAAAGTTGTTTAGATGGGTAGTGGCATCTTCACTAGGAAGGCCGGAGAATTGATCTTTCATGACAAGATTCAGCAAAACAGCATTGATCTCACAAGATTCAGCATCGGTAATAGGAGCAATCGGAGTGCTAATAAAGTCATTGTTGTTGCTATTGGAGAAGTCACACAATTTGGTATTGTTCTGAGCCATAGTGATAAGCAAGCAATCCAACACACACATGCAAACAAGAACCAAGTGAACGATAAATACACGGCGGAAGAAGGACAAATAAAACGGCAAGGGTGAAGTGAGGGAGAGAAAAACGAGAAGCAAAAATGTAATGCGAAGGATAAGGGTTTGTGATAGATACTTGGTATATGACTTTTGCGTAAGCCTCCCCAGCAAAGGCGCCAGAAATTCTTCTTGCTACCTCTTGAGCTTGCGTTGTATTCCCTCGAAGAGGAAAGGGAGATGCAGCACAGTAGCGTAAGTATTTCCCTCAGTTTTGAGAACCAAGGTATCAATCCAGTAGGAGACCACGTGCGAGTCCCTCGCACATGCACAAACAAATAAGAACTTCGCAGCCAACGCGATAAGGGGTTGTCAATCCCTTTCCGGTCACTTACGAGAGTGAGATCTGATAGAGATGATAGTTTATATTTTTGGTATTTTTGGTTTAATAAAACAGCAAATAAAAACGGTAAAAGTAAAGTAGATTGATATGTTGAGAATAGACCCGGGGGCCGTAGTTTTCTCTAGTGGCTTCTCTCTTGATAGCGATATTCTACGGCGGGTAAACAAATTACTGTCGAGCAATTGATAGAAAACCGAATAATTATGAGGCTATCTAGGCATGATCATTGTATATAGGCATCAGGTCCGAGACAAGTAGACCGACTCCTGCCTGCATCTACTACTATTACTCCACACATCGACCGTTATCCAGCATGCATCTAGTGTATAGAGTTCATACGAACAGAGTAACGCCTTAAGCAAGATGACATGATGTAGAGGGATAAACTCAAGCAATATGATGTAAACCCCATCTTTTTATCCTCGATGGCAACAATACAATACGTGCCTTGCTGCCCCTATTGTCACTGGGAAAGGACACCGCAAGATTGAACCCAAAGCCAAGCACTTCTCCCATTGCAAGAACTATAGATCTACTAGGCCAAACCAAACCAATAATTTGAATAGACTTGCAAGGATATTATGAGCACACATAAAAAGTTCAGAAAAGAACCAAATATCTTTCATAGATAACCTTGATCATAAACTCACATTTCATCGAATCTCGACAAACACACCGCAAAAAGAGATTACATCGAATAGATCTCCTCGAAGACCGAGGAGAACTTTGTATTAAGATCCAGAGAGAGAGAAGAAGCCATCTAGATACTAGCTATGGACCCGAAGGTCTGTGGTAAACTACTCACAACTCATGGTGAGGGCGATGATGATGATGAAGAAGGCCTCCGTGATGGATCCCCCTCCGGTGGAGCTCCGGAACAGGCTCCAATATGGGATCTCCACGGGAACAGAAGCTACGGCGGTGGAATTAGAGTTTTCTCTCTGTCTACGGAGTTTCTGGGGTACGTGGACTTAGATAAGAAGAAGGAGGGCACCGGGGCCACTTGAGGGGAGCTCGAGGCAGGGGGGCGCGCCCTGGGAAGGGGGCGCGCCCCCCACCCTCGAGGGCCACCTCTCAGTCCCCTTACTTGGCCCTCAAGCTCCGCGTGCGTGATTTTCTCCAAAAATATCTCTCGCAAAGGTTTCATTCTGTTTGGACTCCGTTTGATATTCTTTTTCTGCAGAATTCTGAAATAGGCAAAAACAGCAATCTGGACTGGGCCTTTGGGTTAGTAGGTTAGTCCCAAAAATGATATGAAAGTGAATGATAAAGCCTATTAAACATCCAAGGCTTCATAAATAATAGCATGGAACGATCAAAAATTATAGATACGTTGGAGACGTATTAAAGATCAACACATCGCAGCCGAGAGGTCCCCACCGGTCTACATCCTAAGCACTCAAGCGTCATGGGCCATCGCTCGTTGCGCTTCGGGTCGTTATGCGACGAGCCGGGATGAGCGCCACCTCATACTGGATGGCACTGGCCCGACATGCCCACAATGTTGAACTGGACGTCCGACAAAGCTTCGGCTAATACCACGACGCCGAGGCCCATAACTATTCTCGCGTGGCGGTTAGTGCATAAAGGCCAGAGGCCAATTCAAATCAAATACCCAAACCATTAGTGTATTAGGAGCTCACGAAAACGAGCAGAGACTCACAATAACGTGACCCCGTCGCCTCGTCTCAAGGAAATATGGCAAGGTCTAGCCCAACCCACTCGGGGGCGGCTTGCCAGCCCGGTTGTGCCTCATAATTAACTCGCGAGTGCTCCATGGGCCCGCCCGACTTTCACATCAACTCGCGGGTACCCCTTAGGGCCTACCCAACTTTAACAGGTCTTAAGTAAAGTCAAGGTAACCGTGTGTCCAAACATCAAGGGGGAAAACCCGAGGAATCACCCTCGGTGGATTCCGCTCGATGTAATCATCAAGGCGAATGTAGGAGGAATCACCCTCGAGGTTCACACTTGAGGTGTTGCACGACAGAGTCGTATTGGGAATGGTGAAAGAGGAATCAGCCTCGATGACCACGACCGAATAGCTAAACTACAGATTCATCATCAGGAGTGCGTTGCGAGGTATCACCCTCGGCACTTGATAGTAGCTCTGCAGAGTCGAGCAACAAAAGGGGCGTGATGTGATGTGAGGTGTCGGGCTCTGGTCGTCGATCACGATGATCGAGTCATCGATGATGAAGCAGGGGCAACAAGGACAAGGTGGGGGTCACTAATGGATCACTACCAACCTATACTAAGCAGTTTAGGATAAGCAGGTAAGGTGCAATAGCAGTTACAAAAGCAGGCTATGCATCAGAATAGGAGCAATCAATAATGATAGCAAAATCTAATGCAAGCATGAGAGAGAATAGACTGGGCGAGATGGGGATGATCAAAAGAGGGCTTGCCTAGAAGCTCTGCTGAAAAGGCCTGGTCGTTAGAGGCGTAAACGTATCCGATAGCAGCGTCAGTCTCGAAGTCTACCGAAGAGAAGAGCGGGGAGAAATAGTGAATATAAAGCAAACAGTTGCAGCATAGATGCACGGCAAGACAAAAAGCAGTGTTAGGGTGTTCTAACGCAATACTAGGTGATACTGGCGAAGGGGGGTAACAGGCGAACCGGATGGAGAAAGTTACAGGTTCGGTACGATAGGGATGTGTGGCAGACGAATGGACCGCGTATTCGGATTCATCTCGTCGTTCTGAGCAACTTTCATATACAAAGTATTTTCATCCGAGTTACGGTTTATTTTATATGATTTTCCAAAGTTTTAACAATATTCTCGAATTATTATTAATCAAAAATAGAGTTATTATGTCAGCATGATGTCATCATGAGGTCAGCAGTCAACAATGTAGTTGACTGGTCAACACAAGGCAGTGGGACCCACTGTCATAGACTAGTTTGACTAAGCAAATTTAATTAGACTAATATGTTTATTATAGGTTAATTAAACAAAGACAATTAAGTTAATTAATTAAATAATTAACCAATTTTAATATTAAATTTTCTTTTACATTTTTTTTGTTTTCCTGGCCATGGACCCGCGTGGTTAGTGGTCCATGGCCTAAGCGGGTGCTCGGCGAAGCGGGGAGGGCGAACGGGCGCAGCCACGGGCGCCCGACGGGGTGAGCCCGGGCGTTGGCCGTGGCGATGCGTCGTCGCGGTGAGCGGCCGTTGCCGGCGCGGCGGGGGAGGGGGGCGGAGCGAGCAGGGCCGGCGAGGTCCAGGCGGAGCGCGGCACGAGGCAGCGGGGGCGCGGCCACCCCGGCGGAGGCGCGCGGGAGGCAGCGGGGCACGCGGCCATGCGACTGCGAGGGCGTGGTGGTGGCGGGCGAAGCCGGGGGCACTGCCAGGCGGCGGGGTGCAGGGTGCGGTGCAGGCGTCCGACGCGGGCGGGACGCAGGGCGGCGACGGCGTAGTGGGGCCGCAGCCACCCGCTGGCGGGCGTAGCTAGCCAGCAGGACCGGGGCCAAGCGCTGGCAGGGACGCGCGGGAGCGGGCCCATAGGGGCGTTGCGGCCGGACGCGAGGCCGCGGGCGTTCGGGACGAGCGGCGAGGGAGCGACCGACGCAGGGGGAGATGGGGTCATACCCCCGGTGCAGGGGTTCGCTGGCGAGGCGCGGGGGAGTCTGTCGGGGAAGGGACGGGGGAGCGGCGCCAGCGAGGGAGAGGCGGGGACGGTGCGCTCCGGCGTGACGGGGGCGAGGTGGCGCCGGCGATCCAGTGACGATGACGCGCACAGCGGCGAGGAGGCGATCCAGCGAGGTGGCATCGGGGGCTGGGCGCGAGCGGCACCGGGCGGCGGAGCGGTCGTCGGGGTGTAGTTGCCCCCGAGCCAGATTCAATCGGGGAGAGGAGGGAACGAAGGGGGAAATGGGGATCGGGCCTAGGGTTTCAAGGACGGCAGGGGGGTTAGTAGTGGGGAGCTGGGCCGATTGGCCTAGTTGGGCCAGGCCCGGGGGGTTTGTTTTTATTTTACTTTTACCTTTTTATAGTTTCTGTTTTAGTTTATTTTGTTTTGTAAAATATAAACCTAGTCCCAAAATTATTATTATTAAGTATTCCATAGCCACAAATAATTTGGCATTCTAAGTAAATAGTTTTGTATTTGTTTATTATTTAAATGCATTTAATAATTGTTTTAGTCACCATTTTGATTATTTAAGGGCATTTATACACTTTATAAAAGGTTGGTTCGACCACCAATATTAGTGAGGATTATTTACCACAAGATGAACATTTATTTTTGATGGTTGAAAACTTTTATAGTTTGACTAGATTTTAAATTTGAATTTGAACGAGGTTTGAATCAACGCGAGTTTACCAACAGTAACAATGGTGACGTGGCATCATTAGGAGAGGTTTGCTATACCTTAATTATCCGGCCGTCACAATTCTCCTCCACTACAAGAAATCTCGTCCCGAGATTTAAGGCGTGGAATAAGGGGGGAAGCTATAAGAATGGGTGTCTGAAAGGGTCGGCATCCGGTAGTTATCTTAAGGCAGAAGATTTTAGAAGCACCGGGAAATGTATCAAGAGTGCTATAGGAAGGTTCAACAAGTTTCAACCAGGTAGGCATCCAGCTGATGCATAAAACACGTGATGAAGGGGTTCGGAGCAATGAAGAATAAGGTTGCCTCTGATATCGGAATGAAACATGGTGAGGGATTTAGCTCGTGAATTACATACGAAGCCAAGTGCAATGAATGTTTCAGAATCAAGGTTGTACAAGAGAGTCAGGTTTCGATCCAGTGGAACAGTGGGTTAAGGGCCCACTATGTGGGTTAAAAGTAGAAAAGGGCGCTGACATCTTGCACAATCATGATAGCAAGGCATGTCAGAGCATAGACTATCAATTATGTTGGCAACGATGTTGGTACCAAGGGTGAGGGACAAAGAGAACCATTTTCCTGCTCGTTAAGACGAGGCAGACCAATAGGCAAAGTTCTCGTCCATCGGTGGCTACCGGAATGTCATCAACAATAGTAACAAGGTCTTACTAACAGAGTTTGTGCACGGAGGTGTTTACATAAGCAAAGAATCATCACTACTAAGATATGTTAGGTTACAAGAACGTTCAAACAAAACAACGGAAAGGAAAGTGTAGACTCGAACCAGTTATCGGTGTTCTCGAGTGTCTAACAAATCAGAACCCATGGAAAATTTGAATCGGCGAGAAATAATAGTTCATGAAGAACTCATAAGAAGTTATGTAGTTCTGTGGTATTCTTGAGATACCAGAGGGTAATACTCGAAAGTAGATCAAAGTAGATATGTTGGGTTCACACGGATTTAGGAAAGAAATAGATTCAATCCATAGGGGCATCTTAGGAACATATACCACAAACTTCACGAGTAAATAGCTCAAGCACGAAAGCAAAGTATGGTTGAGAAAACAAAAAAGATACAATTTACCAAAGGCATCATGTATCCGAGGAAAGGCTCACAAGATTACTAAAAATGAAGGTCCTTGTCGGATAAAACCCAACATAGAATCTGGTGGTCCACAATGGATCCGATGTAAGTATGGTACTCAACCAGAATAAGAAAGAGTGCAAGGGGATCAGATTGTAGAAACAACTGACTAATTCGAAGCTCAAATGCAAAGGAATTATGATTTCCAAAACAAGGGATCAGAAGCATACACTCTGATTAAAGATGGATAAGTTGAATAGACTTAGAATGACAATCAATCAAGGCTTGATTTGCCGAACACCAGCTCATGTCCGGAGTGACGTCTGAACCAAGGGAAGAATTTTAAATAGGACTGATGATCGCAAGCATTTACAAACAAATCAAATCAAATGCTCGAAATTACGACGACAAAGGATTTTAATGAGTATTGCTAGACATATGGAATTAAAAAGAAAGCAAGCAACTAAGTATTTGCGGAGCAATAGTTGGAGAGGATTATCGAAAGATCGGATAGTACTTCAAAGTATCTTCTCAATCACTTGATCCATTAGGAATGAACAAATCCTCAAAAAGTGTGAGGAATTATTCATAGAAGTATTCATGCCGCAAGGAACTGCAGGGCAGTAAGCAAAAAGGATTCTCGAAACATCGAAGAGTATTTCAGGACATCTTGTAATAACAAGAGCAACTAGGGATGAAGGTATGAACGACAACCTAGGTAGTTATGCATAAGGATTTATCGGTGGTAGGGATCGCAACAGCGAAGGTCACAAGGTTCTTGGGACAACATCGGAGAGTATCTTCAGAATCTTCTGGTGCACCAAGCAATCATCTCAAGTGAGGGGCTCTCCTGGAGAAAGTATTCACGAGAACCTAGAGTTAGAGTTAACAAAATCATTTAGCACGAATAGAAGAGAGATCAGAGTCCTACAGTATAGACGAGGAGTAAAAGATCCTAATACCACCCAATGGTGACGTGGGCCCTTAAGCCACACATCCATGTTAGTAAATCAGTTTTTCAAAGGCTAGACTCAACTTCGGCCAAGGAGTTGGAAAAGGGGGTTCCTACAGGTAGTCGGCTTTGATACCAACTTATGACGCCCCTGATTCGACCATACACTAATCATGCATGCAAATGTGTACGACCAAGATCAGGGACTCACGGGAAGATATCACAACACAACTCTAGACACAAATTAAAATAATACAAGCTTCATATTACAAGCCAGGGGCCTCGAGGGCTCGAATACAGAAGCTCCAAAGCAGCAGAGTTAGCGGAAGTAACCATATCTGAGTACAACATAAGTTAAACAAGTTTTGCCTTAAGAAGGCTATCACAAACATCAACAATCGAAGAGGCAATGCCTCCTGCCTGTGACCTCCTAGCTACTCCTGGTTGTCAGCTGTCTCCAGGTAGTAGTAGGCTCCATCGGGGTAGTAGTAGTAGTAGTCGATTGGAGTGGTATCTTGCTCCTGGGATCCGCATCTAGTTGCAACAACGAGAAAGAAGAAGAAGGGGGGAAGGGGGAGCAAAGCAACCGTGAGTACTCATCCAAATTACTCGCAAGCATCAGATCTATAATAAGTATGCATCAGTATCAAAGGAATGAGTTGCATATGTGGACTGAAATGCAGAATGCCAGAATAGAGGGAAAGGCCTAGCCTATCGAAGAATAGCATCTTCAAGCATCTTCTGGAAACCACCATCTTGCAGCAGAAGAAGGGAGTACAAAATAGCATTTTAATTAACAAACATGTTGTAACAATAACCATCACATATCTCAAGTATCCATGTCTAGTTGTAATAGATCAGGATATAAGACTGAACATCCATTACCGTGGACACAACTATTCGAATAGATAACTTCCCTGCAAGGGTGCACCACATTACCCTCACTCTCGATCATCTTTGGTCGGACACACTTTTTGGGGTCAATGCCTGGCCTCGGAAGATCAACACGTCGCAGCCCTACCCAGGCTCAGCAGAGAGGCCCCCGTCGGTCTACATCCTAAGCACTCCGGGGTCATGGGCCATCGCCGTTGCGCTCCGGGTCGTTATGTGACGAGCCGGGACGAGCACCACCTCATACTGGATGGCACTGGTCCGACATGCCCACAGTGTGAACTGGACGTCTTACAAAGCTTCGGCTAATACCACGACGCCGAGGCCCATAACTATTCTCGCGTGGCGGATAGTGCGTAAAGGCCAGTGGCCGATTCAAATCAAATACCCAAACCATTATTGTATTAGGAGCTCGCGAATTCGAGCAGAGCCTCACGATAACGTGACCCCGTCGCCCCATCTCGAGGAAATACGGCAAGGGCTAGCCCAGCCCACTCGGGGGCGGCCTGCCTGCCCGGCCGTGCCTCGTAATTAACTCGCGGGTGCTCCACGGGCCCGCCTGACTTTCAAATCAACTCACGGGTACCCCTCAGTGCCGACCCGACTTTAACAGGTCTCAAGTAAAGTCAAGGTAACCATGTGTCCAAACATGAAGGGGAAAACCCGAGGAATCACCCTCGGTGGATTCCGCTCGATCTAATCATCAAGGCGAACGTAGGAGGAATCACTGTAACAGCCCCAAAATTGGGTTATCAATTTTTGTGCTGTTATTTCTTCCTGGCAATCATTTTTCAAATTTTCTCATGAGTTTGCTGGATGACTCTGAGAATTCTTGCCATTTCCAACCTTTCAAAACCTTGCTCATGACTTTGTCAGTAGGCAAGACCTCATTTGCATCATCTCAAATCCTCTCAAACCCGAATTCCAAATTTTTGGAATTTGAATGTGGCCTTTCTGATTACAAAGAAGCCATCATTTTCCTTGATCTGTTGATCATCTCATATGTTCCAAGAGAACCTCCTATCCACCAAATCCTTGGATATGCAAAAATATTGCCAAGTCCCATACAATATTTTTGAATTATGATTTATTCCTTTTCTTGCCTTTCTGAGGAATAAAATCCAAAGGCATATCTAGTCATCTCCTAAATTCATGAGAATGGGTGGAGATGGTGTTTATGTCTAATCCAAGCTCCGGCAAAAATATTGGCCACATTAAAATAAGGAAAATTGTCTTTTCCTATTTTAAGCCAATATTGTTTTTCTGCCATTTTCCAAAGGAACTACCATTTTTATAGCAGAGAAAATTCCCCCATAAATTGTGGAGCTTGTGCTTGCTATATAAACACTAGTTCCATCATTATCTCATGTCCCACAGTTCAAAAATTTGGCACAAGATCCAATGCAAGTTTCTGCCTTCTCTGAAATTTTGCAAAGGAAGTGCCTTATTCCTAATTCCTATTGAGCTGCAATTTGGCAGGGTGATTAACATTGATAAAAAAGATGAGCTCAATCCATTCATCCTAGCTTCATGTGCAATTTTTCGAAGTTTCTGACCAGATTGTAACTTTGTGAAGGAAGTACCCTCATAGAGTTTCAAAATGAGATGAAACTTTTCCATCCTCTCAAGTATTCCAAGTCATTAACCTCCACCTAAATTCAGCTCATTTCATTGAGCTATGTGAGCACAGGAGCCATTCTTGTTTTCTGCCCAAATTTTCAGTTTGTGAAGCAAGTATATTTTATCTTGCTCCATTATGGCTGAAAATACTCCTAAGCCTTCTCTTATCTATATAACCCACCTACCCAAGATTTTGGCTCATTTCATGTAGCCAATATTTTCCTAGAATTTTCCCAAGATTCTGGTCAGGAATGATGTTTGTGAAACAAGTACCATCTTGGCAAGTCCATTTGGTATGAGATTTTTTACAGCATCATTATATGTCTAAATTAGGAAACTTTTCCAAGTTTTAGCCCAATCAAACACTCCTAGTGAGTGCTCCTTCATCATTTGCTTTCTACGTCAGATTTGGCAGTTGCACTACAACTATGCTAAATACTTGACCAAATGCTCTCAAAACTCCCAGGATCTTAGTACTTGATACCCTAAACCTCCTAGACATCAAGTTGTCATGTTATCCTCTCTGGTTTAGTCTCTAGAATGTGGACAAGTTTGCAAGAGCAAACTTGTCGAGCATGGTTCCCTCTGTTTGCTACACCTCTGCCTGTGCCATCACATCCTCCTTAATGAGCCTTGGAAGGACTCCACCACTGACATAGTTTGGCACTAAGTAGACGACCAGAGCGCGCCTTGTTCGTGGTGACCACGGGTGGAGCCGGCCAAATCGGTGGTCTGCGCACTGTTGGCCACAGCGGAGCTGCTCCGGCTGGCTCTGGCTCGTCCAAGCTTGTGAACGAGCTCAGACTCATCGTCGCCGTGCACTTTGACCCGTTTCCCCCTTTGTTTGCTTCCTCGTTGAGCCGCCATCGTCGCTGCATAGTTCCTGTCCGTGAGCTCGTCGCCTTCCTCGCTCTTGTCCCTTTCCTCCTCTCGTCCGCGAGCGTTGCTCGACTCCGTGTGCTCCTGCGCATCGTCCGCATTTCCCTCGTCGCCTTCCCGTCGTTCCCTGTGATCCTTGGCCGCGCATGCGCGTCGCCGGCGCACGGACATGTAGCCGAGCCGCGTGTCACCTCCTCCCCTCCCCTTCGAGCCCCTCCCACGGCTATTTAAGCCCTTCTCGAGCTCTCTCGCAACTCACAACCCGGAGCCCCTACCTGACCTCCATCATCGCTGTGGCCGCCGCCTCTGTCCATCTCGAATCCGGCGACCTCGTGTTTTCCCCTCGGCTCCTCCCCCACCAGAGCATCCCCCAAGGCCCGACGCATCCTTCTGTAGCCTCGCCCGTCAGTTTCCCCCACCAGAGCACCTACCTTGCCGGCGGCCCAAGCCCATCTCCGCCGCGAGCCCTGCTGCTCCATTCCTAGTCCTCCTCCCCGGAAACAGAGGCCTCCACCGGATGCACCACTCCCTCCCAATCAGCTGGGCAGGTCGCCCGTCGTCAGCCGTGGTCGGGAATGCCGGCAATAGCCGTCGAGACGAGCCACTCCCTCGGCCAGGCGTGCATACGTGCGAGAGGTTGAAGACGCCAGGCTAGGCGGGCCCCTCCTCGCGCGACCCCACCTGGCAGTGTCTCCGCGTTGACCCCGCCTCGTGCCCGTGTCTGTAAGTGGAGACGCTTTCTGGAAACGCGTTTTCAATATATGAAAGTGTATTTCCTTCCTCTCTTATCTAAAAATGCGCTTTCTCAGTTCTGAAAGTGTATACCCTTTACACTTCAGCTCAAAATACGTTTTCCTTTGCAGAAAACGTATTCGGCCCAAAGGCGCGTTTAGTTTTTCCTCCAGGGGCCTGTTTGCTGGAAAAAATCACCAATAGGTCCCTGAACTTCAACCCTACGTATCTCCACAACCGTAACTCCGATTGAGGTGAATCCAACGCTCACGTCTTCGTCTCGTTGAACTCTTTCCGTTGGTGTCATTTCCATAATGTTTTCACACAGTGAAAATGACCACTTTTCCCTTGCACGTAAACAACCCCTTCGAGAGAACTGTTTTCGGCAAAATTTACCGCGATCGATCCGCACTTTCCCTCGGAGTATTTGTCGACCCCAGGCAAGCCAACCTCTTATCATAAGCCCCGAACTTGCATGTTGACTTTGCTTGCACCTCGTGTGTGTGCTTAGTTGCATTAGTTTCTTGTATGTTCCGTCTGCCGTTATTTCAGTAGTGCTTGATGTTATTGTTATGTGCCTTACATGCTTGTGTTTCATAAAATAAGTTGACATGCTAGTTTACTGTTGTTACTAATAATATCATGCCTCTGTTTAGTTTCATGTTAGTAGTATCAACGTTATGATAATTCTATTGCACTACTAAGATTGCTAGTACTTGGCATTGCCATGTTTCTCATGCTATCATTGTTCAATCGAAATGCTTGATGTTTTATTACCGCATTAGTATGTTGCATGATAGTTGCTGCATTCATGTTAATAATGCTCGCATGATGATTGATGATGTAGAAGTTAATAATATGACTTAATAACAAACCTCCTCCATCATCACTGGGAAGTCATGGTGCCAACAAATTGAGTTTTTTCCAGTGCAGCCACATTTGCCTTGGAATGGGAAGGCCCTAATTGATTTATTGTAATGCCTCTCATCAGTGCCTCCAACACAGGGAAGGTTATGGGTACGCGCTACCCTGATCAGGTAGGTGGACATGAACCTTGTGAGCCGTTTTGTTTTTGCGCTCTTTGTCCCTGTTTGGGACCGTTTTTGCCACGACAGTGGCCGTTTAGCCTTTGGTAGGTGAAGGCCACCCAGGACTGAACCCCAAGGGGGTGTTGGTCGGAGTGACTGGGAGAGTGTAATGGCAATAAGTCGATTCTGTCGGGACGTCGTGGTCCACCCGAATGGGAGCACGAGGCCATGGGTTATGTGGTGTGGGTAAAGTGCGCTACCTCTGTAGAGTGTATTCAGTCTATCGATGATGAGGACATCACTAACAAGGTTACACCCACAGCTCCAACTGACACATATACAGGACCAATTACTAGAGCTCGCGCATGCCAATTAAATTACCAGGTACTTTCGTTTCTTGGTAATGAATCTAATGTTCATGAGAATATGATGCTGCCTAAATTGGATACATTTGTCTTGCTTACAAATGAAGGGCCTAGCTTGGACAAGAAGGATGAACATTGGAGCAAGATCAAGCATGGAGATGATGGCATGCGCAAGGGGGACAAGAATGGAGTTATAATGGATGATTTCAGGACTTTGAAGCCACCATAATGAGTGCGAGAAGCCTTGGACGAAATATACAAGATGCCACTTCATAAATTTCGTCCAGAGGCTATTTTAGGTGCTACGTCACCTTATTATTGGGCCAGGCCCATGTAATTTCGAAATACTTGAGTATAGGCTGTTTTTAGAGTCCGTATGTGTGGGGAAACAAGAGTTAGGGTTGGTTTCGGACCCCTCCACCAAGGGCCACGAAATTCCCCCCTCTTTCCCTCATATATACAGCCCTTAGGGCGTCGTTTAGACTTTGGGTTTTGTTTAGATTAAAAGTTCGCCATAGCTGCAACTTCGCGTACTTCGTTTGTGTTCAACGACCAGACAAAGGCGTCACAGAACCCCACCTTGATCCATAAAGCTTTCCTCTTATATTCGCAATATCCAGATTGCAATCTTAGTTTCTTGCTTGTTCTTCGTTTGCCTGCAGGAAACAGACCTTCGTGGTCAGGTTGATCGTGCTCCGGCGTGGTCGATAACCTCTCGGAGTTGGTTTAGCGATTGCTAAGGCGCGACGTCCACGCACGTTCGTAGTCGGATCGTCAAAGTCGACTTCATCCAAACGATAGCCACTATCTCATCGAAAGACGGGACACCTTTGCCTCTATCAGATTCGCGTATATAACCTTTGTCGAGTAGCTCCTGTACTTGACGCATAATCTCCTTCGTCTCTTCTGGATTGGTACGGTATGGTGCGCGGTTGGGTAGCGATGCACCGGGAATTAAGTCAATCTGATGCTCAATCCCTCGAATAGGTGGTAATCCCGGTGGCACGTCTTGTGGAAAGACGTCGGCGAACTCCTGCAAAATGTTAGTGACAGCAGGAGGCAAAGAGGAAGGCACGTCCTCGAATGAAAATAATGCCTCTTTGCATACAACAGCATAGCAAACAGATTTGCTAAAATCTAGCTCATCAGTATCAGATTTGGTGGCAAATAAACATGCACTTTTCAATTTAATTTCAGAAGCAACAGTAGATGGTTTATTATTAGGCTTCATTTGTTGCTCAAATTCTTTTGCCACAATCTGATTTTCACTCTTATTTTTCTCCTGTTTTGCTTTATTAGCTCTATTAATATCATCTTTTAAAATGGAATCAGGAGTCATAGGAAGCAAAGTAATATTTTTATCCTTATGAACAAGAGTATACTGATTGTTTCTACCATGGTGTACAGAATTTTTATCAAATTGCCATGGTCTACCAAGTAATAAGGAACATGCTTGCATAGGTACCACATCACAATCAACATAATCAGCATATGTAGAGATACTAAAATGCACACGAACAGTACGTGTTACCTTAACCTTGCCGCTGTTGTTGAACCATTGGATGTAGTAAGGATGTGGATGTGGTCTTGTGGTGAGAGACAGCTTCTCCACCATCTCCATGCTAGCCAAGTTGTTGCAACTCCCTCCATCTATGATCACGCGAACAGAACGTTCCTTCACAACTCCCTTTGATGAGGACATCACTAACAAGGTTACACCCACAGCTCCAACTGACACATATACAGGACCAATTACTAGAGCTCGCGCACGCCAATTAAATTACCAGGTACTTTCGTTTCTTGGTAATGAATCTAATGTTCATGAGAATATGATGCTGCCTAAATTGGATACATTTGTCTTGCTTACAAATGAAGGGCCTAGCTTGGACAAGAAGGATGAACATTGGAGCAAGATCAAGCATGGAGATGATGGCATGCGCAAGGGGGACAAGAATGGAGTTACAATGGATGATTTCAGGACTTTGAAGCCACCATAATGAGTGCGAGAAGCCTTGGACGAAATATACAAGATGCCACTTCATAAATTTCGTCCAGAGGCTATTTTAGGTGCTGCGTCACCTTATTATTGGGCCAGGCCCATGTAATTTCGAAATACTTGAGTATAGACTGTTTTTAGAGTCCGTATGTGTGGGGAAACAAGAGTTAGGGTTGGTTTCGGACCCCTCCACCAAGGGCCACGAAATTCCCCCCTCTTTCCCTCATATATACAGCCCTTAGGGCGTCGTTTAGACTTTGGGTTTTGTTTAGATTAAAAGTTCGCCATAGCTGCAACTTCGCGTACTTCGTTTGTGTTCAACGACCAGACCAAGGCGTCACAGAACCCCACCTTGATCAATAAAGCTTTCATCTTATATTCGCAATATCCAGATTGCAATCTTAGTTTCTTGCTTGTTCTTCGTTTGCCTGCAGGAAACAGACCTTCGTGGTCAGGTTGATCGTGCTCCGGCGTGGTCAACAACCTCTCGGAGTTGGTTTAGCGATTGCTAAGGCGCGACGTCCTCGCACGTTCGTAGTCGGATCGTCAAAGTCGACTTCCTCCAAAACGATAGCCACCATCTCATCGAAAGACGGGACACCTTTGCCTCTATCAAGTGGTATCAGATTTCCAGGTTGCTCGGTGAGATTTTACAGTTTTTCGTAGATTAGATCGAGTCTGTTCTTCATACCTACAGTCCACGAAAAAGCCAAAAAGAAAATTAGGGTTAGTTCATCCCATCCGAACCAATCTGAGCCTTTGCATAATCTTTTCTGTATTTGCTTTGTTGAATTTGCGGTTGCATCGTCGTGTCCAGTTGCTGGTCTTAGCGTCTAGTCTTTTAGAGTTTCGAGTTCTGGTCATAAGTTGTCACGCCGCCGCCGCAACATCTTCATCACTACTGCCACATACCACCACCGATCCGTATCCATATACCACCACCAATCCGAATCCATATACCACCACCGCTGCCATAACCTACCACCGCTGCCATATCCTACCACCATATATCCACCACCAATCCGAGTTCTTTTCATATTAGGTTTAGGCCAAAATTTCGACAGGTGAAAATATTTTTTCCCTATCCTACTTTTGGGCTTTTCTGAGTCTTTTGAGACACGTGCCACCATACTGATTTTTTCCCGCACTTTTTCGTCGTCGCTGCCCTGATTCCGAAAAAAAAAATTTGTCAAAAAAATTTCGTGCCTATCATCTTAGTTTGACTTGGGAAGTGTTTTGAGACACTCGCCATTATAGTGATTTTCGGCAAAAAAAAAAAAGCAGCGCAAAAAAAAAGAGGCGAAAAAATAATAATTCAGAGTGTGCTTTCCCCTTGATTACGTGCAGCGCCGTGATTTCGTTAGTGTTCTAGGCTCGCGTCTCTAGTACGGTCTAGCCTAGGACCAGCACAGTACCGTCGTTGAGCGTTTATTCACCTTTGCATCTCTGAATTGATTATTGCTGACCCTTTTTGCTACCATATTATAAGCCTTCCCAGCTCCACATACATCTACATCGTGCGTTTGACTCTCCCTGGTAATCGCTCTATCCAAGCTTTGAGAGTTTTGACTACATCAGTTGCCGATCACCGCCTGCTGCTGGGTAAGAACTGGTAAGAATTTGAGATTTGCTTGTCGGATTTGTGACACCCGCCACCCCCACCACTTCTTAGTAGTCTGTAGGATCATATTCTTGTGTGTTTCTATTGCTGCTAACCATGCCAGGATCACAAGTCGACGAGACTGACTGGGAGAACTTGACGAACAAGGAGCTTCATGATAAGTTTCAGCAAATGATGAGTGAACAGGTGCAAGATGTGCTAAACAGATTTGACGAGGCCATGGAGAAGATAGATGGCATGGAGAAGACGTTTGACACAAAGCTCGATAACAAGTTTGCTGAATTGCTTGCGCGTTTTCCACCACCACCGGCTGCTGCAGCTGTCCCACCTCTTCAACAACAACAACAACAACAACAACGGCGCCTTCCGAATCAAGTGGGATGAGCACAGCGCGTTCCCCTTGAGACTGGTCAAGCTTCTGGTGCTGCTGTTGATGTTTCTGTAGCTCCTCCTGCTACTGCAGAGGTGGAGGACCATTACGAGGATGAGGTTGACCAAAATCAGAACTACGTGCAACAACCAGCACCACCACCACCAGGTCGTCCTCATGCATATCATCGCAACGGTAGGGCTGCACCACCACCTGAGGTACATGACCATCTTCCTAAACTGAAATTGAATATTCCACCATTTGAGGGTAGATATGTTCCTGATATATATCTTACTTGGGAGTTACAAACTGAACAACGTTTTACATGTTTAAACTATCCCGAGGAGAGACGTGTTCCTGTTGCTGTTTGTGCTTTCACTGGTTTTGCATGTGTTTGGTGGTCTGAACATTGTAGATTATATCCTATTCCAGCTACTTGGACTGCTTTGAAAACTGCTATGCGTACTCGTTGGGTTCCACCATATTATCAACGTGAATTACTTCAAAAACTGCAGCGCTTAAGACAAGGAAAAAATTCTGTAGAAGAATATTATCAGCAATTACAAACTGGCCTGATTAGATGTGGTATTGTTGAGGAGAATGAAGCTATGCTTGCACGTTTTATGGGTGGATTAAATAGAGAGATTCAGACCATTCTAGAGTATAAGGATTATACTACTATCACTCGTTTATTCCATCTTGCTTGTAAAGCTGAACGTGAAGTGCAGGATCGACAGGCATTGGCGCGGACTAACTTTTCTGCAGGTCGACCTTCATCATGGACACCGCGTGCATCCTCTACTTCCTCGCATTCTACTGCACCGACACCTCCATCAGCTGTTACCTCCAGCCATGATACAAGGAAGCAGGCACAACCACCATTATCTGCCAAGAGCACACCTATTGGGCCTGCACAGAGTTCTTCTTCTTCCATGGCATCAACAGGGCACACCAGTGATATTATTTGTCGTCGTTGTAAGGGAAGAGGACATTTTGCGAGAGATTGCAAATCTCAGCGTGTGATGATTGCTACTGAGGATGGTGTATATGAATCCGCTAGTGACTATGATGAGGAGACTTTGGCTCTTATTACACGTGAAGAACACGGCGGAGACGATTCTGATCATGAGACGCAATACATGGCTCCTGAAGATGCTGACAGGTATGAATGTTTAGTTGCTCAACGTGTTTTGAGTGTGCAGGTTACACAAGCTGAGCAAAATCAGAGGCATAATTTGTTCCATACAAAGGGAGTTGTGAAGGAACGTTCTGTTCGCGTGATCATAGATGGAGGGAGTTGCAACAACTTGGCTAGCATGGAGATGGTGGAGAAGCTATCTCTCACCACAAGACCACATCCACATCCTTACTACATCCAATGGTTCAACAACAGCGGCAAGGTTAAGGTAACACGTACTGCTCGTGTGCATTTTAGTATCTCTACATATGCTGATTATGTTGATTGTGATGTGGTACCTATGCAAGCATGTTCCTTATTACTTGGTAGACCATGGCAATTTGATAAAAATTCTGTACACCATGGTAGAAACAATCAGTATACTCTTGTTCATAAGGATAAAAATATTACTTTGCTTCCTATGACTCCTGATTCCATTTTGAAAGATGATATTAATAGAGCTAATAAAGCAAAACAGGAGAAAAATAAGAGTGAAAATCAGATTGTGGCAAAAGAATTTGAGCAACAAATGAAGCCTACTAATAAACCATCTACTGTTGCTTCTGAAATTAAATTGAAAAGTGCATGTTTATTTGCCACCAAATCTGATATTGATGAGCTAGATTTTAGCAAATCTGTTTGCTATGCTGTTGTATGCAAAGAGGCATTATTTTCATTCGAAGACGTGCCTTCCTGATACAGGGTGGAACCCTAATCAGCAGATCTTTCACGAAATGGAGGGGATCCCACGATGAACACGAAGAACACAAAGGGAAACGGGGGAAAACACGAGAGGAAACACACAAGAACAAGTCCAATCACACATCCACTAGACAATCAAACACACAAGATCACAAGATACATGAACAACAAAGGGAAAGATACATGGGTAGAGTTCATCTCCAAGAGGAGGCCTTGAATCCGTGAAGGATCTTCCCGTTAGGGGTCTTGAATCCGGTGTGGATCTTCTCCGTAGAGGGGCCGCGGTCACTCGTAGGAGTAGAACCACATAGATGAGCAAAGCTCTAGTCTAAAATGAGCTATCACATTTGCTAACCCTAAAATGGTGGAGGTGGAGGAGTATATATAGTCTAGGGTCATGAAGGGGTAAGTGAGGGGCGAAACGGGTACATGGGCATCGGCCCGGATACATGCACGCAGGCACGGCCGGATGTCCGGGCTGGCAGCCGGATGTCCGGGGCTTCGGGGCGAGCCGGATGTCCGGGGTTACGGCCGGATGTCCGGGCTGGCTCGGTCCAGCTTCTGTGAAGGAGGGCCCGGATTTCCGGGAGGAGTGCCGGATGTCCGGCTGTTGCGGAAGCGCCGGATGTCCGGCCTTTGGCCCGGATGTCCGGCCGCTGTAGTATCAGCAGCTCCGTCTTCTTCCGTCTTCTCTTCCAAGCTTCCCTCGCAGATGGTGTAGGTGATCCTTGGCGCTTGCACTCCTCCTCGCCATCCGTGAAGCTCCGACAATACCTATGCATGCACACGAGAGGAGTGTCAAGTAGTATACCATCCTCGAAGGGGTCAAGTGAACACGTGTAAAGGAGATGATTCACCTTTATGTATGAGAAATAGAGGTCACACGTGTCACTTCCCAAGCAGACTCTTGACATGGTGATGTCCATAGGATACACCGTATCATTTCCCCTTGATTACGTGCAGCGCCGTGATTTCGTTAGTGTTCTAGGCTCGCGTCTCTAGTACGGTCTAGCCTAGGACCAGCACAGTACCGTCGTTGAGCGTTTATTCACCTTTGCATCTCTGAATTGATTATTGCTGACCCTTTTTGCTACCATATTATAAGCCTTCCCAGCTCCACATACATCTACATCGTGCGTTTGACTCTCCCTGGTAATCGCTCTATCCAAGCTTTGAGAGTTTTGACTACATCGGTTGCCGATCACCGCCTGCTGCTGGGTAAGAACTGGTAAGAATTTGAGATTTGCTTGTCGGATTTGTGACACCCGCCACCCCCACCACTTCTTAGTAGTCTGTAGGATCATATTCTTGTGTGTTTCTATTGCTGCTAACCATGCCAGGATCACAAGTCGACGAGACTGACTGGGAGAACTTGACGAACAAGGAGCTTCATGATAAGTTTCAGCAAATGATGAGTGAACAGGTGCAAGATGTGCTAAACAGATTTGACGAGGCCATGGAGAAGATAGATGGCATGGAGAAGACGTTTGACACAAAGCTCGATAACAAGTTTGCTGAATTGCTTGCGCGTTTTCCACCACCATCGGCTGCTGCAGCTGTCCCACCTCTTCAACAACAACAACAACAACAACAACGGCGCCTTCCGAATCAAGTGGGACGAGCACAGCGCGTTCCCCTTGAGACTGGTCAAGCTTCTGGTGCTGCTGTTGATGTTTCTGTAGCTCCTCCTGCTACTGCAGAGGTGGAGGACCATTACGAGGATGAGGTTGACCAAAATCAGAACTACGTGCAACAACCAGCACCACCACCACCAGGTCGTCCTCATGCATATCATCGCAACGGTAGGGCTGCACCACCACCTGAGGTACATGACCATCTTCCTAAACTGAAATTGAATATTCCACCATTTGAGGGTAGATATGTTCCTGATATATATCTTACTTGGGAGTTACAAACTGAACAACGTTTTACATGTTTAAACTATCCCGAGGAGAGACGTGTTCCTGCTGCTGTTTGTGCTTTCACTGGTTTTGCATGTGTTTGGTGGTCTGAACATTGTAGATTATATCCTATTCCAGCTACTTGGACTGCTTTGAAAACTGCTATGCGTACTCGTTGGGTTCCACCATATTATCAACGTGAATTACTTCAAAAACTGCAACGCTTAAGACAAGGAAAAAATTCTGTAGAAGAATATTATCAGCAATTACAAACTGGCCTGATTAGATGTGGTATTGTTGAGGAGAATGAAGCTATGCTTGCACGTTTTATGGGTGGATTAAATATAGAGATTCAGACCATTCTAGAGTATAAGGATTATACTACTATCACTCGTTTATTCCATCTTGCTTGTAAAGCTGAACGTGAAGTGCAGGATCGACAGGCATTGGCGCGGACTAACTTTTCTGCAGGACGACCTTCAACACCGCGTGCATCCTCTACTTCCTCACATTCTACTGCACCGACACCTCCATCAGCTGTTACCTCCAGCCATGATACAAGGAAGCAGGCACAACCACCATTATCTGCCAAGAGCACACCTATTGGGCCTGCACAGAGTTCTTCTTCTTCCATGGCATCAACAGGGCACACCAGTGATATTATTTGTCGTCGTTGTAAGGGAAGAGGACATTTTGCGAGAGATTGCAAATCTCAGCGTGTGATGATTGCTACTGAGGATGGTGGATATGAATCCGCTAGTGACTATGATGAGGAGACTTTGGCTCTTATTACACGTGAAGAACACGGCGGAGACGATTCTGATCATGAGACGAAATACATGGCTCCTGAAGATGCTGACAGGTATGAATGTTTAGTTGCTCAACGTGTTTTGAGTGTGCAGGTTACACAAGCTGACCAAAATCAGAGGCATAATTTGTTCCATACAAAGGGAGTTGTGAAGGAACGTTCTGTTCGCGTGATCATAGATGGAGGGAGTTGCAACAACTTGGCTAGCATGGAGATGGTGGAGAAGCTATCTCTCACCACAAGACCACATCCACATCCTTACTACATCCAATGGTTCAACAACAGCGGCAAGGTTAAGGTAACACGTACTGTTCGTGTGCATTTTAGTATCTCTACATATGCTGATTATGTTGATTGTGATGTGGTACCTATGCAAGCATGTTCCTTATTACTTGGTAGACCATGGCAATTTGATAAAAATTCTGTACACCATGGTAGAAACAATCAGTATACACTTGTTCATAAGGATAAAAATATTACTTTGCTTCCTATGACTCCTGATTCCATTTTAAAAGATGATATTAATAGAGCTAATAAAGCAAAACAGGAGAAAAATAAGAGTGAATCGTTATACTATGCTTTCACAACTTGACTTTAAAATATTTGGTTTGGAGACCATCAAAGATCAATATGTGCATGATGCTGAATTTAAAGATGTATTGCAGAATTGTAAAGAAGGGAGAACAAGGAACAAGTTCGTCGTTAGTGATGGATTTGTGTTTCGAGCTAACAAGCTATGCATTCCAGCTAGCTCTGTTCGTCTTTTGTTGTTGCAGGAGGCGCATGGAGGAGGATTAATGGGACACTTTGGCGTGAAGAAGACGGAGGATGTACTTGCTACACATTTCTTTTGGCCAAAGATGCGACGGGATGTTGAGCGTTTTGTTGCTCGCTGCACTACATGTCAAAAAGCTAAGTCACGACTCAATCCTCATGGTTTATATATGCCTTTGCCTGTCCCTAGTGTTCCTTGGGAAGATATATCTATGGACTTTGTTTTGGGTTTACCTCGAACAAAGAAGGGGAGGGATAGCATATTTGTTGTCGTGGATAGGTTCTCGAAGATGGCACACTTTATACCATGTCATAAAAGCGATGATGCTGCTAATGTTGCTGATTTGTTCTTTCGTGAAATTATTCGCTTGCATGGTGTGCCAAATACTATTGTTTCAGATCGTGATACTAAATTTCTTAGCCACTTTTGGAGATGTTTATGGGCTAAGTTGGGGATTAAACTGCTTTTTAGTACTACTTGTCACCCCCAAACTGATGGACAAACTGAAGTAGTCAACAGAACTTTGTCTACTATGCTTAGGGCTGTTTTGAAGAATAATAAGAAAATGTGGGAAGAATGCTTGCCTCATATTGAATTTGCTTATAATCGTTCGTTGCATTCTACTACTAAAATGTGCCCTTTTGAAATTGTCTATGGTTTCCTACCTCGTGCACCTATTGATTTGTTGCCTCTTCCATCTTCGGAGAAGGTTAATATTTATGCTAAACAACGTGCTGAATTGATCTTAAAAATGCATGAGTTAACTAAGGAAAATATTGAGCGCATGAATGCTAAATATAAACTTGTTGGAGATAAGGGTAGAAAACGTGTTGTCTTTGCACCTGGAGATCTTGTTTGGTTACATTTGCGTAAGGATAGGTTTCCTAATTTGCGCAAGTCAAAGCTAATGCCACGTGCTGATGGTCCTTTCAAGGTGTTAGAGAAAATAAATGATAATGCATATAAACTTGAGCTGCCTGCAGATTTTGGGGTTAGTCCCACATTTAACATTGCAGATTTGAAGCCTTACTAGGGTGAGGAAGATGAGCTTCCGTCGAGGACGACTTCAATTCAAGAAGGGGAGGATGATGAGGACATCACTAACAAGGTTACACCCACAGCTCCAACTGACACATATACAGGACCAATTACTAGAGCTCGCGCACGCCAATTAAATTACCAGGTACTTTCGTTTCTTGGTAATGAATCTAATGTTCATGAGAATATGATGCTGCCTAAATTGGATACATTTGTCTTGCTTACAAATGAAGGGCCTAGCTTGGACAAGAAGGATGAACATTGGAGCAAGATCAAGCATGGAGATGATGGCATGCGCAAGGGGGACAAGAATGGAGTTATAATGGATGATTTCAGGACTTTGAAGCCACCATAATGAGTGCGAGAAGCCTTGGACGAAATATACAAGATGCCACTTCATAAATTTCGTCCAGAGGCTATTTTAGGTGCTGCGTCACCTTATTATTGGGCCAGGCCCATGTAATTTCGAAATACTTGAGTATAGGCTGTTTTTAGAGTCCGTATGTGTGGGGAAACAAGAGTTAGGGTTGGTTTCGGACCCCTCCACCAAGGGCCACGAAATTCCCCCCTCTTTCCCTCATATATACAGCCCTTAGGGCGTCGTTTAGACTTTGGGTTTTGTTTAGATTAAAAGTTCGCCATAGCTGCAACTTCGCGTACTTCGTTTGTGTTCAACGACCAGACCAAGGCGTCACAGAACCCCACCTTGATCAATAAAGCTTTCCTCTTATATTCGCAATATCCAGATTGCAATCTTAGTTTCTTGCTTGTTCTTCGTTTGCCTGCAGGAAACAGACCTTCGTGGTCAGGTTGATCGTGCTCCGGCGTGGTCAACAACCTCTCGGAGTTGGTTTAGCGATTGCTAAGGCGCGACGTCCTCGCACGTTCGTAGTCGGATCGTCAAAGTCGACTTCCTCCAAAACGATAGCCACCATCTCATCGAAAGACGGGACACCTTTGCCTCTATCAATCGATAGCCACGTCCTCGGTCATGGGCACCAGTTCTTGGTAGGTCACACTATCAGGTCTGAGTCGAAGTGGAGGATAAACCTAAAATAACTAAGTTGGCAAATAATGTGTAACGAATATGGTGATGACTTGGACTATGAGACAGTCGTGAGTAATAACGATGATGTGTTGGTATGATCACGAGACGAGGTCTCGGTGAATGCTGAACCAAGTATGGTTCCGATCGCGATCCGCAAATGATCATCGCTTGGTTGCGAGGCAACCCGTCGGTAAGAGAGTCCGAGGGACTCAGTGCACAAATTTGTTTGCATTACATCAGTAATATGTTGTTATGCGCATTTAAAGAACCATGGTAGAACAGTAGATGATTGCATAAAGTTAGCATGTATGTTTGCAATGGATATGACTGGTAGTTTACTTTCAGTATAGTTTTCATGATGCCATGCCATGTCTTGATTTGAACTTAGCCCATGTTTTGAGATGCTATGCTTTGTTTTGCCATTGCCATGTCAGGAGTAAGTTTGAGCTATCATTGCCATGCTAGTATATGCCATGATGTTGTTCATGCTTGTTTGATCCATGCCTCTAGTTAATATCTTGCCATGCTTAGTTTTGGCTATGAGGTAGGTTATTGCAGACGCTTGGTTCTTGCTTTGTCATCTGTTTGTTTGGTTGCTATGTATTTGGTTGTCTTGCAAGTACATTCAATGTACTGACCTGACGTGTCATGCCAGTTTTGTAGGTCATGCCCCGGTTATTCACTTGTTCTGTCGTGCTAGGCCGTAATCTTGCTAGTCCTGTGAGTTATGGAGTCCAGCCAGAGTGAGACGCTGCCAAACCAAGACTTTCGTCGCCATTTAAATAGACTTCCGCTGCCATTTAAATAGCCTTAGGGCTATGCCAGATAATTGTATTCATCAACGATGTAATCTTATACACATGTATTTGATGAATATTGTTGTACCTGGAATGCTATATCATGGACCTGTCGTGCGTCAGGTGTTATCCCGACCTGACGTGCGAAGGCCACCTGCTCCATGTGGATCGGGGTGTCACAATCACCCTCGAGGTTCACACTTGAGGTATTGCATGATAGAGTCGTATTGGGAATGGTGAAAGAGGAATCACCCTCGATGACCACGACCGAATAGCTACACTACAGAGTCATCATCAGGAGTACGTTACGAGGTATCACCCTCGGCACTCGATAGTAGCTCTGCAGAGTCGAGCAACAAAAGGGGCGTGATGTGATGTGAGGTGTCAGGCTCTGGTCATCGATCACGATGATCGAGTCATCGATGATGAAGCCTGGGAAACATGGAAAAGGTGGGAGTCACTGATGGATCACTACCAACCTATACTAAGCAGTTTAGGATAAGCAGGAAAGGTACAATAGCAGTTACAAAAGCAGGCTATGCATCAGAATAGGAGCAAACAATAACAGTAGCAAAATCTAAAGCAAGCATGAGAGAGAATATACTGGGCGATATCGGGATGATCAAAAGGGGGGGGGGGCTTGCCTAGAAGCTCCGCTGAAAAGGCCTGGTCGTCAGAGGCATAGACGTACCCGATAGCAGCGTCGGTCTCGGAGTCTACCGGAGAGAAGAGGGGGAAGAAACAGTAAATATAAAGCAAGTAGTTGCAGCATAGATGAACGACAACACAAAAAAGCGGTGCTACGATGTTCTAACGCAGTACTAGGCGATACTTGCGAAGGAGGGTAACATCAGAAGATGTTTTCCCGGAGTTACGCATTTTCGGATAGGCGAACCGAAGGGGGAAAGTTGCAGGTTCGGTATGATAGGGACGCGTGGCAGACGAACGGACCGCATATTCAGATTCATCTCGTCGTTCTAAGCAACTTTCATATATAGAGTATTTTCATCCGAGGTGCGGTAAAATTTATATGATTTTCCAAAGTTTAAGCAGTATTCTGGAATTATTATTAATCAAAAATTGAGTTATTAGATCAGCATAATGTCACCATGAGGTCAGCAGTCAACAGTGTAGTTGACTGGTCAACACAGGGCAGTGGGACCCACTGTCATAGACTAGTTTAACTAAGCAAGTTTAATTAGACTAATATGTTTACTAGGTTAATTAAACAAAGGCAATTAAGTTAATTAATTATTTAATATTAAAAAGTTTTTTTTACATTTTGTTTTGTTTTTCCGGGCGTGGGCCCGCGTGGTCAGTGGCCCATGGCCTAAGCGGGTGCTGGGCGAAGCGGGGTGGTCGAACGGGCGCAGCCACGGGCGCCAGACGGGGTAAGCCCGGGCGGTGGCGGTGGCGATGCGCCAGCGCGGCGAGCAGCCATATCCGGCGCTGCGGGGGAGGGGGCGGAGCGGGCAGGGCCGACGAGGTCTTGGGGGAGCGCGGCGGGAGGAAGTGGGGGCGCGCGGCCCCGGCGGAGGCGCGCGGCCCCAGCGGATGCGCGCGGGAGGCAACGGGGGCGCGCGGCCGTGCGACGGCGAGGGCGTGGTGGTGGCGGGCGGAGACAGGGGCACTGCCAGGCGGTGGGGTGCAGGGTGCGGTGCAGGCGTCCGACGCGGGAGGGGCGTAGGGCAGCGATGGCATAGCGGGGCCGCGGCCACCCACTGGCGGGCGCAGCTGGCCAGCAGGAGCGCGGCCAGGCGCTGGCAGTGGCAGGGACGCGCGGGAGCGGGCGCACAGGGGCGTGGCGGCCGGACGGCGAGGCCGCGGGTGTTCGGGACGAGCGGCGAGGGAGTGACCGATGCAAGGGAAGGGGTAGGGGAGATGGGGTCATACCCCCGGTGCAGGGGTTCGTCGGCGAGGCATGGGAGAGTCCTCGGGGAAGGGGCAGAGGAGCGCCGGTGAGGAAGAGGCGGGGATGGTGCGGTCCGGCGCGACGAGGGCGAGGTGGCGTCGGCGATCCAGCGACGACGACGCGCACAACGGCGGGGAGGCGATCCAGCGAGGTGGCATCGGGTGCTGGGCGCGAGCGGCACCGGGCGGCGGGGCAGTCGTCGGGGTGCAGTTGTCCCCGAGCCAGATCCAATCGGGGAGAGGAGGGAACGAGGGGGGAAGTGGGGATCGGGGCTAGGGTTTCAAGGGTGCCAGGTGGGGTTAGTAGTGGGGAGCTGGGCCGATTAGCCTAGTTGGGCCAGGCTCGGGGGTTTGTTTTTATTTTAACTTTTACCTTTTTATAGTTTCTGTTTTATTTAATTTTGTTTTGTAAAATATAAACCTAGTCCCATAATTAGTATTATTAAGTATTCCACAGCCACAAATAATTTGGCAGTCTAAGTAAATAGTTTTGTATTTGTTTATTATTTAAAGGCATTTAATAATTGTTTAGTCATTGTTTCGATTATTTAAGGGCATTTAAACACTTTATAAAAGGTTGGTTCCACCACCAAAATTAGTTAGGGATTATTTGCCACATGCTGAACTTTTTAGTTTGGATGGTTGAAAACTTTTATAGTTTGACTAGATTTTAAATTTGAATTTGAACAGGGTTTGAATCAACGCGAGTTTATCAACAGTAACAATGGTGATGTGGCGTCATTAGCAGAGGTTTATTGTAGCTTAATTATCCGGGCGTGACAAAATATGCAGAGGCATTTAGTATGCAATGTTGAATAATAATTTTAGTGATTTGCTACAGTAGAGGATGATAAAGTTTTGCATTGATTTATACTAACCTATCTCACGGGTTCTCGTTGAGTTTTGTGTGGATGAAGCTTTTAAGATTTAGGGAAACCGTGATATGAGAAGAATTAAGGAGTCACAAAAAAGTCTCAAGCATCTAAGCTTGGGGATGCCCCAATAGGCATCCCACCTTTCTTCATCAACAATTATCGGTTAGTATCGGTTGACCCTAAGTTTTTTGCTTCTTCACATGAAATGTGCTATTCTTGAAATGTCATTTATTTTGTTTGCTTGATGTTTTAATAAAATACTTAGATCTGAAAGTTTTTAAATAAAATAGAGCCCCCAAATAGTTGCAGGAAAATCTAGATAAGCGGCATTCACATCCCGTCAACGAAGCTCTTTTCTAGCACGGTTGCTCTAGTGTTTCACTTATATCTTTTTGAGCACGGTGTGCTTGAGTATTTTCGAAGAAATTCTCTCTTGCTTCACTTAAATTAATTTGAGAGAAAGAAAATGTATGCTCATGATCTTCACTTATATTTGTTTGAGCTTATCAAAAGCAACACATAAAATTAGTCCCAATATGATAGATATCCAAGGAGGATACAATAAAAACTTTCATGAAGATCATTGGACAAAATAAACTTGATTACTTGGAATAGTTTTGAGACATGATGATGTGATATGTGAGTCATGTTGATGAGTAATTGTGATTTAGTAAGATATTTGTGTTAAGGTTTGTGATAACCGAAGCATGCACATATAGTCTCTCGTTATGCCGGGAAGTTGGAGCACAATTTATCCTTGATTGTCCTATCTTTGTGTGAAGGTCGGGGGTGCGCGATGGTTAACTCCTACCAACCTCCCCCTAGGAGTATGTGTAGTATTACTTTGCTTCGAGGGCTAATAAACTTTTGCAATAAGTATATGAGTTATTTATGACTAATGTGAGTCCATGGATTATACACACTCTCACCATTTCATAATTGGTAGCCTCTCTCGTGCCGCGCAACTTTCGCCGATGCATAAAATTTATTACACCTTCCACAAAACAGCCACCATACCTACCTATTATGGAATTTCCATAGTCATTCCGAGTTATATTGCCATGCACTTCCAGCATATAGTTGACTCGAGCATTCATTTTTATCATATAGAGTCATACTATGTTATAGGTATCGAGTTGTAATTTTTATTTCTTTTGAGTTATAAGTAAATAGAAGTGTGATGATCATCTTTATCCATTATTCGAGCTTGTCCCAATGATGATAGGATGATGGAGACCTTGATTCCCCCACAAGTCGGGATGAGACTCCGGACTAAAAAAAGAGAAAAAAAGAAGAAGAAAAGAAAGAAAAAAGAGAGGAAAAATGATGAATGAAAGAAAAAAGAGAAGGGGCATGCAAATACCACACTTGTGCTTCAAAGTAGCACCATGTTTTTCATATAGAGAGTCTCCTATGTTGTCACTTTCATACACTAGTGGGAATTTTCTATAGTAGAGTTTGATGCATGCCCACTTAGTTTTATATTGAGCTTTCATACACTTATAGTTCTTAGTGCATCCGTTGCTTGGCAATCCCTACTCCTCACATTGATATTGATTGGTGGACATATCCATAGTACATTAGTTTGTCTAGTTGATGTGAGACTTTCCTCCCTTCTTTTGTCTACTACCACCGCATTCTATTCCACCTATATTGCTATATCCATGGCTTGCGCTCATGTATTGCGTGAGAGTTGAAAATGCTGAAGCGCGTTAAAAAGTATGAACCAATTGCTTGGCTAACACCAGGGTAGTACATGATTTATACTTTGAGCTAGGAAGACAGAGCATGACAAGACTACATGATTTTGTAGAGATAACGTTCTTTAGCATTTGATATTCTGAAAGACATGGTTGCTTGTTTATATGTTTGAGTATTTAAATCTCATGTCAAAACTAGACTACTGCTTTGAACCATATAAAAGTCTAAATGTCCATGCTATAAAGAAAAGAATATGATATGACATGATAGGCAGCATTCCACATAGAAAATTCTGTTTTTATCATTTACCTACTCGAGGACGAGCATGAATTAAGCTTGGGGATGCTGATACATCTCCAACGTATCTATAATTTTTGATAGTTCCATGCTGTTACATTATCATTCTTGGATGTTTTACAATCATTTATAGTCATTTATATCATTTTTTGGGACTAACCTATTGACATAGTGCCAAGTGCCAGTTGTTGTTTTCTGCATGTTTTTTTACATCGCAGGAAATCAATATCAAATGGAGTCCAAACACCGCGAAACTTTTTGGAGAATTTTTATGGGCTAGAAGATATCCAATGGGCTGAAGCAGCACCTGGGGAGGTGCCCCGAGGGGGCACAACCCACCAGGGCGCATCAGGCCACCTGGCGCGCCCAGGTGGCTTGTGCCCACCTCGATGGCCTCCCGCACCCCCTCTTTACCCTATAAATTCACAATTATTCCGAAACCCTTCGGGGTAGACCTAGATCAGAAGTTACACCGCCGCAAGGCTCTGTACTCCATGAGATCCAATCTAGAGCCTTTTCCGGCACTCCGCCGATGGGGTGAATTATCACCGGTGGCCATCTTCATCATCCCGGCGGCCACCATGATGAAGAGGGAGTAGTCCACCCTTGGAGATGGGGGTTTGTACTAGTAGCTATGTGTTTAATCTCCCTCTCTCTCATGTTCTTGAGATGCACAATCTTGATGTATTGCGAGCTTTGTTAATATAGTCGGATCATAGGGTGTTTTCTCCTCTCTATGTTGTGATGAATTGAGTTTTCCCTTTGAGATTTCTTTGGATTGAATACTTTTATGGATTTGAGAACACTTGATATACGTCTTGCAATTGAATACTCGTGGTGATAATGGGGTATGGTATTGATTCACTTGATATATGTTTTGGCACTCAACTTGCGAATTCCCGTGGTGACATTGGGGTAATCTATGCATAGGGGTTGATGCACGTTCTTGTCTTTGTTTCTTCGGTAGAAATCTTGGGGCACTCTTTGAGGTTCTTTGCGTTGGATTGAGTATTATAAATCTGAATATGTTTTGGTGTTATCTTAGTACGAACTCTTGACAGATCAAACGGAAAGAATAACTTGATGTTATGTTAGTACGAACTCTTGACAGATCGATCGGAAAGGATAGCTACAAACAACTTCTTATGTTCTCCGCTAGATAGGAACTTTGGAGCGATTCTTCATCGCACTTTGAGGGATGGTTATATGATCCAATTATATTAATATTGTTGAGAGATTACATAGCGAAAGTACGGACCCTAGGCCTTGTTTTCAAGCATTGCAATACCGTTTGTGCTCACTTTTGTCACTTGTTTCCTTGCTGTTTTCTATTGTTCATATCACAAAAATCAATATCTACTACCCATATTACACGTGTATCGCCATCTCTTTGCCGAACTAGTGCACCTATACAAGAGACTTTTTATTATTTGGTCGCAGGGTTGTTTGAGAGAGACCATCTTCATCCTACACCTCCTACGGATTGATAAACCTTAGGTCATCCACTTGAGGGAAAATTGCTATTGTCCTATAAAACTCTGCGCTTGGAGGCCCAACACGAGTCTACAAGAATAAAGTTACGTAGTAGACATCAACAAGCCACTAGGGCGCGTCACCCCTTCTAGGCACGCCCAAGTGTGTTCTGCCCACCCGGTGGCCCCACGGACCCTAATTCCAACTCCTTAAATACCCATATCTGGACATAAAAATCTGGGAGGAAGAATTATCGCGTTTCATGATACGGAGCCGCCACCACCTCCTGCTCTTCATCAAGAGGCCAGATCTGGAGTCTGCTTGGGGCTCCGGAGAGGGGGATCTTCGATCTTCATCATCACCAACCCCCCTCCATCACTAATTCCATGATGCTCCACACCGGGAGTGAGTAATTCCTTCGTAGGCTCGCTGGTCGGTGAGGAGTTGAATGAGATTCATCATGTAATCGAGTTAGTTTTGTTAGGGCTTGATCCCTAATATCCACTATGTTCTGAGATTGATGTTAATATGAATTTGCCATGCTTAATGCTTGTCACTTTGGGCTCGGGTGCCATGAATTCAGATTTGAACCGTTTATGTTTTCACCATTATATCTGTGTTCTAGATCCGATCTTGCAAGTCATATTCACCTATTACGTGTTATGATCCGTAAACCCTAGTGTGACATGTTTTTTTGAACAATCAATGACAGTAGGAGAGCATCCTACTGACTTTCCATATATCAACAAAGTTACATGGTGTTTCGGGGTTTCATGCAAGACAGCATGTGGGTCTCAAACCAGCCATCAAGGCATGATCAAATACCCATCATTTTGTCAAGCACCCCTATTTTGACACAAGTTGTTTTTCTGTTACACAAGTGTTCGCAAGAAGTCACTAATAAACCGTTCCAGCGAGGGCTTAGCCCTGTGCGTAAGCAAACCAAAGTCTCTTTTGAATCTCTCCTGCCAAGAGATCTCTGAAGGGGGGACTGCCCTGAACACTTTATTGTTGCGTTCTTTCCATATACTCCAGGCCGTCGTCTGAAAGACCTCCATAAACATGGGCTTTGCCCAGCGCTGCCGCCTGGAGTGCGTGATTTGTAGGCGATCCCCACCATACGTCCACTCCATCCCCAACCTCCTCCAGCAAGCTCTGCTGAAAGGGCAGCGAAAGAAAAGGTGTTCAACAGTTTCTTCCTCCCGTCCTGAACACAGCACACACTCAACCCCATCCGAGACATTGTAGTGTCTCCTTTTGAGCATGTTTTTAGTGTTCACACGGTCGGCCAGCAGCAGCCACGCGAACACGTTTATTTTCATCGTGCATTTGCTCTTCCAGATCCATCCGAAAGCTGCATCCGCCACCACTTCTCTGTAGTAGTTTCCATAGTATTTCCAGGAGGAGTATCGCCCCCCCACAAGCACACCCATGAGTCCATTCTATCATCTTCGGGCCCAATTCCTCTCGTTAGGTCTTGTATCGCCAGCACCTCGTCGCGAGCCTGTTGGGAGAGGGGTAGATAAAACCCTTGCTGCATGCTTGTGATGGACATGAAATCTTTGACAGACGCGTCTTCCATCACAGTGAAGGAGAAAGCCCTCGGGTGCGAAGACTCAAGGGTTTCATCCAGCCACAGATCCTTCCAGAACAGCGTCGATGAGCCATCGCCCACCACGACCTTGGTAACCCCTCTATACTTGTCATTCAGTTTCATCACATCTCTCCACTATAAGGATCCGCAGACATCTACTGCGTGCGGGACTTGGTGTTCATAGTACGTGTCCCAGATCAAAGTGCACCAGGGAGTGTCTTTCTTGTTATAAAAGCAGTGTAAAAATTTGAGGAGCAATCCTTCATTTTGAACTTTGATATCCAAAACCCCTAGTCCTCCATGTTTTTTAGGTCTACACACCAGATCCCAAGAGGCCAGAGGATTGCATGTTTCCCCTTGCTCCGTTTTTTTGTGCCAGAGACACCTGCGACGGATCTTGTCCAAGTGCTCTATTAGTTTGAGCAGGAACTTGAGTGTGCACATTGGGTAGACCAAGAGGGAGGTGATCAACGAGTTAAGCAGCGTAAGTTTACTCCCATGATTCATCAAACACAGCGATGAGGAAAGCTCGCGTTCCATTTTCTCTACAATCGGCATGAGCTCGCTCACCGTGGGCTTGGTTGTCCCCATGGGCAGTCCTAGGTACGTGAACGGCATTGCCCCGACAGAGCATTGCCATATCTGTGCCAATTCCACAACCAGAGATTCATCCATATTAAGTGGCACTAGTATGGACTTACTAAAATTTATCTTGAGTCCAATCGAGTCCGCATAGTCAATTAGGATCTATTTCATGGCACGCGCCTGGGCCGGACTCGCCGGCATGACCAGGATAGTATCGTCGGCGTATTGCACCACTGGGTAGTCCATCCCAGTACGCGATGGGATCGGCAATTCGATCAACCCACGCTGGTATGCGTCGTTGATGGCTGCCTGCAGCAGATCGGCCGCAAGCACAAATATGAGGGGGGAGAGCGGGTCTCCCTGCTGTACCCCACAGTTGCAATCAAACTGTCGGCCCGGGACCCCGTTCAGAAGCACCGAGGATTTGCCTGAGCCGAAGATGTTTTTGATCGATCCAAGCCATCGATCATCAAAGCCCATGTGTTTCATGATCGCGATCATAGCAGAGTGATTGATGGTGTCAAAAGCTTTTGCAAAGTCAAGCTTGAGCAAAACTATGGGTTTCCTGGAGCGTTGGCATTGATAGATGTACTCGAAGGCCCACGCTAGACAATCTTGGATGGTACGGGTACGCAGAAAACCATATTGGTTTTTATGTATGATTTTGAGGACCATTTTCTGCAATCTGTTCGTGAGCACTTTGGTGATGATCTTCAGACAACAGTTTAGCAGAGTAATCGGGCGGAAATCATTAGCCGATTCAGGCGAATTGGTTTTCGGAATTAGGGTAATGAATCCCATATTGATGCTGGTGATGTCGAGGTTGCCGTGGTAGAAATCTTCACACAGTTTATAGAAATCATGTTTAACAATGTTCCAGCATGTCTTGATGAAGTGACCGTTGAAACCATCTCGGCCAGGGGCTCGGTCTGCTGGCATGGATTTAACCACTCCATCAATTTCAGCGTTGGTGAAGGGGGCCGACAAGGCTTCAAGGCCATCCACCTTTTTGATGATCGAAGCTAGGTTAAATTTCATGGCTGGGGTAGAAGAATCACCAAGCCTTTCTTTGTAAGTATTGAACAGTATCACCTCCTTCGACTTATGATCCGTGACCACCGAGCCGTCCTGCAATTTTAAGGAGGAGATAAAGTTTTTCCTATAGCGTTCAGTTGCCAGGGCATGGAATAGCTTCGTATTATCTTCACCAAACTTGATATATCTGATCGTACATCTCTCCCTCCAGTACTGCTTTTGGTATCTTAGGAGTTTGAGCAGATGGGCTTTGACAATAATCCTGAAGTTTTTTCTGGCACCGTGAGGGGTCGACGGTTCTCCAGCCCATCTAGTTCCTCGAGAGCCCAATTACAGTTTTGAATGAGGATCGAGAGGCGGGAAATCCCTTTGCTACAATTTTTGAGGTCATATCTCAGCCTTTTCATCTTTTTGCACACAAGGGAGAGATGTTTTTGGCATAGCAATGCTTATCCCAAGATGCCTGTACCACTTCAAGAAAACCCGGGTGGTTAGTCCAATAATTTTCAAAACGGAATATTTTACTCTTGGGTATTGCAGTCTTAATGTTAACCACACACGGGGTGTGGTCAGATACAGGTTTACCGAGCGGAGTAGCAACTGTATTCGGGTATGTTTGGGTCCAATGACACGATGAAAGGAACCAATCCAGCTGTTCAAGTAAGGGATCATCTTGCATGTTTCTCCATGTGTAGGACCGCCCTTTTAGTGGGATTTCAATCAGGGCTTGAGCACGTATAATATCATTGAAGGTAAATATATCAATGGCATTCCCCCCCCCGGTTTGTTTCTGTTGCTGGATGATCGTATATAATTGTAGTCTCCTACAAGGAGCCAGTCTGCTGTATCCGGTATCACCAGCTCATACAACCAGTTAGTAAACAAAATTTGATCATCCCTCTGCAAGGTCCGTAGATGTTAAACAACGTCCAGACATGGCCAGCTGCCTTTGAGGTAAAGTTGATGCCTAACGCGAAGAAATCCGAAAAAACCACGCGACCATCAAAAACTGAACTATTCCAGATAGTAAGCAAGCCTCTAGAGGCACCACGTGAAGGAATAAAAGCAAATTTGTCGAGACGACGTGGACAAAAGGTCGTAATGAAGGCATGATCAAAAGAGCTACGCTTAGTCTCCTGTAGACAAACGATATTACAACCCGAAGCTGCGATCGCATTCTTAACTGCTAGATTTTTATCATCCGAGTTTATTCCACGGATATTCCACACCAGTACATTCCAATGTACCTGGCGGGCCATGCGATCTAGGTGGTGGAGGTAGTGGCAGTGGGTTGCTCATCCTCCTGTGGCGCCATGAGCTTGGCCGGAGAGAGCTCTTCTGCTGGAATGCCGCAACGCACCATGCCGATCGTCTGAAGCAGCGAGATAGGTGTTGGGGGTGGAACAGTGTCAGACGTAGAGTTCGTTGAGGTCATTGTAAGCCTGGGAGGAGCAGCTGGGGCTTGACCTTGCTTTTGTACGGACGAGCTTCAGCCATGGAGGGGGCCCGGAACTCGTCGTATCGGTTGTTCCTGGTACTACGCGTGAGTGTTAATGGTGCAGACTCACCTGCGTACTTCTTCTTCTTGTCAGTGCATTTCAGAGCCAGAGATTCTTCGATAGGATCAGCGGGCACGACATCAGAGCCCTGTAACTTGTCCTGTGGCATCACACGTGTGTCCACACCAGACGGAAACATCTGGCCGATTAGTGGGGCAAAATCTTCCTCCCAACTGCGTTTATCCAGCTTGAAAATCTGAAACTCTGTCTTGTTGGCAATTGGGGTATACCAAGTCTTGATAGCATGGGCAACAAACAGGTATTGAAGCGATTGGCAGAAAAGAACTGCCTTCTCCGGGTTGCCAGCTGCCGGGAGGAGCATGGGAGGGTTTGTATATATGCTTCCTGAAGAAGGAGATCAATTGGGCAAAAGGCAGTACACGGAGATTTGCATCTTCCGCTTCTCCTCTGACAAACATTAGACTGCTGCGGTGTGCTCCTAGGACAATATCATCAGCTGCAAGTTCCACCTGAGCAACATGTGCATTCCAAGCATCGAGCCCGTCATCATGGACATTGTCTTCAGGCATCACGCCATCCATCATGGATGGGCCAGTATATTCAGTAATCTGACGCCAGCTCTCACCTTGATAGTGAGGTGGGATTTCCAGCCAGGGCTGCCATCCATTGGCCATCTGTTGTTGTGCGGGCGGTTGAAGATCCTGCCCCCAAGCAGCATTCGCCTGTTGCTGCTGTGCAACCATTGCTTCAAATGAAACTTGTTGTGAAGCCGTCAGGTACGGCAGCTCTCTCGGATGCGGCGAGGCATTCATTGGCGGTGGCGGCTCTGTGCCCGCATTAGGTGGATTGGTTGGCCAGTTCGTCAGGATGTAGACAGGGATCGTCCAAGATCGACCAAGGCCTCCAAACACATTGGCTCTCTTAATGAGCAAGCTATGCGGCACATTAGAAAACTGGTTGATGAGAACACGGACGAGAACTCGAGTCTTCACTTGTCCTGGGTTGTGCCAGATCTCAAAGTTGCCAAAGCAACTGACAACTTTGTTCATGTAGTACTCATTCTGATAGTCAAGAGGAAAACCAAGAAACACTACCCAAGCTACTTCTTCAAAGATTGGTATGCGCATGTTGGGTCCTTCATCATGGCGAGCAAAGTAGAAGGTTCTATCCTCATCTATCGGATGCGGCCCAGTTGTGATTAAGAAATCTCTGACAGCTGCTGATCTAAAACCTATCATCCCAACTCCTAGATGAAAGATATCAGAATAGATCACCTCAGCATTGAAGTCTTCGGCCAGGATTTGAAGGATTTCCGCAAGCACCATTGGTCGTTGCAGATCAGGCGTCAGAGGGTTGGTGAGGACGAGCGCGAAGTTCTCATGGTGTAGTGGTGGAGTGCCTACTACCATCATGTTCCGCTGAAGCCTATCAGTTGGGCCATTGAAAATGGCGAGAGGGCGAGGGATGAACTGGTAGGGCATAACAAGGAAGTTCGCCATGGGGGGAGGAGCGGTGGTGCTAGCAGGCGGATGAGCCGATGAGGATGTTGGGGGTGTCTGGCGAGTCGGTAGTGGGGGTGGCAGGTTGAACAGGCAATGACTGGAATTGATCGATGCAGTAGGGCGTAGGGTAGGAGGAGGCGGACCGTCACCCCCAATAGGCAAGGTACGCGTGTCCTGGCACTGTGTATCACCTGATTTGATTTTCCATTCCTTTTTTTGTTTCATGTTTCTTCCATTGCCCAAACGTTTCCTTGCGGGAGGTGATACTATACTATTTTTTGGCCTCCATACCCAATTATGTATCTTAGGATATTTCTTCCGTTGAGATACACTAGGCCATTGGTATGTTTGGGTATGAGTAGTCCTGAGGTTATCAGCGGGAGGGAGGTAATGGGTTTTAGGTTTCCAAAGAAAATGAGGAGAAGTTCCATCTAAGCAATATTGAGCGACGTGACCTAGATAGCCACAGGATGAACACAAGAGCCGTGCCGGACACTCAAAAAATAAATGATGAGGCGAGTCACAAGTCGTGCAGCTAGTTCGGCCCGGCCCAGCATGAGCTAGGGGATGGGTCAAATGTGGGTGGCTGCACCCCTCAGTGCAATTGTCTGAAAGATGGCCCAATTGACGACAATCAGCACACAAATTTAAACGTCGAAAGATTACCTCCGAAGGCGGGATGGATTTCAATTTCCAGATTGAAGCAATTTTCTCATCGGAATATCCAAACATTCGTTGATCCAATATATGGAATAACATGAAATCCGGGATGTGTTCCCATTTCCTCTGCTCGAAATAAATACCTTGAAAAGCCTTGGTCCCGGGAGACGGGGGAACTTTAAATGCTGTTTGAAAACTACCCAGAATAATGCAATCCTTCTCTGGAAGCCGAGGACACGTATCAATCAAGTGATCCGGACCAAAAGTAAGATGTTGTGAAATTGAGGTCTTTCCATGTGCATGCAATTGATCCACCAGATGCTCATCATCAAATTTAAACCCAAATTTCGAATGTTCCCCATTAGCTGAATGATCCTTACTAGCACTTTTCCGGAGGAAATTAAGATTAGGTTTGATGGCAATGGGGGTGCGAGTAACCACCTCACGAAGCTCATCATCTAAATGCCAACCATTGTCCAAAGTAGCATAATTCATCGAGGGTTTGAACAAATGGAAATGATAGACAAATTCCGGCCAGATCCGATCTTTCAATTTGTAAATGAAGTGTCCCACTCGGTTAGAAGCGACCGAGAAACGAAAAGATCTTTTACCCAATTGAAGAACATTGAACCCCAACGAAGAACCGCCAATGCAACATTGAAGCACTAGGCCAACCGATTCTATCGTGAGAGGGAAAGACACCGAGGAGACAGAGGCAACCAAAAAGAACTCTTTGGTATGCGAAGAAGGAGAGAAATGCACCGTTGATCCAAACTTTGCGCGCACCTGGTTGGCCACAGAGATCCCAGGGTTGGGATCCCAATGGAGGAGACTAGCCATGCGTAGGCTAGTCTAGAGATCGCCATGGATGGTTGCCACCGGCTGGCGGTGGTGGTGGTGGGAGGGGTGGGAGAGGAGGGAGGGGTGGGAGAGAGCCATTGCTTGAAGGTGTGTTTATGAAGGAATATCTAGGCCCACCCATAGTGCTATGTCCATGGCTCGCGCTCATATATTGCGTAAAGAGTTGAAAAGTTTGAAAGAGCAGAGCATGAAAGAAATTTCTTGGCTGACTCTGGGATGGGCATGAGGGGTGCTTTGTCCCCAGTGTGACATTAACCGGGATACTTTCCGGTGATGACCATAGTTTAAGGAGTTCTTGTATTCACTATGTGCTAATGCTTTGTTCCGGTTCTCTATTAAAAGGAGGTCTTAATATCCCTTAGTTTCCTTATGGAACCCGCTGCCACGGGAGGGTAGGACGAAATATGTCATACAATTTCTTTCCATAAGCACGTATGACTATTTACAGAATACATGCCGACATTATATTTATGAACTGGAGATAGTTTTGTATCGCCCTAGGTTATGACTGTTATATGATGAATATCATCCAACGAATCCACCGATCCAATGCCTATGAATTCCTACATATTGTTCTTGCTAACTTACTACTACTGCTATTACTGTTACAACTGCTACAAAATCATTGCTATCACTGTTACTATTACTACTGTTGTTAGCACTACTATCAAAAATATCATATTACTGTGCTACTGATCACTTTGTTGCAGATATTCAATATCCAGGTGTCGCTGAATGGAAAACTCTGTTGCTAATACTTGCAAATATGCTTTGGCTCCCCTTGTGCCGAATCTATAAATTTGGGTTGAATACTCTACCCTTGAAAACTGTTGTGATCCCCTACTTGTGGGTTATCAACACACATTAATCCTGAATTTATTAGAATACTCTTTGAGCTTCACTTATAGCTTTTGAGCTAGGCAGTTGCTCTAGTGCTTCACTTTTATCTTTTAGAGCACGGTGGTGGTATTATTTTAAAGAAATTGATGAACTCTCATGCTTCGCTTATATTATTTTGAGAGTCTTATAAATAGTATGGCAAATTGCTTGGGTTATGAATTTAGTCCTAATACAATGGGTATCCAAGAGGGATATAATAAAAACTTTCATGAAGATCATTGAATATCTGAGAAGTTTGATTCCTTGCAATTGTTTTGAGATATGAAGATTGTGATATTAGAGTCATGCTAGTAGTAAAATGTGGATTAGTAAAAATACTTGTGTTACGGTTTGTGATTCACGTAGCATGCACGTATGGTCTTCTTGTTATGTGATGAAGCTGGAGCACAATTTATCCTTGATTATCTTCCTTTGCGTGAAAGTCGGGAGCGCGCGATGGTTAACTCCTACCAACCTCTCCCCTAGGAGCATGCGTAGTAGTACTTTGCTTCGAGGGCTAATAAACTTTTTGCAATAAGTATGTGAGTTCTTTATGACTAATGTTGCGTCCATGGATTATACGCATTCCCACCATTCCACCTTTGCTAGCCACTCTAGTACCGCGCAACATTCGCTGGTGCATTAAACCATCCTTATACCTTTCCTCAAAACAGCCACCATACCTACCTATTAAGGCATTTCCATAGCCATTCAGAGATATATTGCCATGCAACTTCCACCGTTCCATTATTATGAGTTATCACAATGAGTTGTAAGTAAATAAAATGTGATGATCATCATTATTAGAGCATTGTACCGTGTGAGGTATAAAAAAACATGCCAAATGATCCCAAGAAAAAATAGGCCAAAATGCCCAACAACAAAAAAAGAAGAAAAAAAAAACAAAAAAAAAGAGAAAAAGAGAGAAGGGACAATGTTACTATCCTTTTCCACACTTGTTCTTCAAAGTAGCGCCATGTTCTTCATGATAGAGAGTCTCCTATGTTATCACTTTAATATATTACTAGTGGGAATTTTTCATTATAGAACTTGGCTTGTATATTCCAATGATGTGCTTCCTCAAATGCCTGGGGTCTTCATGATCATGAGCAAGCAAGTTGGATGCACACCCACTTAGTTTTATTTTAAGCTTTCATACACTTATAGATTTAGTGCATCTGTTGCACGGAAATCCCTACTCACTCTGTAACGCCCAAGATGCGACTATATCTCCTATGTGTCGAGGCACGATTTAGAGGCATAATCGCATTTTGGTATGATCGCAAGATGGTTATCTTCACACATTCCCATGTACAAGAACAAATGGGAAAATAATATAGTCGGCTTACAATCGCCACTTCACACAATGCATAAATAAGTCATAATTCATCCAGAGTACACACATAGTCCGGCTATGGACAAAACAAAATGAAAAACAAGATAATCACCCACTATGCCCGATCGGCCCTAGTAGGAACCACTACTGATCGTCGAGATATGTCACGTACATACGCCCACGCTCTTCATCGAACTCCCACTTGAGTTCCTGATCAACATCTGCATCGTACTCGGGTGTACCTGCACCTATGTTTGTTGTAAACCATGAGTCACGAGGACTCAGCAATCCCATTCCCGGGTATCAAAACTATCAAAGCCTTTGGGTAAGGAGAAGGTGTAAAAGTGGGCCGCTGCAAGCGCTAAGCGTAGATGAGGTGGCTAGCTTACGTAACTTCAGAGCGAGAAGAGAATGAAAGTCATCGATCGTGAACTAATTCATGATCACTAGATGATCATGTCTACCTACGAGTCATCCATAACCTAGCCGTGTTCTCTTCTCGAACTCCCTCGAAAAGAGACCATCACAACTACTCACACGTTAGTGTATTCTGTTTGAGTTTTGGTGTCAAGTTATCTACAACCGGATGTTAACAAACTCCAATCTGCAACATAACCGCGGGCACGGCTTTCGACAGTTCATAACCCTGCAGGGGTGTCCCAATTTAACCCATAACAAGCTCTCGCGATCACCAGAGGTAAAACCTCTTATCTTAGGGAAGACCCGAGCGTCCTCGGAATCCCGGCGCACAAGTTCTTCGAAGAAAGGAAAACTACCCAAGGAGATCTCCCGGTGAGTCAGACCCGTGTCCAGAGTCGCGCGCTCTCTATCTACGGACTCATCCGCCTATGCGAAGTGGACGGTAGCTAGACTACTCGAGTTGCCCCGAGGTGGCACCGCCGACTGCTAGGTAGGTGGACCAACACTCAAAATGAGCACTAGCCCGGGGGGTTGATTAAAATAATCCTCGGGTTTTCAACTCCCTCGGTAAGTTTTAGTTATTAGGCGAATGGTAAAACCAAAGTTGGATCTCCTCGGGAAAGCTTTACTTTAAGCGAAGCAGCAAGGGGGGCCCATAAACACCAACCGCGCTAGGAATGCAAAATCAAGGAACATAACACCGGTTTATCGGAACCTAGGGCGGCATGAGTGGAACAAAACATCGAGCAAAAGGCCAAGCCTTCCACCCATTGCCAAATATATAGGTGCATTAATTTAAATAAGAGATATTGTGATATTTCCAAAAATATCCAATCCACATGGAGCAAACTTCATCTTCACCTGCAACTAACAATGCTATAAGAGGGGGCTTGAGCAAAAGCGTAACTTAGCCAAACAACGGTTTGCTAGAAGGTAGTTAGAGGTTTCATGGCAAGGTAGGGGCTGACATGCAAATAGATAGATATCGCGACAAGCAATAGAGCGAGGCAACTAGCATAGCAACGATAGAGGTGATATCAAGGAATGGTCTGTTGGGGAACGTAGTATTTTAAAATTTTCCTACGATCACGCAAGATCTATCTACCAGATGCATAGCAACGAGAGGGAAGAGTGTGTCTACGTACCCTCGTAGACCGGAAGCGGAAGCGTCAAGTGACGCGGTTGATGTAGTCGAACTTCTTCGCGATTCAACCGATCAAGCACCGAACATACGGCACCTCCGCGTTCAGCACACGTTCAGCTTGATGACGTCCCACGAGCTCTTGATCCAGTTGAGCTTCACGGGAGAGTTTCGTCAGCACGACGGCGTGGTGACGGATATGATGTATCTACCGGCGCAGGGCTTCGCCTAAGCACTGCGACGGTATGACCGAGGTGTGTTTCTGTGGAGGGGGGCACCGCACACGGCTGGAACAATTCAACTTGTGTGTCCTAGGGTGCCCCCTGCCCCCGTATATAAAGGAGCAAGGGAGAGGCCGGCCCTAGAGGGGGCGCGCCAAGTGTGGGGAGTCCTACTAGGACTCCCAAGTCCTAGTAGGATTCCCCTTTCCTTTCCGGAGTAGGAGAGAAGGAAAGAGGTGGAGAGGGGGAAGGAAAAGGGGGCTGCACCCCTTGTCCAATTCGGACCAGAAGGGGGGCACGCGCCTCCTTCCTTTTGTCCTTTCTCCTCTATTCCCGTATGGCCCAATAAGGCCCATATACTCCGAAAAATACCCGAATCACTCGGAACCTTTCCGATGTCCGAATATAGTCGTCCAATATATCGATCTTTATGTCTCGACCATTTCGAGACTCCTCGTCATGTCCCCGGTCTCATCCGGGACTCCGAACTCCTTCGGTACATCAAAACTCATAAACTCATAATACCGATCGTCATCAAACGTTAAGCGTGCGGACCCTACGGGTTCGAGAACTATGTAGACATGACCGAGACTCATCTCCGGTCAATAACCAATAGTGGAACCTGGATGCTCATATTGGTTCCTACATATTCTACGAAGATCTTTATCGGTCAAACCGCATAACAACATACGTTGTTCCTTTTGTCATCGGTATGTTACTTGCCCGAGATTCGATCGTCGGTATCTCTATACCTAGTTCAATATCGTTACCGGCAAGTCTCTTTACTCGTTCCGTAATACATTATCTCGTGACTAACTCATTAGTCTTTTGCTTGCAAGGCTTATTATGATGTGTGTTACCGAGAGGGCCCAGAGATACCTCTCCGACACTCGGAGTGACAAATCCTAATCTTGATCTATGCCAACACCACGAATACTTTTGGAGACACCTGTAGAGCATCTTTATGATCACCCAGTTACGTTGTGACGTTTGATAGCACACAAGGTGTTCCTACGGTATTCGGGAGTTGCATAATCTCATAGTCATAGGAACATGTATAAGTCATGAAGAAAGCAATAGCAGTAAAACTAAACGATCATAGTGCTATGCTAACGGATGGGTCTTGTCCATCACATCATTCTCCTAATGATGTGATCCCGTTGATCAAATGACAACTCATGTCTATGGCTAGGAAACATAACCATCTTTGATCAATGAGCTAGTCTAGTAGAGGCATACTAGGGACATACTGTTTTGTCTATGTATTCACACATGTACTAAGTTTTCGGTTAATACAATTCTAGCATGAATAAAAGACATTTATCATGATATAAGGAAATACAAATAATCATCTTTATTATTGCCTCTAGGGCATATTTCCTTCAGTCTCCCACTTGCACTAGAGTCAATAATCTAGCTCACATCGCCATGTGATTTAATACCGATAGTTCACATCGTTATGTGAATAACACCCATAGTTCACATCACCATGTGACCAACACCCAAAGGGTTTACTAGAGTCAATAATCTAGTTCACATCGCTATGTGATTAATACCCAAGAGTAATAAGGTGTGATCATGTTTTGCTTGTGAGAGAAGTTTAGTCAACGGGTCTGTCACATTCAGATCCGTATGTATTTCGCAAATTTCTATGTCTACAATGCTCTGCATGGAGCTACTCTAGCTAATTGCTCCCACTTTCAATACGCATCCAGATTGATACTTAGAGTCATCTGGATTTAGTGTCAAAGCTTGCATCCGCGTAACCCTTTACGACGAACTCTTTATCACCTCCATAATCGAGAAATATTTCCTTTAGTCATCCAATTACTGAGGATAATTTTGACCGCTGTACAGTGATCTACTCCTGGATCACTATTGTACCTCCCTGTCAAACTCATGGAAAGGTACACAACGTGTTTTGTACACAACATCGCATACTTTATAGAACCTATGGCTGAGGCATAGGGAATGACTTTCATTCTCTCTATATTTTTCTGCCGTGGTCTGGCTTTGAGTCTTACTCAACTTCACACCTTACAAGTCAGGCAAGAACTCCTTCTTTGACTGATCCATTTTGAACTACTTCAAAATCTTATCAAGGTATGTACTCATCGAAAGTCTTATCAAGCGTCTTGATCTATCTCTATAGATCTTGATGCCCAATATGTAAGCAGCTTCACCAAGGTCTTTCTTTGAAAAACTCTTTTCAAACACTCCTTTATGCTTTCCAGAAAATTCTACATCATTTCTGATCGACAATATGTTATTCACATATACTTATCAGAAAGGTTGTAGTTCTCCCTCTCACTTCTTGTAAATACAGGCTTCACCGCAAGTCTGTATAAATCTATATGCTTTGATCAACTTATCAAAGCGTATATTCCAACTCCGAGATGCTTGCACCAGTCCATAGATGGATCGCTGGAGCTTGCACATTTTGTTAGCACCTTTAGGATTGACAAAACCTTCTGGTTGCATCATATACAAGTCTTCTTTAATAAATCCATTAAAGAATGCAGTTTTGTTATCCATTTGCCAGATTTCACAAAATACGACAATTACTAACATGATTCGGACAGACTTAAGCATCGCTACGGGTGAGAAAGTCTCATCGTAGTCAACTCCTTGAACTTGTCGAAACCCTTTCGCAACAAGTCGAGCTTTGTAAACAGTAACATTACCGTTTGCGTCGGTCTTCCTCTTGAAGATCCATTTATTTTCGATGGCTTGCCGATCATCGGGCAAGTCAACCAAAGTCCATAATTTGTTCTAATACATGGATCCCATCTCAGATTTCATGGTCTCAAGCCATTTTGCGGAATATGGGCTCATCATCGCTTCCTCATAGTTCGTAGGTTCATCATGGTCTAGTAACATGACTTCCAGAACTGGGTTGCCGTACCACTCTGGTGCGGAACGAACTCTGGTTGATCTACGAAGTTCAGCAGAAACTTGATCTGAAGTTTCATGATCATCATCATTAGCTTCCTCACTAATTGGTGTAGGAATCACTGGAACGAGTTTCTGTGATGTACTACCTTCCAATTCGGGAGAAGGTACAATTACCTCATCAAGTTCTACTTTCCTCCCACTCACTTCTTTCGAGAGAAACTCCTTCTCTAGAAAGGATCCACTCTTAGCAACAAAGACCTTGCCTTAGGATCTGTGATAGAAGGTGTACCCAACAGTTTCTTTTTGGGTATCCTATGAAGATTTACTTCTCCGATTTGGGTTCGAGCTTATCATGTTGAAACTTTTTCACATAAGCATCGCAGTCCCAAACTTAAAGAAATGACAACTTAGGTTTCTCGTCAAACCACAGTTCATACGGTGTCATCTCCACGGATTTAGATGGTGCCCTATTTAACGTGAATATAGCTGTCTCTAATGCGTAACCCCAAAAGCGATAGTGGTAGATCGGTAAGAGACATCATCGATCGCACCATATCTAATAAAGTACGGTTATGACGTTCGGACACACCATTACACTGTGGTGTTCCAGGTGGCGTGAGTAGTGAAACTATTTCACATTGTTTTTATTGAAGGCCAAACTCGCTAACTCAAATATTTTACCTCTACGATCATATCGTAGAAACTCTTATTTACTTGTTACGATGATTCTCCACTTCACTCTGAAATTCTTTGAACTTTTCAAATGTTTCAGACTTGTGCTTCATTAAGTAGATAGACCCATATCTGCTCAAATCATCAGTGAAGGTCAGAAAATAATGATACCTGCCGCGAGCTTCAACACTCATTGGTCCGCATACATCAGTATGTATGATTTCCAACAACTCTGTTGCTCGCTCCACGGTTCCGGAGAATGGAGTTTTAGTCATCTTGCCCATGAGGCATGGTTCGCAAGCACCAAGTGATTCATAATCAAGTGATTCCAAAAGTCCATCACTATGGAGTTTCTTCATGCGCTTTACACCAATATGACCTAAACGGCAGCGCCACAAATAAGTTGCACTATCATTATTAACCTTGCATCTTATGGCTTCAATATTATGAATATGTGTATCACACGATCGAGATCCAACAAACCATTTTCATTGGGTGTATGACCATAGAAGGTTTTATTCATGTAAACAGAACAACAATTATTCTCTAACTTACATGAATAACCGTATTGCAATAAACATGATCAAATCATATTCATGCTCAACACAAACACCAAATAACACTTATTTGGGTTCAACACTAATCCCGAAAGTATAGGGAGTGTGCGATGATGATCATATCAATCTTGGAACTACTTCCAATACACATCGTCACTTCATCCTTTAACTAGTTTATGTTCATTATGCAACTCCCATTTCGAGTTACTACTCTTTAGCAACTGAACCAATATCAAATACCGAGGGGTTGCTATGAACACTAGTAAAATACACATCAATAATCTGTATATCAAATATACCTTTGTTCACTTTGCCATCCTTCTTATCCGCCAAATATCTAGGGCAGTTCCACTTCTAGTGACCATTTCCTTTGCAGTAGAAGCACTTAGTTTCAGGCTTGAGTTTAGCTTTGGGTTTCTTCACGGGAGTGACAACTTGCTTGTCATTCTTCTTGAAGTTCCCCTTCTATACCTTTGCCCTTTACTTGAAACAAGTGGTCTGGTTAACCATCAACACTTGATGCTCTTTCTTGATTTCTACCTTCGCCGATTTCAGCATCGTGAAGAGCTCGGGAATTACTTTCGTCATCCCTTGCATATTATAGTTCATCACGAAGTTCTACTAACTTGGTGATAGTGTCTAGAGAACTTTGTCAATTACTATCTTATCTGGAAGATTAACTCCCACTTGATTCAAGCAATTGTACTACCCAGACAATCTGAGCACATGCTCACTGGTTGAGCTATTCTCCTCCATCTTGTAGGCAAAGTACTGTCAGAGGTCTTATACCTCTCGACACGGGCATGAGTATGAAATACTAATTTCAACTCTTGGAACATCTCATATGCTCCGTGGCGTTTCAAAACGTTTTTGAAGTCCCGGTTATAAGCCGTAAAGCATGGTGCACTAAACTATCAAGTAGTCATCATATCGAGCTTTTGTCAAAACGTTCATAACGTCTACATCTGCTCCGACAATAGGTCTATCACCTAGCGGTGCATCAAGGACATAATTCTTCTGTGCAGCAATGAGGATAATCCTCAGATCACGGAACAATTCCGCATCATTGCTACTAACATCTTTCAACTTGGTTTTCTCTAGGAACATATAAAAAATAAACGTGGAGCAACATCGCGAGCTATTGATCTACAACATAGATATGCTAATACTACCAGGACTAAGTTCATGATAAATTAAAGTTCAATTAATCATATTACTTAAGAACTCCCACTTAGATAGACATCCCTCTAGTCATCTAAATGATCACGTGATCCAAATCAACTAAACCATGTCCGATCATCACGTGAGATGGAGTAGTTTTAATGGTGAACATCTTATGTTGATCATATCTACTATATGATTCACGCTCGACCTTTCGGTCTCCAGTGTTCCGAGGCCATATCTGCATATGCTAGGCTCGTCAAGTTTAACCCGAGTATTCTGCGTGTGCAAAACTGGCTTACACCCGTTGTATTTGAACGTAGAGCTTATCACACCCGATCATCACGTGGTGTCTCGGCACGACGAACTTTCGCAACGGTGCATACTCAGGGAGAACACTTATACCTTGAAATTTAGTAAGGGATCATCTTATAATGCTACCGTCGTTCTAAGCAAAATAAGAAGCATAATAAGATAAACATCACATGCAAATCAAAATATGTGACATGATATGGCCATCATCATCTTGTGCTTTTGATCTCCATCTCCAAAGCACCGTCATGATCACCTTCATCACCGGCGCGACACCTTGATCTCCATCGTAGCATCGTTGTCGTCTCGCCAACTATTGCTTCTATGACTATCGCTACCACTTAGTGATAAAGTAAAGCAATTACATGGCGATTGCATTTCATACAATAAAGTGACAACCATATGGCTCCTGCCAGTTGCCAATAACATTACAAAACATGATCATCTCATACAAAACCGTATAACTCATCATGTCTTGACCATATCACATCACAACATGCCCTGCAAAAACAAGTTAGACGTCCTCTACGTTGTTGTTGCAAGTTTTACATGGCTGCTACAGGCTTAGCAAGAACCGTTCTTACCTACGCATACAAAACCACAACGACATTTCGTCAAGTATGTGCTGTTTTAACCTTCACAAGGACCGGGCGTAGCCACACTTGATTCAGCTAAAGTGAGAGAGACAGACACCCGCCAGTCACCTTTAAGCAACGAGTGCTCGTAACGGTGAAACCAGTCTCGCGTAAGCGTACGCGTAATGTCGGTCCGGGCCGCTTCATCTCACAATACCGCCGAAGCAAAGTATGACATGCTGGTAAGCAGTATGACTAGTATCGCCCACAACTCATTGTGTTCTACTCGTGCATATCATCTACGCATAGACCTGGCTCATGATGCCACTGTTGGGGAACGTAGTATTTTAAAATTTTCCTACGATCACGCAAGATCTATCTACCAGATGCATAGCAACGAGAGAGAAGAGTGTGTCTACGTACCCTCGTAGACCGGAAGCGGAAGCGTCAAGTGACGCGGTTGATGTAGTCGAACTTCTTCGCGATTCAACCGATCAAGCACCGAACATACGGCACCTCCGCGTTCAGCACACGTTCAGCTTGATGACGTCCCACGAGCTCTTGATCCAGTTGAGCTTCACGGGAGAGTTTCGTCAGCACGACGGCGTGGTGATGGATATGATGTATCTACCGGCGCAGGGCTTCGCCTAAGCACTGCGACGGTATGACCGAGGTGTGTTTCTGTGGAGGGGGGCACCGCACACGGCTGGAACAATTCAACTTGTGTGTCCTAGGGTGCCCCCTGCCCCCGTATATAAAGGAGCAAGGGAGAGGCCGGCCCTAGAGGGGGCGCGCCAAGTGTGGGGAGTCCTACTAGGACTCCCAAGTCCTAGTAGGATTCCCCTTTCCTTTCCGGAGTAGGAGAGAAGGAAAGAGGTGGAGAGGGGGAAGGAAAAGGGGGCTGCACCCCTTGTCCAATTCGGACCAGAAGGGGGGCACGCGCCTCCTTCCTTTTGGCCTTTCTCCTCTATTCCCGTATGGCCCAATAAGGCCCATATACTCCGAAAAATACCCGAATCACTCGGAACCTTTCCGATGTCCGAATATAGTCGTCCAATATATCGCTCTTTATGTCTCGACCATTTCGAGACTCCTCGTCATGTCCTCGGTCTCATCCGGGACTCCGAACTCCTTCGGTACATCAAAACTCATAAACTCATAATACCGATCGTCATCAAACGTTAAGCGTGCGGACCCTACGGGTTCGAGAACTATGTAGACATGACCGAGACTCATCTCCGGTCAATAACCAATAGCGGAACCTGGATGCTCATATTGGTTCCTACATATTCTACGAAGATCTTTATCGGTCAAACCGCATAACAACATACGTTGTTCCTTTTGTCATCGGTATGTTACTTGCCCGAGATTCGATCGTCGGTATCTCTATACCTAGTTCAATCTCGTTACCGGCAAGTCTCTTTACTCGTTCCGTAACACATTATCTCGTGACTAACTCATTAGTCTTTTGCTTGCAAGGCTTATTATGATGTGTGTTACCGAGAGGGCCCAGAGATACCTCTCCGACACTCGGAGTGACAAATCCTAATCTTGATCTATGCCTACACCACGAATACTTTCGGAGACACCTGTAGAGCATCTTTATGATCACCCAGTTACGTTGTGACGTTTGATAGCACACAAGGTGTTCCTACGGTATTCGGGAGTTGCATAATCTCATAGTCATAGGAACATGTATAAGTCATGAAGAAAGCAATAGCAGTAAAACTAAACGATCATAGTGCTATGCTAACGGATGGGTCTTGTCCATCACATCATTCTCCTAATGATGTGATCCCGTTGATCAAATGACAACTCATGTCTATGGCTAGGAAACATAACCATCTTTGATCAATGAGCTAGTCTAGTAGAGGCATACTAGGGACATACTGTTTTGTCTATGTATTCACACATGTACTAAGTTTCCGGTTAATACAATTCTAGCATGAATAAAAGACATTTATCATGATATAAGGAAATACAAATAATCATCTTTATTATTGCCTCTAGGGCATATTTCCTTCATGGTCATCTTTCCTGGGATCCCGCTAGGAAGAAGAACGAGTCCATGAAGAAGACAAACAGATGTAGTCGAACGAATCCTCACAACTCCGGAACAAAATCGAAGCTAACGAGAGAAGCAAACCGGAAAGAAGCAAACAACAAGGTAAAAACACAAGCATAAACATGGCATGATGCACACTCAAGTATGATGCATGTCCGGTTTAAATATGCATGGCATGGCAAAGTGCACCAATAAAACTACAAGTTAAGTGGAGCTCAATATCCAACGAGTCGCATATTGACAAAACACCGCATTCAAACATTTAGTTTAATCTCATTTATGCTACTCAACAAGTTTAAATGTTATTAACATGGCAAGAGGTGCAACACAAATAAACTACACTATCTAAGCAATTTAAATGAGGCCGGAACAACAAACAATAATTCCGAAAAGACCCCATATGTCATTTAACAATTGTTATTGCAAACAACAATTTTAACCATTTAAATGTTGTTATCATGATGCAGATGACATTGTGACACCCCGAGACCGGTGCGCCAGGTGTCAGCCAATTATTCGTCTTCGTTGCCATGTCATCTGCTTGCGTGTTGCATCTTGCCATGTCATCGTGTGCTTGCATCATCATGTTTTCAAAACTTGCATCTGTCCGAGTCCCCTCGTCCTCTCCGTTGTCCGTTCTAAGCCCAGACACACTTGCACGCGCCCGCGGCGCCTCCGAATATTTATTTTTGTGAGTGGCCGAAAAACGTTCTCGGAATGGGTTGAAACTTGGCGTGTGGTCTTATTATAGTGTAGACAGGCCGCCTGCCAAATTTCATTGCATTCGGATGTCGTTTGATAGCCCAATGGTTAACCGTGTTAACCGCCGGAAGCCTCTTCTCTTTTGGCCCAGCACCCCTTTTCTCACAGCCCACCTAGCCCATTCTAACCCCTCCATGCTCTTGGCCGTTCAATCACGATCGCGTGGCCGCGAACGGCTCCTCATTTGGACACTCCTAGCTCCCTCTAGCTATAAATATGTGTCTCCCTTCCATTTTTCGCGCAGATCCAACCCTAAAAATGCTCCTCCCCGCGCCGCCGGACATGTCCACTCTGCCTGGACATGTCCATCCCCACCTTCCACGTCACCGCAGCCAATCGGCGCCCGCCACATCAGCGTCGCCGCCACCTCCAGCCAACGGGTGTCCGCCACGTGGCCAGCCAGCCAATCCCACCGCCGCGGCCCGCCGAGCCCGCAGCGGGCCCGACGAGCCCATCCGCCGCCGCTCCCGCAGGCGCCCGCCCGTGTGCCTCTGCCCCCCCGCCCGCTTCCCTCGCCTCGCCGCCCGCAGCATCGCATGCCGTCGCCGGCCGCCATGGAAGGCCGAGCCCCGCCGCCATGGAGCCCCTCACCGCTGTGCGATGGAGCCGCATCCGCCACCGGGAATGGGGTCCCAGGGACCGGTCGGCCCGGATCCGGCCGTTCCCGGTGCGCCGCCGGCATCTGCCGCCCTCCCCTTGCCGCACGTCGCCGGAGAGCCGTGCCACCGCTGCTCTGTCTCCGCTCGGGAGCACGACTGCCGCGCAGCGCCCCTCCTGGGCCGGCCAGCGCAGCTCCCGGCCGCGGTCCAGCTTCCCCAGGCCCAGCGCCTCCACCGCCCGGCCCAGCCCCGGGCCTCCACCTCCCCTCTGCGGCCCACCTCGCCAGTAGGCCGCCTGGACCGTCTCTGCCTCCTCCCGCGGGATAGGCCCAGCAGCAGCCCTGTCCAACCGGCCTGCCCTGCCCCTCTACTTTGGGCCGAGCCCACTAGGTGAGCCCACCTAATCCTTCGCCCAATGTGCTGTTTAGTTAACAAACGCTCAGTTGTTTTTTTCCCTAGCCTAAATCTGCAAAGTCTTTTATTCTGTCAGCATTTATGTTGCATCTTTGCATAGTGGTAACTTTGTGCATACTTGTCCAAATTGAGTGTATGATATGTGAAAATGATCGTGGTGATATGCTCTACACTTTGTTCCATTGTGCCATGCATGTTTGACTTCATCTAGATGCTATAATATCTGTTGCAAGAGTGCTACTTGTTATTTTGTTGCCATGTTTGTGATATGATAACTTGGTGCATGTTTATCCAAATGATGCAAATGATATGTCAAAATGTTCATCATGAGATGATCTACATGTTGGTTGCTATAGCATGCTTGTTTGAGTTCATATTGCCATGTTTATCTATGTTGCAAAAGTGCATTTGGTTGTTATGTTCTGAAACTTGTTACGAGATGCCTAGTTGAGGAGCTCGTTGCTATTGATGTGTTTGTCCCCATGTCACATGCCTAGGTGTTTTAGAATCTCCATGATGTGTTCTTTGATGTGGTGCATTTAACTTTCCATGATATGCCTTGTGTTGACTTAAACATGCTTGTAAACATGCCATGTTGTTATTACTGTTTTAACACTTAGTGAAATTTCACTAAGTCTGGAATCTGTAATATCCTGATGCTATGTTTGCTTGATGCCCTAGGCAAATCCATGTTAGTTTTGGGGTGGCCTTTGATCATTCCTTGCTTTATATGTTGTTGTCTATCCATTCATGTCCTCACTTGCTCATTTGGATTGCTGTAGCTTATTTAATTCTTGCTCCCAAGTTGCTATAAAATATTGCTGTCAGGTTTTTAGTGTCATGATCAAAATGTTGTAGCTTGTTGCTATTGATCCATGCGTCCTATGGAGATGCTCCAATGGAGTTGTTTGCTGTAGGATATGTCTACTTCATGTACATGCTTTTTGTTATCATGTTTGAGTGCTGTAGCATATATATATATCTTGCTCCAAAGCTGCTATGTGGCTGTTAATTTCAGCTTGTTGTTATATCTTGTTTCATGTGTATCTTTTAGCCCGTTGCTCCGTTTTGAGTGTTCCTTATATGAAACTTGTGTGATTTTGCATGTAGAATCATAATATCATATTGTTTTCATGTTTGGAGTATGTTTGCTTGATGTTTGGGTGCATCTTGCACCATTGCCATGCTTAACTTGTTTTGCTCATATCTTCTAGGCCGTAGCTCCGAATTAAACAAACTTTATATGAAACTTGACTAGAATTCCATGTAGATCATGTTGGTGCATGTTAACTTGCTGTTTAACAACTTTAACTTAAGGTTTGTGCAGATCTGGACTAATTTCAAACTATGCATATGAGGACTTACCGGTTTTGTCTTAAGTAGTTTCCGGCCTCATTTAAACTTGTTGTTCTTATGTTGCTTCTCTGTGCTTCCTACCTTATCATGTTTTGCATCCTATATGGATCTGTCTTGCATCCTGCTTGCTTGAGCTTATTGTCTTGTTCTTGAGTTGTTCTGGTGTGCTTCCTATGTTGTCATGTAATGCATCCTAAGTACAATAGTTGTGCTTCCTATCTTGCCATGTTGTGCTTCCTGTATAGACTTGTCATGCATCCTACCTTGCCATGTATTGCATCATATATGTTCTTGTGTTGTTTTCTGTGCTTCCTACCTTGCCATATATTGCTTCCTGTATAGATTTGCCATGCATCATACCTTGCCATGTATTGCATCATATATAAACTTGTGTTGTTTTGCTGTGCTTCCTACCTTACCATGTATTGCATCATATAGACTTGTGATGTTTTACTGTGCTTCCTACCTTGCCATGTTTTGCTTCCTATATAGACTTGCTGTGCATCATATGTAGACTTGTCGTGCATCCTACTTGGTTGAGCATATTGTCATGTTCTTGTGTTGTTTTTCTGTGCTTCCTACCTTGTCATGTTATGCTTCCTGTATATACTTGTAGTGCTTCCTATATAGAACTGTCTTGCATCATACTTGGTTGAGCATATTGTAATGATATTGTGTGGTGTGTTTACCGTATTGCTTGCTTCTTCTCGTTAGTGCTTGTTCAGTTGCGTTCGTGAGGATTCGTTCGTCTACCCGTGGTTCTTCTTCGTCTTCTTCATGGATCCGTTCTTCTTCCTTGCGGGATCTCAGGCAAGATGACCATACCCTTGGATACCTTTACTATCATTGCCTTTGCTTACTTGTCTCGATGCTATCGTTATATGTCGCGCTATCCATCATTATTGTCAGCCTCTCCTTGTTGCCATGAAACCTCTAACCTTTGAAACCTTCCTAGCAAAACCATTGTTTGGCTATGTTACCCGCTTGCTCAGCCCCTCTTATAGCGTTGTTAGTTGCAGGTGAAGATGAAGATCGTTCCAGGAGGGAACTTGTTGGTGGAATATCACAATATCTATAATTATTATTAACACACCTATATAGTGGGCATGGGTGGAAGGCTTGGCCTTTTGCTCGGTGTTTTGTTCCACTCATGCCACCTTAAGAGCCGATAAACCGGCATTATGTTCCTTGATTTTGCGTTCCTTACACGGTTGGGTATATGGGGACCCCTTGACACTTCGTCTTTGAATAAAACTCCTCCAGCAAGGCCCAACATTGGTTTTAATTTGCTCATAATAACAACTTAATTAATTAATTAAATTTCATAGGGAGTTAGCGCTACCCAAGGATTCTTCTACATAGCATGGGGGCCAGTGCTGATGGCGTTGGTCCCAAACGGGGGTTCTGCGGGGCCACCATGGGGAAACTCGAGGATTGGTTTTACTCGTACTATCGCCCATCCGGTTGTGGCCTGAGACGAGATACGCGCGGCTACTATCAGGGTGTCGACACACCGGGAGGTCTTGCTGGACTTGTTTTACCATTGTCGAAATGTCTTGTGCACCAGGATGCCGAGCCTGATCGGATTTCCCTAAGATAAAGGGGTGATGATATTATATTTATCACTTCAGCTGATCGTGAGAGCTTGTGATGGGCTAAGTTGGGACACCCCTGCAGGGTTATGATCTTTCGAAATCCGTGCCCGCGGTTATGTGGCAGATTGGAATTTGTTAATGTCCGGTTGTAGAAAACTTGACAGAGGATCCGAAGTAAAACACACAACTGTGTGAGTAACCGTGACTGTCTCTTTTCACTTTGAGAAGAGAACACGGTGGGGTTATGTTTGACTCGTAAGTAGTTCAAGATCTTTAGCGATCACTACTAGTTTGCGACCGTTTGCGTAGATGCTCATCTTACTCTTGTACTCGTAACTTAGCCACCATACTTTTGCTAAGCCGCTGCTGCAACCTCACCACTTTACCTCTTCCTACCTATTAATCTTTGATAGTCTTGTTACCCATGGTTATGGGATTGCTGAGTCCTCGTGGCTCACAGATATTACAACAACAGTTGCAGGACCAGGTTTCCTATGTCTTGACGTGAGAGCGTTGTTCTTTTGTTGGAGTTCTTCTTCTTCAGTCTTGGGTTAGTTTCCGGGTCGGCAGCCTGGGATAGCAGATGGATGTCTTGTGTTTTTCTTGTTTGTATCCATAGTCGGATACTTTGTATTGATGTGGTTGTATTCATGTGACTTGTATGTATTGTTGTATCCCCCATGTATGTATGTAATGGTACGATGTAATGATATCCATCTTGCTAAGCGCCCGAAATGTGGTTGTGCCCCAATCACGTAAGTGTCACGTGATCGGGATAGAATCGCATCTTGGGCCTGACAAGTTGGTATCAGAGCCTCGACCGACCATAGGAGCCCCCTTGATTGATCGTAGTTTGGCTGTTGCTGAGTCTAGAAGAATTTTTTTTTGGAGTCTAGTTATATCGGAGAGTAGGAATTCTTTTTACTCCCCTGCCCCTTCGTCGCTCTGGTGAGGAATCTTGACGTAGGTGTTTTGAATTACTCCTCTTCCCCTTCAATTTTTTTTAGGATCACGTGGATAGTTTTCGTTCGTTGCGTTGTTAGTTCTTTCATCTGGTGCATCTCTCGTCAAGTGGACTCGACCCTCTTCTTCTTGCAAGTTCAACCTTAGTTCTTTTCAACCGACGGTGTTTTCCCCGTCCGTTGTGGTCTTTCTTTTTCCCACCCGCCCACCCTTTTCTTCTCAGAGCCGGTGTCCTTAATCAAGTATCTATCCTACTCGTGTGAATCCTTTGCATTCTTTCCTCAGTTATTTCAACTGGTGAATTCTCGTCTAGTTCGTCACCCTTCATCTCTTTTCTTCTCCGATGAGTTCTCCTCTCGTTTGATTTTCTTCACCTCTCCTTCTTTCCGATGGATTCAACTCAAGTATTTGGTGTTGTTCATATTCTTTTCCCTCGGCTCAATTGCTTCACCTTGCTCGTTCGTCTCTCGCCATTTAATTATTCCGGAGTTCCGAAGTCATCTCAGGAGATTTACCTGTGTTCCAATTAATTCGAGGTTGTCACCTCATTCGAGTTTTTCAATTGTTCCGGTGCATTTTCTCCTTTCAATCCTTCAGAACGATGTTTTCTTTTCGGTGGGCTCATAACCCACAGGTCTTTTCCCAGGATCTTACCTGACTCTTTATTTCCCGAGTTCCGAAATTCTTTTAAGTGTGACGTAAGTATGGATTCCATCAGTCACGTGCCTTCTCCGAGACCGCTTTTAATTCTTTTCATCGTTGGTTCAACATTTCTTCTTTTCATTCAGCCGGAGTAGTTCTTGAATTTTTTTCATTGTGTTCCTCCGAAGGCCATCATTACAGAAGATTTCTTCGTTCTCAGTTTTCAACTTCGTCCTCCAAATATTCTTCATTCACGCCTCTTCGTCCGTCTCATATTCTTTCCGATGCTTCGTTCAAGCATTCTTTAATCAGTTCACGATCTCTTCGTTCTCGTCATTCTAATTATCCTCAAGTGCTTTATTTTTACCGGCGATTCATTCTCTTGTGTTCACTCAATCTCAATTCTTCCCGGTGAATTGTCATCTTGCATCGTTCAATTTCATTCCTTACGGTGGTCATTCTCGTTCTTCACTCTATTTTATTCTTCCCGGTGGTTCGTTCATTTTCTTCATTTGGCTTTAATTCTGTACGGTGTTTCGCTCAAAGAGTTCTTTTCCGATGTTATCATATCAATCCATTCATTTTATTCCAATCCTACCGGTGTGTCATGAAGATTCTCGCAAGTCCGCGATATATCCCTCTTTAATCATTCAATCGAGAATAACTGGTATGTGAATCCATTGCTTTCATCAATTTAATTGGTGGAGGATAAGCATAACATAATTCTGATTCTTTTCATCGAGTGGATTTATTCCTTCCTTCGGAATTTATTCTTGATGAATAAATTCTAGTTCCAAGTGCTTCCATCTTTTCTTTCCGGAGTTCAAGTTTTTTCTCGGCTATCTCATCGGAACCCCGACTAGTCATCGCAAGGCTTTATTCTTATTCTTTTTCATACTTCATCATCCTTTCGTTACCGGAGTTCTTCATGGTGGTTCTTCATCATTTAATTAATTCTTCTAGTGTTCATCAAATTCTTTTGGCTCAAAGCTCAAGCATTCTTATTCTTGCCTCTCGAGCGCAAATAATTCTCCTATTCTTTTGAAGTGGAGTTTTGCAATTCTTCATTCTCAGATAATCCTTCTTTTCGTTGCGGCGGTAATTCACCTCAAGTCTTGAGATGTTTAAATAAGTCCACGACAAGTTTATTCTTTTGTTGTTGATTTTCTCAACAAATCCGTTCAAGTCTTTCTCGTGAAGATGCTCTTTCAAATTCTTTTGTGATGGAAGTTGTCATCTTCTTCTCCGTTCGTTTCATTCCACTCTTTTAATTCTTCCGGAGGCCTTGTGTTGTTACTCTCGTCGAGTATCATTCCACCTCCTCAGGTTCTTGTCATATTCCATTCACATTCAGTAAGTGTGCTATATTTTTCAGTTTCAGCCGGAGTGCTGCCCGGATTCCTTCGTTCAGATTTCTTTTCTATCTCTGTTAACCAGAGTGGTTTCAATGTCTCTCTTGTCTTTTATCCTCTTGTTTCTCGTCTTATGCCTTGTTGCTTACTTTACCGGAGCTTCTCAATTCTCGTTCTTCTCCGTTTCATCCTTTCTTTCAAGTGGCTCATCCTCTGAACATTCTTTGGTCTCACTCTTTTGTTCTTGAAGAACTTTGTTCTTCCTTTTTCCTTCCCGTCTCGTTCCTAAGATCTCGGGACGAGATCTCTTGTTAGTAGGGGAGTGTTGTGACACCCCAAGACCGGTGCACCAGGTGTCAGCCAGTTATTCGTCTTTGTTGCCATGTCATCTACTTGCGTGTTGCATCTTGCCATGTCATCGTGTGCTTGCATCAGCATGTGTTCAAAACTTGCATCCGTCCGAGTCCCCTCGTCCTCTCCGTTGTCCGTTCTAAGCCCAGACACACTTGCACGCGCCCGCGGCGCCTCCGAATATTTATTTTTTTGAGTGGCCGAAAAATGTTCTCGGAATGGGTTGAAACTTGGCGTGTGGTCTTATTATAGTGTAGACAGGCCGCCTGCCAAATTTCATCGCATTCGGAGCTCGTTTGATAGCCCAACGGTTAACCGTGTTAACCGCCGGAAGCCTGTTCTCCTTTGGCCCAACACCCCTTTTCTCACAGCCCACCTAGCCCATTCTAACCCCTCCATGCTCTTGGCCGTTCGATCACGATCGCGTGGCCGCGAACGGCTCCTCATTTGGACACTCCTAGCTCCCTCTAGCTATAAATATGTGTCTCCCTTCTATTTTTCGCGCAGATCCAACCCTAAAAATGCTCCTCCCCGCGCCGCTGATGGCTTCTCGCCCCTCGTTGGTTACCCCAAGTGGAAGGTTTGAGATGCAGTGTAGCGGAAGTTTTCCCTTGGCAAAGATACCAAGGATCGATTTCCCCTGAGACTCCAAGGTTCAACAAGAAGGTGTCAACTGCTAACGGCGCCAGAGACTTAGCAATCAACTTGGACCTGCACACAGATACAAATAACTTTGCTCCCAACGAGTACAGAGAGGTTGTCAATCCCTCCGGCCTTGTCGTTTACAAAGGATCAAACGCAAGAGATAATAGTGATATGTATTGCTGCAACTAGTAAGTAAAAGCGGAAAGTAAATAGCGGATGTGATCAGTGATGGTAATATGGACCGGGGTCCCATGATGTTCACTAGTGATGTCTCTCTCCCAAAAGACGATAAAACAGTTATGTGAGGTAAACGAATTACAGCTGGGCAATTGACAGAATTATGTGCGCAAACCAATGCTAACTATGTCGCAAGAAAGGCAGAGGTTCAAATCATGGGCGGTACGCCAAGGCAAGTAGACCGAAATCCATCTGCATCTACTACTAATCATCCACCTTGAGATATCTATCCAGAACATCTCGCTGGTATTAAGTTGCGAGTCCCACCCATAGTGTAAACTCAAAGCAATAGACAACTGCATTAAAAGAACTTTGCATAAAGTAAGCAATCCTTGCACCCGCGAGTACAAGCACCGTTGTTTTCCCCCTTGTGGCAACAGCACATCCCCTAGACTCATGTTTCTGTCACTCAAGCTAGTCATCGAGGGGCATGAACCCACAATCAAGCATAACGTTCCCTCTTGGAGTCACTACCTACTACTTGGCCAAAGCAATAAATAGCAACGGAGAACATGCAAGAATTACTTAAGAACATAAATATAAAAGAGGTAAATCAAATATATTACTCAAACACAATCTGAACATAATCTCACAATCCATCGGATCCCAGCAAACTCATCATAGCAACAACATAAGGATTACATATGTGCCTCGATCATGTAGGGCAGCTCACGAGGTCTAATTAGTGAAGCACAAGAAGGGGAGGAGAACATCACATAGCTACTGGTCATGGACCCATGGTCCAAGGGAGACTACTCACAACTCATCCGGGAGGCGTCCATGGTGGTGGAGAGGCTCCCGGTGGTGATCCTCCCCTCCGGCAGGGTGCCGGGAAGAGTTCTCCTGGTGCTCCCGATCTTGGAAGCGCGGCGGCGGCGGAACAGAGATGAGATCGCGAAAAAGGGTTCCGTCCTTGAGGGTTTCGGGACGCGTGTTAAATATATGCCAAAGGGGGGCATCAGCGGAGGCCTGGGGGGCCCAGGCGCCCCCCCGGCGCGGCCAAGAGGGGGTCCGCGCCACCAGGGCGCCTGGAGCCCTGGTGGCCCCCCTCCGGCCCTACTTCGACCATGTGGAAGCTTCCGGAACGCTGATTTTTTATATAATTTTTCCGGGATTTTTCTGGCAGTTTACGTGACGGGAAAACCTGAAATACAAAAACAACAGAAAACAGAAACTGGCACTGGGGTGCACTGAGTTAATAGGTTAGTCCAATATGATCAAAAGTGTATGGAAGTGTATAAATATCATAGCAATATCACCCAAAAGAGGCATGGAGCAAGCAGAAATTATAGATACGTTTTGGACGTATCAACATCCCCAAGCTTAATTCCTGCTCGTCCTCGAGTAGGTAAATGATAACAAGAATAATTTCTGTGGTGACATGCTATTAACCATATAAGGACTTTTCATAGTCATATGACAAAAGCTTACTGAGACAATGAATCTGTAGTAATTAAGTTGCCTCATGAGAAAATCACAAAGAACTGAAAGTTTTACAATATGATACTAAAACATCAAATAGATTTGTAATGAGCATGGTGTGCAAATATGATAAAGTGGTATCTCGCTTGCCCCCTTTAGTGAAGCAAAACATAAATGCAGGGGCACCTCCAAGGTTTAAGTGATGACTAGATACAATGATTTCAGAATAAACGATGTCATAATCATGCAAAAGACAATGCTACTTTGGGACAATGCACATTACACTCAGAATGACAATCATGCTCTCAGTAGTTGGTGCTTTAAAGAAGGTGGAGACTCTCGAACCGTGGCTTTTGTTGGCAAAGTTGAAAACCCGTGGTCGGAAACAAAGACAAAACATGTACCAGAGCTCTTGGTTTTAAAAACAGAGGTAATAATTATTTTTTTGGATATGCATGTTTCGTCAATGAATGCTAGCAGACAACTCAATCACTTCTTGAGATGGACAAGTTTCGAGGAATGGCTCCCGAATGAGGACGATCACATCCTCTTAATCTCCTTTGTTTATCACTGCCAAAGTTTTCTGATTTCTCATGAACAAAGCGTGAAGGAGGGTTTGTTTGTTATATTAATTTTGAGCCGGGCGCACTCTTTGCCAGTTCCTTCTCGTATTATGGGTTTGCACATTAGACATGCAATCCCGGGGTGAAGCTTGTCCAACTTAAAAAGATCATGAATTAACTACTACTTCCTCATGAACTAAAACAGAGGCACAAAAGAGAAATGCTTTTTTGAATAATTTCGAGATGGTACATGAAAGTCTTCGTTAGGAATGGCAGGTAAATACCATGTATAGGAAGGTATGGTGGACTCATATGGCCTAACTGGTTTAAAGGATTTGGATGCACAAGCAATCAGTCCGCTTAGTACAGGTGGAGGTTAGCAAAAGACTGGGAGCGACCAACTAAAAGAGCAATGACGGTCATAATCATGCAGAGCGACAAAGCAACATTGAATCAGGCATGGAAGTTATATCGCTACTCAGAAATTAAAGATCATCAAGGCTTGACAGACTTTCTTTACAGTCTTAAATATGCGTGAGCATACGCCAAGTCAATCAAAATAAATTCTTGAAGGAAGATATCACTAAACCATACCACATCATAGGCAAACAAATCATGTTGGTACTCCAATAACACATTGGGAACCCCCCAGCTATTTGAGACTAACCATAAGAAAACATGAACTACTAAGCACCATTATGCACGTAGCATTTTTATCATAGACATATCGACCAATGCAACAGAAGCCAACTCTCTTAACAAGATAAGCATGATAAATAAAGAGAGTTCCAACGACCAACTAAACAAAAGCTCTTTAAAAAGAAAAGCATGAAAACTAAGAGCTGAACATGATAGTAGCTATTGAAATACCAAGAACATACACAGCAAAGATAAACATGAAAATTCTATGTTGTGTTCTAGGTTGAAGTGGAGCGTGTTTCTCTCCCACACAAAGAAAGCTGAGTTCCGACTCGTTATGAAAAGCTAAAGAAAACTAAAAAGGAAACTAAGAGCAAGACGCTCCAAGCATAGCACATAACACATGAAGTGATAAAAATATAGTGGAACGAAATACGAACTGATAATGTTGATGGAGAAGGGGATGCACGGGGGCATCCCCAAGCTTAGACGCTTGAGTCTTCTTGAATATTTCTTGGGGGAGCATGGGGGCATCCCCAAGATTGAGCGTTTGACACTCCTGAATCTTTTTATCATCTTCCCTCGCACACTTGAAAACTCCCTTCATACATAACTCATCATAATCTGATTAGCGAGGTTAGTACCCATAATAATATAATTGTTCCTTGCTGGAAATAAGGATATTCTTGACAATCTACTATTTCTCAAGATTGCCAAAAGGTTTTTACAAAGAAAAAGCAAGCTCAAGGTTTGCAAAATGAAGGAAAGGCAAAACAGGACAGAATCTGTGAAAAACAGACCAGCAGGTAGTAAATGATTTTTTTCGGGGCACTTCTGCAACTCAAATCAAAAAACTCAGAACAGACGCCCGAAAGACAATTGTATAGAGCATGCTGTCGAAAAAATTCAGACTAAAAAGATGATCTGGTGATTTTATACGAAATTTCCTATCCAAGGACATAATCTGTTTCCTGGACATCACGTCACAACTTTTGAACTTTCTTGCAATCAGAGGCTATACTTGGCACAAAACTAAAAAGTAAAGATACAATGATGATGCTACTGTAGTAACAACATCAATACACAACAAAAGCAAAATAAAATTTTATTCATTGTGGGCTGCCTCCCAAAAGCGCTTTCTTTTATGCCTTTAAGCTAGGCATAATGCATAGAGATCAAGTTTTATCAAGAGTAAAAGAATAGCTAGCCCGTATAACAGACTCAAAAGGTAACTTAATCTTCTTTCGAGGGAAGTGTTCCATCCCTTTCTTGAGAGGAAATTGGAATCTTATATTCCCCTCTTTCATGTCAATGATGGCACCAACGGTGCGAAGGAAAGGACGTCCCAAAATAATTGGACAAGAAGGTTCACATTCAATGTCCATAATAGAAAAATCAACGGGAACATAACTGTCATTGACAATGATAAGAACATCGTCGATCCTCCCCAAAGGTTTCTTTATGGAAGAATCAACAAGATGAACACCAAAAGAACAAGAATCAAAAGGTTTCAATTTAAGCATGTCATATATTCTTTTGGGCATAACGGAGGTACTAGCTCCAACATCACATAAAGCATAGCAAGAGAAGTTATTCAACTTAATTTTAATCATAGGATCCCAACCATCTTCTAGCTTTCTAGGTATGGAGGCTTCTACTCTAAGTTTCTCCTCCCTAGCTATGATGAGAGCATTAGTGATATGCTCTGTGAAGGCAAGATTAAGCGTGCTAGTGTGGGGATCTTTAGCCATTCTTTGTAAAAAGGTGACAACTTCCGAGATACTACAATTATCAAAATCAATTTTATCATTATTGAGCAGAATTGTAGTGTCATCTTCTTTGTTTGAATTGCTCTCTATTATAAGAGTTTGAACGTCTTCCCAAGTTTGGGGAAGCATAGGAGCAACTTTAAACTGAGGCTCATACTCTTTTCCTGGAAGACCATGCCATGGGCATAACTCTTCATTAAGACTAACATAATCACAAGGTTTATTACTTTTGTAAATCCCGACAGTGGTGATTGGCGTGATGGAAGAAGGGGTGTACTCCTCCCATTTAGTGTTTTTGGTGGAACCCATAGTAGTAAGCAAGCAAGATAACTATTTTTGTGATTTTCGATAAAAGATACTAAAGCAAAACTGAAAGGTAAACTAACAAGACTAAAAAGCAAAGGTAAAAGATAGCGTGCAACTCCCCTATCTTGAAGAGTGGAGTCCCCGGCAACGGCGCCAGAAAACTTTGCTTGATGGCTTCTCGCCCCTCGTTGGTTACCCCAAGTGGAAGGTTTGAGATGCAGTGTAGCGGAAGTTTTCCCTTGGCAAAGATACCAAGGATCGATTTCCCCTGAGACTCCAAGGTTCAACAAGAAGGTGTCAACTGCTAACGGCGCTAGATACTTAGCAATCAACTTGGACCTGCACACAGATACAAATAACTTTGCTCCCAACGAGTACAGAGAGGTTGTCAATCCCTCCGGCCTTGTCGTTTACAAAGGATCAAATGCAAGAGATAATAGTGATAGGTATTGCTGCAACTAGTAAGTAAAAGCGGAAAGTAAATAGCGGATGTGATCAGTGATGGTAATATGGACCGGGGTCCCATGATGTTCACTAGTGATGTCTCTCTCCCAAAAGACGATAAAACAACTATGTGAGGTAAACGAATTACAGCTGGGCAATTGACAGAATTATGTGCACAAACCAATGCTAACTATGTTGCAAGAAAGGTAGAGGTTCAAAGCATGGGCGGTACGCCAAGGCAAGTAGACCGAAATCCATCTGCATCTACTACTAATCATCCACCTTGAGATATCTATCCAGAACATCTCGCTGGTATTAAGTTGTGAGTCCCACCCATAGTGTAAACTCAAAGCAACAGACAACTGCATTAAAAGAACTTTGCGTAAAGTAAACAATCCTTGCACCCGCGAGTACAAGCACCGTTGTTTTCCCCCTTGTGGCAACATCACATCCCCTAGACTCATGTTTCTGTCACTCAAGCTAGTCATCGAGGGGCATGAACCCACAATCAAGCATAACGTTCCCTCTTGGAGTCACTACCTTCTACTTGGCCAAAGCAATAAATAGCAACGGAGAACATGCAAGAATTACTTAAGAACATAAATATAAAAGAGGTAAATCAAATATATTACTCAAACACAATCTGAACATAATCTCACAATCCATCGGATCCCAGCAAACTCATCATAGCAACAGCATAAGGATTACATATGTGCCTCGATCATGTAGGGCAGCTCACGAGGTCTAATTAGTGAAGCACAAGAAGGGGAGGAGAACATCACATAGCTACTGGTCATGGACCCATGGTCCAAGGGAGACTACTCACAACTCATCCGGGAGGCGTCCATGGTGGTGGAGAGGCTCCCGGTGGTGATCCTCCCCTCCGGCAGGGTGCCGGGAAGAGTTCTCCTGGTGCTCCCGATCTTGGAAGCGCGGCGGCGACGAAACAGAGATGAGATCGCGAAAAAGGGTTTCGTCCTTGAGGGTTTCGGGACGCGTGTTAAATATATGCCAAAGGGGGGCATCAGCGGAGGCCTGGGGGGCCCAGGCGTCCCCCCGGCGCGGCCAGGAGGGGGGCCGCGCCACCAGGGCGCCTGGAGCCCTGGTGGCCCCCCTCCGGCCCTACTTCGGCCGTGTGGAAGCTTCCGGAACGCTGATTTTTTATATAATTTTTCCGGGATTTTTCTGGCAGTTTACGTGACGGGAAAACCTGAAATACAAAAACAGCAGAAAACAGAAACTGGCACTGGGGTGCACTGAGTTAATAGGTTAGTCCAAATATGATCAAAAGTGTATGGAAGTGTATAAATATCATAGCAATATCACCCAAAAGAGGCATGGAGCAAGCAGAAATTATAGATACGTTTTGGACGTATGAGCCGCTGGACATGTCCACTCTGCCTGGACATGTCCATCCCCACCTTCCACGTCGCCGCAGCCAATCGGCGCCCGCCACATCAGCGCCGCCGCCCCCTCCAGCCAACGGGCGTCCGCCACGTGGCCAGCCAGCCAATCCCACCGCCGCGGCCCGTCGAGCCCGCAGCGGGCCCGACGAGCCCATCCGCCGCCGCTCCCGCACGCGCCCGCCCGTGTGCCTCTGCCCCGCCGCCCGCTTCCCTCGCCTCGCTGCCCGCAGCATCGCATGCCGTCGCCGGCCGCCATGGAAGGCCGAGCCCCGCCGCCATGGAGCCCCTCACCGCTGTGCGATGGAGCCGCATCCGCCACTGGGAATGGGGTCCCAGGGACCGGTCGGCCCAGATCCGGCCGTTCCCGATGCGCCGCCGGCATCCGCCGCCCTCCCCTTGCTGCACATTGCCGGAGAGCCGCGCCGCCGCTGCTCTGTCTCCGCTCGGGAGCACGACGGCCGCGCAGCTCCCCTCCTGGGCCGGCCAGCGCAGCTCCCGGCCGCGGTCCAGCTTCCCCAGGCCCGGCGCCTCCACCGCCCGGCCCAGCCCCGGGCCTCCACCTCCCCTCTGCGGCCCACCTCGCCAATAGGCCGCCTAGACCGTCTCTGCCTCCTCCCGCGGGCCAGGCCCAGCAGCAGCCCTATCCAACCGGCCTGCCCTGCCCCTGTACTTTGGGCCGAGCCCACTAGGTGAGCCCACCTAATCCTTCGCCCAGTGCGCTGTTTAGTTAACAGACGCTCAGTTGTTTTTTTCCCTTGCCTGAATCTGCTAAGTCTTATTCTGTCAGCATTTATGTTGCATCTTTGCATAGTGGTAACTTTGTGCATACTTGTCCAAATTGAGTGTATGATATGTCAAAATGATCGTGGTGATATGCTCTACACTTTGTTCCATTGTGCCATGCATGTTTGGCTTCATCTAGATGCTCTAATATCTGTTGCAAGAGTGCTACTTGTTATTCTGTTGCCATGTTCGTGATAAGATAACTTGGTGCATGTTTATCCAAATGATACAAATGATATGTCAAAATGTTCATCACGAGATGCTCTACATGTTGGTTGCTATAGCATGCTTGTTTGAGTTCATATTGCCATGTTTATCTATGTTGCAAAAGTGCATTTGGCTGTTATGTTCTGAAACTTGTTACGAGATGCCTAGTTGAGGAGCTCATTGCTATTGATGTGTTTGTCCCCATGTCACATGCCTAGGTGTTTTAGAATCTCCATGATGTGTTCTTTGATGTGGTGCATTTAACTTTCCATGATATGCCTTGTGTTGACTTAAACATGCTTGTAAACATGCCATGTTGTTATTACTGTTTTAACACTTAGTGAAATTTCACTAAGTCTGGAATCTGTAATATCCTGATGCTATGTTTGCTTGATGCCCTAGGCAAATCCATGTTAGTTTTGGGGTGGCCTTTGATCATTCCTTGCTGTATATGTTGTTGTCTATCCATTCATGTCCTCACTTGCTCATTTGGATTGCTGTAGCTTATTTAATTCTTGCTCCCAAGTTGCTATAAAATATTGCTGTCAGGTTTTTAGTGTCATGATCAAAATGTTGTAGCTTGTTGCTATTGATCCATGCGTCCTATGGAGATGCTCCAATGGAGTTGTTTGCTGTAGGATATGTTTACTTCATGTCCATGCTTCTTGTTATCATGTTTGAGTGCTGTAGCCTATATATATATATATATATATATATATATATATATCTTGCTCCAAAGTTGCTATGTGGCTGTTAATTTCAGCTTGTTGTTATATCTTGTTTCATGTGTATCTTTTAGCCCGTTGCTCCGTTTTGAGTGTTCCTTATATGAAACTTGTGTGATTTTGCATGTAGAATCATAATATCATATTGTTTTCATGTTTGGAGTATGTTTGCTTGATGTTTGGGTGCATCTTGCACCATTGCCATGCTTAACTTGTTTTGCTCATATCTTCTAGGCCGTAGCTCCGAATTAAACAAACTTTCTATGAAACTTGACTAGAATTCTGTGTAGATCATGTTGGTGCATGTTAACTTGCTGTTTAACAACTTTAACTTAAGGTTTGTGCAGATCTGTACTAATTTCAAACTATGCATATGAGGACTTACCAGATTTGTCTTAAGTAGTTTCCGCCCTCATTTAAACTTGTTGTTCTTATGTTGCTTATCTGTGCTTCCTACCTTGTCATGTTTTGCATCCTATATGGATCTGTCTTGCATCCTGCTTGCTTGAGCTTATTGTCTTGTTCTTGAGTTGTTCTGGTGTGCTTCCTATGTTGTCACGTAATGCATCCTAAGTGCATCTGTCGTGCTTCCTATCTTGCCATGTTGTGCTTCGTATATGGACTTGTCATGCATCCTACCTTGCCATGTATTGCATCATATATGTTCTTGTGTTGTTTTCTGTGCTTCCTACCTTGCCATATATTGCTTCCTGTATAGATTTGTCATGCATCATACCTTGCCATGTATTGCATCATATATAAACTTGTGTTGTTTTGCTGTGCTTCCTACATTGCCATGTATTGCATTATATAGACTTGTGATATTTTACTATGCTTCCTACCTTGCCATGTTTTGCTTCATGTATAGACTTGCTGTGCATCATATGTAGACTTGTCGTGCATCCTACTTGGTTGAGCATATTGTCATGTTCTTGTGTTGTTTTTCTGTGCTTCCTACCTTGTCATGTTATGCTTCCTGTATATACTTGTAGTGCTTCCTGTATAGAACTATCTTGCATCATACTTGGTTGAGCATATTGTAATGATCTTGTGTGGTGTGTTTACCGTATTGCTTGCTTCTTCTCGTTAGTGCTTGTTCCGTTGCGTTCGTGAGGATTCGTTCGTCTACCCGTGGTTCTTCTTCAAGGTTTCTTCTTCGTCTTCTTCATGGATCTGTTCTTCTTCCTTGCGGGATCTCAGGCAAGATGACCATACCCTTGGATACCTTTACTATCATTGCCTTTGCTTAGTTGTCTTGATGCTATCGTTATATGTCGCGCTACCCATCATTATTGTCAGCATCTCCTTGTTGCCATGAAACCTCTAACCTTTGAAACCTTCCTAGCAAAACCATTGTTTGGCTATGTTACCCGCTTGCTAGCCCCTCTTATAGCGTTGTTAGTTGCAGGTGAAGATGAAGATCGTTCAAGGAGGGAACTTGTTGTTGGAATATCACAATATCTATAATTATTATTAACACACCTATATAGTGGGCGTGGGTGGAAGGCTTGGCCTTTTGCTCGGTGTTTTGTTCCACTCATGCCACCTTAGGAGCCGATAAACCGGCATTATGTTCCTTGATTTTGCGTTCCTTACACGGTTGGGTATATGGGGACCCCTTGACACTCCGTCTTTGAATAAAACTCCTCCAGCAAGGCCCAAGATTGTTTTTAATTTGCTCATAATTACAACTTAATTAATTAATTAAATTGCATAGGGAGTTAGCGCTACCCGAGGATTCTTCTACATAGCAGGGGGGCCAGTGCTGATGGTGTTGGTCCCAAATGGGGGTTCTGCGGGGCCACCACGGGGAAACTCGAGGATTGGTTTTACTCGTACTATCGCCCATCCGGTCGTGGCCTGAGAAGAGATACGCGCGGCTACTATCAGGGTGTCGACACACCGGGAGGTCTTGCTGGACTTGTTTTACCATTGTCGAAATGTCTTGTGCACCGGGATGCCGAGCCTGATCAGATTTCCCTAAGATAAAGGGGTGATGATATTATATTTATCACTTCAGCTGATCGTGAGAGCTTGTGATGGGCTAAGTTGGGACACCCCTGCAGGGTTATGATCTTTCGAAAGCCGTGCCCGCGGTTATGTGGCAGATTGGAATTTGTTAATGTCCGGTTGTAGAAAACTTGACAGAGGATCCGAAGTAAAACACACAACTGTGTGAGTAACCGTGATTGTCTCTTTTCACTTTGAGAAGAGAACACGGTGGGGTTATGTTTGACTCGTAAGTAGTTCAGGATCTTTAGCGATCACTACTTGTTTGCGACCGTTTGCGTAGATGCTCATCTTACTCTTGTACTCGTAAGTTAGCCACCACACTTTTGCTTAGCTGCTGCTGCAACCTCACCACTTTACCTCTTCCTACCTATTAATCTTTGATAGTCTTGTTACCCATGGTTATGGGATTGCTGAGTCCTCGTGGCTCACAGATACTACAACAATAGTTGCAGGAGCAGGTTTCCGATGTCTTGACGTGAGAGCGTTGTTCTTTTGTTGGAGTTCTTCTTCTTCAGTCTTGGGTTAGGTTCTGGGTCGGCAGCCTGGGATAGCAGATGGATGTCTTGTGTTTTTCTTGTTTGTATCCGTAGTCGGATACTTTGTATTGATGTGGTTGTATTCATGTGACGTGTATGTATTGTTGTATCCCCCATGTATGTATGTAATGGTACGATGTAATGATATCCATCTTGCTAAGCGCCCGAAATGCGGTTGTGCCCCAATCACGTAAGTGTCACGTGATCGGGATAGAATCGCATCTTGGGCCTGACAGACATATACAAGTTTTATGCAATTTTAGTTAAAAGTTGACATAAGCATGTTATGAAGCATTCGTCACCGTGGTGGAAAGGAAGGGGTGTCACGACGATGAATTCAAAAATGATGCTACGGCAACATGTCGGTTCTGGTAACTCATTGAAAGACCAGTGCAAAAGAGGGAGCGAGAGCGTGTCATGCGATAGAAGGTGGGGTGATCCCGTAAACCGGGTTCCCACGTGTCGGTGGCATGGCAAAAGAGGGGCAACGTGCAACGACAATTCATACATGTTGCAAACACGAGAATCTCATGCAACACAATGCATTCGTCCACATGTCATCTTCTCGGCGGTTATACCTTTGAAGCATGCGTTTTCGGGGCGGAACGAGTTCGTAGTGGAAGTAGTCGTTCACGGGTCGTCGTGGGAAGTAGTCGTTCACGTGGCGACGGTAGTGGAAATTGTGGTACACGACGACGGTAGAGGTATTTGTCGCATCGCCGGGCGTATTTGTATATGTTCGGGGACGAACTTGGCGTATCCATGCGTAGGGGTACTTGGTCTCGGGCTTGCCGGTCTTGACAAATCGAAGGGGGTACTTGGTCTTGTTCAGTCCCTTAACTAGGGTCGTCATGTAGTCGTTCTCGATGATGGAGTCAAACTTGGCATATTGCAGGTCTTCGGGTCATCATTGTACTTGGTGGGAGAAACACACGGCATGGGTACTCAAGCTTGGTGTAGCCAATCAGTGGTCGAACTTGGGGGTGTCTTGGACTTGGTCGCGACACATGACAGAAGGCAAAACTGCACATCCAGCTTGGTGTGCAACAAGAGATGGGATTCGGGCGCTTGGCTAGTCTTGGCAAAGACAAAGGCAGCAGGAGTTGTCGAGGATAGATGGCTCTGGCCGGGGACGAGGCCATGACGCGGCGACCTCCAGCAGCAGAAGGCGGCAATAGTGGCAAGGTGGACTTGGCGGTGTCGGCTTGAAGGCGAGCGACAGCTCGACGCAGGGGACTCGGCGACTCGAGCGAGGTCAATTACGTTCCCGAGCAGAACGAGGAGTGGGCGGCAGAGCTCGAGATCAAGGCCGCGGCGGCTTGGTTGGGCCTCGGGCTAGAGGTGGACGAGGACAACGCGGAGGCGGTCGGCGGCGCGGTGGGACTTGCGGAGAACGGGGCGAGGCAGGGGACTTGGCGGCGGAGGAGGAGG
>LR738710.1:549239027-549311998 GCA_902687465.1 Secale cereale
GGGGGGGAACTTACCCCCCAAGCCAGGTGAGGCGCCCCCACCCCTAGGGTTCCCAACCCTAGGCGCAGGGGAGGCCCATGGGGGGGCGCACAGCCCACTATGGGCTGGTCCTCCTCACACTTCAGCCCATGGGGCCCCCGGGATAGGTGGCCCCACCCGATGGACCCCCGGGACCCTTTCGGTGATCCCGGTACAATACCGGTGACCCCCGAAACTCTCCCGGTGGCCGAAACTGGACTTCCTATATATAATTCTTTACCTTCGGACCATTCCGGAACTACTCGTGACATCCGGGATCTCATCCGGGACTCCGAACAACATTCGGGTTACCGCATGCATATATCTCTACAACCCTAGCGCCACCGAACCTTAAGTGTGTAGATCCTACGGGTTCAGGAGACACGTATACATGATCGAGACGACTCTCCGGTCAATAACCAACAGCGGGATCTGGATACCCATGTTGGTTCCTACATGCTCCTCGATGATCTCATCGGATGAACCACGATGTCAAGGATTCAATCAATCCCGTATACAATTCCCTTTGTCTATCGGTATAGTACTTGCCCGAGATTCTATCGTCGATATACCGATACCTTGTTCAATCTTGTCACGGCAAGTCTCTTTACTCGTTCCGTAATACATCATCCTGTGACCAACTCCTTAGTCACATTGAGCTCATTATGATGATGTCTTACTGAGTGGGCCCAGAGATACCTCTCCGTCATACGGAGTGACAAATCCCACTCTCGGTTCGTGCCAACCCAACAGATACTTTCGGATATACCCGTTGCGTACCTTTATAGCCACCCAGTTACGTTGTGACGTTTGGCACACCCAAAGTATTCCTACGGTATCCGGGAGTTGCACAACCTCATGGTCTAAGGAAAAGACACTTGACATTGCAAAAGCTTTAGCATTACGAACTACACGATCTTGTGCTAGGCTTAGGATTGGGTCTTGTCCATCACATCATTCTCCTAATGATGTGATCTCGCTATCAATGACATCCAATGTCCATGGTCAGGAAACCGTAACCATCTGTTGATCAACGAGCTAGTAACTAGAGGCTTTACCAGGGACACGTTGTGGTCTATGTATTCACACATGTATCACTGTTTCCGGATAATACAATTCAAGCATGAATAACAGACAATTATCATGAACAAGGAGGAAATATAATAATAACCATTTTATTATTGCCTCTAGGGCATATTTCCAACAGTCTCCCACTTGCACTAGAGTCAATAATCTAGTTACATTGTGATGAATCGAACACCCATAGAGTTCCGGTGTTGATCATATTTTACTCGTGGAAGAGGTTTAGTCAACGGATCTGCGACATTCAGATCCGTATGCACTTTACAAATATCTATGTCTCCATCTTGAATATAATTCCGGATGGAGTTGAAACGGCGCTTGATGTGCTTGGTCTTCTTGTGAAACCTGGGCTCCTTGGCAATGGCAATAGCTCCAGTGTTGTCACAGAAGAGAGTCATCGGGCCCGACGCGCTTGGAATAACTCCTAGGTCGGTGATGAACTCCTTCAGCCAGACTCCTTCCTGCGTTGCTTCGCAAGCAGCTATGTACTCCGCTTCACATGTAGAATGCGCCACGACGCTTTGCTTGCAACTGCACCAGCTGACTGCCCCACCATTCAAAATGTACACGTATCCGGTTTGTGACTTGGAGTCATCCAGATCTGTGTCGAAGCTAGCATCGACGTAACCCTTTACGACGGGCTCTTCGTCACCTCCATAAACGAGAAACATATCCTTAGTCCTTTTCAGGTACTTCAGGATGTTCTTGACCACTGTCCAGTGTTCCATACCGGGATCACTTTGGTACCTCCCTACCAAACTTATGGCAAGGTTCACATCAGATCTGGTACACAACATGACTTACATAATAGAACCTATGGCTGAGGCATAGGGGATGACACTAATCTTTTCTCTATCTTCTGCCATGGTCGGGGATTGAGCCGTGCTCAATCTCATACCTTGCAATAAAGGCAAGAACCCTTTCTTTGACTCATCCATATTGAACTTCTTCAATATCTTATCAAGGTATGTGCTTTGTGAAAGACCAATGAGGCGTCTCGATCTATCTCTATAGATCTTGATGCCTAATATGTAAGAAGCTTCTCCAAGGTCCTTCATTGAAAAACTCTTATTCAAGTAGGCCTTTATGCTTTCCAAGAATTCTACATCATTTCCCATCAGCAATATATCATCCACATATAATATGAGAAATGCTACAGAGCTCCCACTCACTTTCTTATAAATACAGGCTTCTCCCCAAGTCTGTATAAACCCAAACGCTTTGATCACATCATTAAAGCGAATATTCCAACTCCGAGATGCTTGCACCAGCCCATAGATTGAGCGCTGGAGCTTGCATACCTTGTTAGCATTCTTAGGATCGACAAAACCTTTCGACTGCATCATATACAATTCTTCCTTGAGGAAGCCATTAAGGAATGCCGTTTTGACGTCCATTTGCCATATCTCACAATCATAGTATGCGGCAATTGCTAACATGATTCAGATGGACTTCAGCATCGCTACGGGAGAGAAAGTCTCATCGTAGTCAATCCCTTGAACTTGTCGATAACCTTTAGCGACAAGTCGAGCTTTATAGATGGTCACATTACCATCCGCGTCAGTCTTCTTCTTAAAGATCCATTTATTTTCTATGGCGTGCCGATCATCGGGCAAGTCCACCAAAGTCCATACTTCGTTTTCATACATGGATCATATCTCGGATTTCATGGCTTCAAGCCATTTGCTGGAATCCGGGCCCGCCATCGCTTCTTCATAGTTCGAAGGTTCACCGTTGTCTAACAACATGATTTCCATGACAGGGTTGCCGTACCACTCTGGTGCGGAACGTGTCCTTGTGGACCTTCGAAGTTCAATGGTAACTTGATCCGAAGCTTCATGATCATTATCATTAACTTCCTCCCTAGTCGGTGCAGGCACCACAGGAACATCTTCCTACGCTGCGCTATTTTCCGGTTCGGAAGGGGTGACTGTCACCTCATCAAGTTCTACTTTCCTCCCATTCACTTCTTTCGAGAGAAACTCTTTCTCCAGAAAGGATCCATTCTTGGCAACGAAGACCTTGCCTTCGGATCTGTGGTAGAAGGTGTACCCAATAGTTTCCTTTGGGTATCCTATGACGACGCATTTTTCCGATTTGGGTTCGAGCTTTTCAGGTTGAAGTTTCTTGACATAAGCATCGCAACCCCAAACTTTTAGAAACGACAACTTAGGTTTCTTGCCAAACCAAAGTTCATACGGTGTCGTCTCAACGGATTTAGACGGAGCCCTATTTAAAGTGAATGCGGCAGTCTCTAAAGCATAACCCCAAAAATATAGCGGTAAGTCGATAAGAGACATCATAGATCGCACCATGTCCAACAGAGTACGATTACGACGTTCGGACACACCATTATGCTGAGGTGTTCCGGGCGGTGTCAATTGTGAAACAATTCCACAGTTCCTTAGGTGCGTGCCAAATTCGTGACCTAAATATTCACCTCCATGATCCGATCGTAAGAACTTTATTTTTCTGTCACGTTGATTCTCGACCTCATTCTGAAATTCCTTGAACTTTTCAAAGGTCTCAGACTTGTGTTTCATCAAGTAGACATACCCATATCTACTCAAGTCATCAGTGAGGGTGAGAACATAACGATAGCCTCCGCGAGCTTCAACACTCATTGGACCGCACACATCAGTATGTATGATTTCCAAAAAGTTGGTTGCTCACTCCATTGTTCCGGAGAACGGAGTCTTGGTCATCTTGCCGAAGAGGCATGGTTCGCACGTGTCAAATGATTCATAATCAAGAGACTCCAAGAGTCCATCTGCATGGAGCTTCTTCATACGTTTGACACCAATATGACCAAGGCGGCAATGCCACAAGTATGTGGGACTATCATTATCAACCTTACATCTTTTGGCATTCACACTATGAATATGTGTAACATCACGTTCGAGATTCATCAAGAATAAACCATTGACCAGCGGGGCATGACCATAAAACATATCTCTCATATAAATAGAACAACCATTATTCTCGGATTTAAATGAGTAGCCATCTTGCATTAAACGAGATCCAGATACAATGTTCATGCTCAAAGCTGGTACTAAATAACAATTATTAAGGTTTAAAACTAATGCCGAGGGTAGATGTAGAGGTAGCGTGCCGACGGCGATCACATCGACCTTGGAACCATTCCCGACGCGCATCGTCACCTCGTCCTTCGCCAGTCTCCGCTTATTCCGCAGCTCCTGCTTTGAGTTACAAATGTGAGCAACTACACCGGTATCAAATACCCAGGAGCTACTACGAGCGCTGGTGAGGTACACATCAATAACATGTATATCACATATACCTTTGACATTGCCGGCCTTCTTATCTGCTAAGTATTTGGGGCAGTTCCGCTTCCAGTGACCCGTTCCCTTGCAATAAAAGCACTCAGTCTCAGGCTTGGGTCCGTTCTTTGGCTTCTTCCCGGCAACTGGCTTACCGGGCGCGGCAACTCCTTTGCCTTCCTTCTTGAAGTTCTTCTTCCCCTTGCCTTTCTTGAACTTAGTGGTTTTATTCACCATCAACACTTGATGCTCTTTCTTGATCTCCACCTCCGCTGACTTCAACATTGAATACACCTCGGGAATGGACTTCTCCATCCCTTGCATATTGAAGTTCATCACGAAGCTCTTGTAGCTAGGTGGGAGCGACTAAAGAATTCTGTCAACGACCGCTTCGTCTGGGAGATTAATTCCCAACTGAGACAAGCGATTATGCAACCCAGACAATTTGAGTATGTGCTCGCTGACAGAACTATTCTCCTCCATCTTACAATTGTAGAATGCGTCGGAGACGTCATATCTCTCGACTAGGGCATGAGCTTGGAAAACCATTTTCAGTTCTTGGAACATCTCATATGCTCCGTTGTGCTCAAAACGCTTTTGGAGCCCCGATTCTAAGCTGTAAAGCATGCCACACTGAACCAGGGAGTAATCTTCACAACGCGACTGCCAAGCGTTCATAACGTCTTGGTTTGTCGGGGCGGGAGCGTCACCTAGCGGTGCTTAAAGGACATATGTTTTCTTGGCAGCTATGAGGATGATCCTCAGGTTACGGACCCAATCTGTATAGTTGCTACCATCGTGTTTCAGCTTGGTTTTCTCTAGGAACACGTTGAAGTTGAGGGTAACATGAGCGTGGGCCATTGGATCTACAAGACATATTGTAAAGATTTTAGACTAAGTTCATGACAATTAAGTTCATCTAAACAAATTAATGAACTCCCACTCAGATAGACATCTTTCTAGTCATCTAAGTGATACATGATCCGAATCGACTAGGCCGTGTCCAATCATCACGTGAGACGGTCTAGTCATCAACGGTGAACATCTTTATGTTGATCGTATCTTCTATACGACTCATGTTCGACCTTTCGGTCTTCCGTGTTCCAAGGCCATGTCTGCACATGCTAGGCTCGTCAAGTGAACCCTAAGTGTATTGCGTGCGTAAATCTGGCTTACACCCGTTGTATGCGAACGTTAGAGCCTATCACACCCGATCATCACGTGGTGCTTCGGAACAACGAACCTTAGCAACGGTGCACAGTTAGGGGTAACACAATTCTTGAAATTTTAGTGAGAGATCATCTTATTTACTACCATCGTTCTAAGCAAATAAGATATATAAACATGATAAACATCACATGCAATCAAAAAGCAACATGATATGGCCAATATCATTTTGCTCCTTTGATCTTCATCTTCGGGGCTCCATGATCATCATCATCACCGGCATGACACCATGATCTCTATCATCGTGTCTTCATGAAGTCGTCTTGCCAAATATTACTTCTACTACTATGGCTAACGTTTAGCAATAAAGTAAAGTAATTACATGGCGTTATTCAGTGACACACATGTCATACAATAAAATAAGACAACTCCTATGGCTCGTGTCGGTTGTCATACTCATCGACATGCAAGTCGTGATTCCTATTACATGAACATGATCAATCTCATACATCACATATATCATTCATCACATCCTTTTGGCCATATCACATCACACGGCACATGCTGCAAGAACAAGTTAGACGTCCTCTAATTGTTGTTGCAAGTTTTTACGTGGCTGCTATAGGTTTCTAGCAAGAACGTTTCTTACCTACGCCAAAACCACATGTGATATGCCAATTTCTATTTACCATTCATAAGGACCCTTTTCATCGGATCCGATCCTACTAAAGTGGGAGAGACTGTCACCCGCTAACCACCTTATGCAACTAGTGCATGTCAGTCGGTGGAACTTGTCTCACGTAAGCGTCCCTGTAAGGTCGGTCCGGGCAGCTTCATCCCATGATGCCGCCGAATCAAGATAAGATTAGTAGCGACAAGAAAATTGAACAAACCTACGCCCACAACTGCTTTGTGTTCTACTTGTGCAATATACTACGCATAGACCTAGCTCAGATGCCACTGTTGGGGAACGTAGCAGAATTCAAAAAAAAATCTACGCTTCACCAAGATCAATCTAAGGAGTCATCTAGCCACGAGGGAGAGGGGAGTGCATCTACATACCCTTGTAGATCGCGAGCGGAAGCGTACAAGAGAACGTGGATGATGGAGTCGTACTCGTCGTGATCCAAATCACCGATGATCCTAGCGCCGAACGGACGGCACCTCCGCGTTCAACACACGTACGAAGCAACGACGTCTCCTCCTTCTTGATCCAGCAAGGGGGGAGGAGAGGTTGATGGAGATCTAGCAGCACGACGGCGTGGTGGTGGATGCAGCGGGATTCCTGCAGGGCTTCGCCAAGCGCTGCGGGAGGAGGAACGGGTGTCACGGGAGGGAGAGGGAGGCGCCAGGGGCAAGGGTGTGGCTGCCCTCCCTCCCCCCACTATATATAGGGGCCCTGGGGGGGCGCCAGCCCTAGGAGATCCAATCTCCTAGGGGGCGGCTGCCAGGGGGGAAACTTACCCCCCCCCAAGGCAGGTGAGGCGCCCCCACCCCTACGGTTCCCAACCCTAGGCGCAGGGGAGGCCCATGGGGGGTGCACCAGCACACTATGGGCTGGTCCCCCTCTCACTTCAGCCCATGGGCCCCCCGGGATAGGTGGCCCCACCCGGTGGACCCCCGGGACCCTTCCGGTGGTCCCGGTACAATACCGGTGACCCCTGAAACTCTCCCGGTGGCCGAAACTAGACTTCCTATATATAATTCTTTACCTCTAGACCATTCCGAAACTCCTCGTGACGTCCGGGATCTCATCCGGGTCTCCAAACAACATTCGGGTTACCACATGCATATATCTCTACAACCCTAGCGTCACCGAACCTTAAGTGTGTAGACCCTACGGGTTCGGGAGACACGTATACATGACCGAGACGACTCTTCGGTCAATAACCAACAGCGGGATCTGGATACCCATGTTGGTTCCTACATGCTCCTTGATGATCTCATCAGATGAACCACGATGTCAAGGATTCAATCAATCCCGTATACAATTCCCTTTGTCTATCGGTATAGTACTTGCCCGAGATTCTATCGTCGGTATACCGATACCTTCTTCAATCTCGTCACGACAAGTCTCTTTACTCGTTCCGTAATACATCATCCCGTGACCAACTCCTTAGTCACATTGAGCTCATTATGATGATGTCTTATCGAGTGGGCCCAGAGATACCTCTCCGTCATATGGAGTGACAAATCCCAGTCTCGGTTCGTCCCAACCCAACAAATACTTTCGGAGATGCCCGTTGCGTACATTTATAGCCGCCCAGTTACGTTGTGACATTTGGCACACCCAAAGTATTCCTACGGTATCCGGGAGTTGCACAACCTCATGGTCTAAGGAAAAGATACTTGACATTGGAAAAGCTTTAGCATTACAAACTACACGATCTTGTGCTAGGCTTAGGATTGGGTCTTGTCCATCGCATCATTCTCCTAATGATGTGATATCGCTATCAATGACATCCAATGTCCATGGTCAGGAAACCTAACCATCTGTTGATCAACGAGCTAGTAACTAGAGGCTTTACCAGGGACACGTTGTGGTCTATGTATTCACACATGTATCACTGTTTCCGGATAATACAATTCAAGCATGAATAACAGAAAATTATCATGAACAAGGAAATATAATAATAACCATTTTATTATTGCCTCTAGGGCATATTTCCAACACTTTTTTAGTAGGTAGGGGAATTTACGTATAATACATTCAATCCTAATATTTGTTTTTCCTTCAGTAGTATATTACCATATAGTCTCTGCACAAGCACAAGCCATTGTACTGACCTCACTGAGCCTGCTGCTCATAGTGCTGAATTTTGAACTCCATGTTATTTCTTGCATAACGGTTATCTCTTCTCAACATGGATGCACATGATCTGTTTGTCATGTAAGGGCTATTCCCTTCAAATTGTACTGAATAACTGATCCAAGGTTCCTTTTTTGTATAGTAGCTTTTATTGTTAACTCAACTCTCAATTCAACACAGAAGGTGATTGAATTATATGATATTGTGCTTCCCCTTGAATAGGTTCATATTCTGATGATGTAAATTTTGAAGGACAAATACATGACCATTAATTCGTGAAATGTAATTAAATTTGTTAACTAACAGATTGGCAAGATTTAGTCACATGGATATGGAATTTCTAAAATTCATGTTGCATGAAGATAGCAATTAATTCTTCTCAATTTTAGAAATGTTTTATAAAATATTTTTGTAATATCGACCACAAGTAAATACTCGAGCAACATTTGAATTCACTCTAGCTAATCCACTCAGATTTGAAAGTAACTACACATGATATGCATTTGGGTATGCAGAGTATTTATTTTGAGTGCCCATATACTAAATATATGAAATGTCTTCATCTTCCTGCAACTAATATGTCTTCATCTTCCTACAACTAATCTGATATTACTAAGTTCAAGGGTCACAACTGTCAAGATGTTTTTTTCAAGGTTATTTGCATACAAGATTGGGATCAACAATACTCATTTGTAACAATAGGCTTGCCTTTAGGCTACCATTTTAGTTATAACAAATTATGTCGACACAGTTAACTCAAATAAAAAATTATTGACCTTTATTTATGATCTCCAGTCATGTTTTACTTATGGTCTCTTGACTATATATTTTAAGTTTATAATTTAATTTTAGGCACAAAAGAAGTTCACTTTCTGGTACTGGGGAGTTGATGTGTGCATTTCCGAAGAAATCCATTTATTACCCATAGTTCATTCATTCACCCACATAGCTTATGTTTCGGATTGGCATGTCGAATAACACAACCTCTATCAATCTATTATCACACTTCCTGGACCAAGCCAACCCTAATTCATGGCAACCAACATGTCCTCCGTAGCGAAGCACGGACGTTGTGCTAGGAAGTAAATCACAGAGAGCGTCCCTCATATCCTGCTCAATGAGATAAGTTTATTTTAAAAGTTTTAAGCATTCTTTTGCGATGGGGCGTCTCTGTGGCATGTGTGTCATGTAGTGGCCGAGCTCATCTACTTGGGATTGTTCGTGACACAGATATTGTGACTAGGTGAATACCATGATCAACCTCGGCAAGCATGGGAATGAGGCTAAGCTAAGACACTATGGTGCGGTGTAGAAATAGAGGCGTAGACATGTGGAGGGGGTGGGTATTGAGCAATAATATTTTGGATTATAGGGGTGTGATGATTTTTTTCTCCCGTTGCAACGCACGTGCATATTTCCTAGTATTACATAAAAATGGTGATTTTAATTCAAATTTGTCATTACAGTTATTAAAGCACGTGAACACATAATTTGAAGTGGAAATGAGCTCAAATGATCATTTCAAAAGGGTTGTGTGCATACTTGCATGCTATTTTATAGGACATAGTCCACTTCATTATATCTCTTACATGTATTCCTCTCATATTTTATCATGATATATTGTAAAATTATAAGGAATCCTTATCAACTTTTAAGAAAATTAGACAATATTTACATATTCTATCATTTTAGCCTTAAATAGGTGGAGGTAATGCTACAAAATTATTACATAAAAATAGTTTTCAGTGGAGAAGAGCTAAACTAGATAATGAAATTGGTTTGAGTAGTACAAAATTGGATATTTGAGGTGAATTTTGTGAAACTTCGTCGGAGATTATCCATTTAGTGAACACCCTATTTTTTACTTTATACACTCTTTCAAAAATTTATCACAGGGTTACGTGTCTATATTAGAGTGCAATGCTCAGTTTTAGTTTTTTGCCTTATTTAGATATTTTATCATTTTTCAAAACCATGCAGAGCTTCTGGCTTAATTTACCATAGTAGAAAGTTGAGTACATTACCAGTACATGACCTCAAATTGTATATGTATCCTTCAATATATTTTTACTACATTTCCAAAGCTCATTCGATGCACCCATAGTTCAAAATGAGGCCACTTTAGATAAGTGCACATAAATTCATTTAATGTATAATATATAGTAGAACTATCCTAGTATTATTGAAACCTCTGTAAATAACATATATGAAGTTACAATACTACAAACGTGCAAGAACTCACTGAATAACTAGATATGCAAAGTTTTGTTTACATTTTTAGAGAACAAAGCAAAATATCGGGTAGCTGGGTCCTCCATCCCACATGTCATTGCGTTAATTGCCACCAATCACACCAGGCTTTGCCCATGTCGCGTCAATGTCATGTGGGCCCTTGTTCATCCAACCCCACATGCCATTTTACCTACATGCATCCTTCAGATCCCCTTATTCTCTCCGGGGTCATTCAACCTCCTCCAAATCATGCATTTATTGACACGTAGAACTTATGCACTTTGTCATTGTTTTTCATTTTTTTGGAATAAAAACCAAACCTTTTAAAAAAGTTCAAAACAGAAGGAGGGCTTTTAGTTTTGGTTATTTGCCGTGATACTTTTGATGGTTTTTTATTTTGTATTGTGTCATTGTCTATCCCTGAACTAGCTTTGTGTGCTCATTTGCTTGGCATCACCTTATCAGTGCAAGGAGAAGGTCAGGGTCGATGATCGATATGGACTTATGAAAGCACAAGTGCTCCCTGGATGATTTTGGTAATTAATGTCAACATATCCCCTGTTGGACTAATGCCTTTACCTAGTGTATTTTAGACAAGTTCAACATTGGAGCGGCAAGGACAAGAGGATGTGGAACCCCTTCAAGATAATAAGAACTAAGATTGGCAAAAGGTCAAGACTCTACATTTCCATTTTAGTGATGCAGGATCACATTGAGTCCATAGGAAAGCCAATACTATTAAAAGGGGATGAGGTGTTGCTTAATGATCTGGTTGCTCAAGTGCTTAGTGATATTGCTCCAAAACCCTCAACCACTTTCTCATATTCCACATATGTCCCAAACCTAAAGACAAACTCGGCCCCACCCATTTGATCTATTCGGCACCACCGAGTTCACTTGACATAGCCACAGCCACAAATCCTAGACAATTCGGTCTCACCGATATGGATCTCGGTCTCACCGAGATGGCCTTGCAAACTCTCTGTGATCCTGTTGTAATTATTTCAGTCTCACCAAAATGTGCAATCGGTCCAAGCGAGTTTTCTTGACCAACTCTATGTTTGATCTTTTGTTGAAATCGGTCCCACCGAGTTCATGCGATCGGTCTCACCGAGATGAGGTTTTGCCCTAGCCCTAGCACATCGGTCCCACCGAGTTGATCATGTCGGTCCCACCGAGATTCCTAACGTTCACATTTTGAACTGCTTCGGTCTGACCGAGTTCATCTATTCGGTCTGACCGAGTTGGGTCAAATGTGTGTAGCGGTTGGGTTTTGTGTGGAGGCCATATATACCCCTCCACCCCCATCTCTATTTGAGAGAGAGCCATCAGAACGTGCCTACACTTCCACTACACATTTTCTGAGAGAGAACCACCTGCTCATCTGTTGACACCAAGATATACCATTCCTACCACAAGAATCTTGATCTCTAGCCTTCCCTAAGTTGCTTTCCACTCAAATCATCTTTCCACCATATCCAAATTTGTGAGAGAGACTTGAGTCTTGGGGAGACTATCACTTGAAGCACAAGAGCAAGGATTTCATCGTCAACACACCATTTATTGCCTTTTGGAGAGTGGTGTCTCCAAGATTGGATAGGTGTCACTTGGGAGCCCCCGACAAGATTGTGGAGTTGAACCAAGAAGTTTGTAAGGGCAAGGAGATCGTCTACTTCGTGAAGATCTACCCGAGTGAGGCAAGTCCTTCGTGGGTGTTGGCCATGGTGGGATAGACAAGGTTGCTTCTTTGTGGACCCTTCGTGGGTGGACCCCTCCGAGGACTCGCACAATCGTTACCCTTCGTGGGTTGAAGTCTCCATCAACGTGGATATACGATAGCACCACCTATCGGAACCACGCCAAAAATCTCCGTGTCTCCATTGTGTTTGCACTGTCCAAACCTCTCCCTTTACCTGCATATGCAATGCTTTACTTTCCGCTACCACGCTCTTAGAATTGCATGTGTAGGTTTGTTACTTTCTTGCAACTAGCATGTGTTACTCTTTCCAATGCCTATACTCTTGCTATATTTGCTTGAAATGCTTAATCTTGTGTTAGATCTCCACCTCAACTTAAGGAATTTTAAAAACTGCTATCTTTCTTGTTGAGTGTCGATTCACCCCCCCCCCTCCGCTCTAGACACCTCTTCTTCGATCCTTTCAATTGGTATCAGGGCTCTGGTCTCCATTGCTTTGGTTTAATCACCATTGGAGGAAGATGGGTGTGTCTACGATAGGGAGTATGAGAGGTAGAGTGCATGTCCTCAGAGGGGAGTTGTCGGTGTATTTGGATCGACACCTATGGGATCACAAGAATCCCTACTACGGTTGCGGGGCGCGGGGTTGAGAGAAGAGCAAATCTAATGATCAGGACACAGTTCCTTTACCCAGGTTCGGGCCGCAAAGATGCGTAAAACCCTACTCCTGCTTTGGTGGATTATATGTTGGTGTTCTTCAGCTAACGAGGAGCTCCAAAAGAGTCGTGAGGGGTTCCGAAAAGCCGAATCCTCCTCCTGGTCGCCTCGGGCCTCCTTTTATAGGGAAAAGGGGTTGCGACAGTGGCACACAGGAGGTGGAAAGGATACAGTGATGCGAGGTTATCCCTCGCATTACAGGACAAGGTGCATTTAATGCGCCCAGCTTAGGTGTCCTTGCTTTATCGGGGACGAGGGGTGACGCCCGTCTTGTCTGTCGCCGCTCCTCCTCGTGTCGACACGCGCCCTGGCCAGCGGTGCCTGAGGTGCCATGTAGGCAGACATGCAGCTGAGGTGGCGCAACGACGAGTCTCCATGAAGATATGTGGGTTGCCACGTAGGAGCCTGTCCAGCTGGTCGGGTCGGCAGCTGCGTGGGTCGGTGGAAACCCAGTTGGTGCGGGCCTGACGGTGGCCCCGTGGGTGTTCTCGACAAGGGCCTTGCCGGGGCCCCGGCAAGGGTCTTGCCGCGGCGCCTGCTGTCATCCCCGGCAAGGTGCTTGCCGGGGTCCTTGTGGACCTCCTTGGCTGGGATCCCGCCAAGGGACGTCGTCTTCTTATCTTGCATCTTGAAGGTCTTCACAAAGATCTGCATGCCACCACGGGGATATCTCCCGAATCCTCGCCCCATGGGGGTGGCGGACTCAAGGGTGATTCGCTCCGCATGCGCGGGGCGAGCTGCAGCGGCAAGGGTCTTGCCGGGGCTGCGAGAGCCGGCCCTGGCAAGGATCTTGCCGGGGGAAGGCGCTTCGTCCCTTTTGCTCTTCTTGGTCTTATTCTTGGCGTCGCTCCAGTCTCCATCAAGCTTCAGTCCTGCCCCGGCTTGCCTCCCTTGCCATGCTTGGTGCGATGGCATCGTGGCTCAGACTGCCCGTGCACAGTCAAAGGGGTACAAAAAGTGTACTCCTCTTTTTGTACACCGACAGGAGCCCCCGGTCCTAGGCCACACATAAGCGCGACACGTTGTTGGGCCAGGCCCAGAACGGTGCGCGGGCAGGCGGGGTGGTTCTCACCGTGGTAAAATTTCCGCGCGCTGCGCCTCCCACGGCCCGCGCGTGCGACGCGGGGTGGAGGGGCGTGCGTGATGTGGGCGGCATGCGTGGGGCGATTTCCGCACGCATGCGTCACGTCGCAGTAAATGCGAAAGGAGGCGGCCCGCGCCTTCCCCATAAACGGGGTGAGGTGTGGGGGCGTGGCCCGCTGACTGGATGGGGCCGAGGCGCGGTCTGCTAGGCGTCCACTCCCCACGATCACGGGGTGGGGAGAGGTCGCATCACACGTCCCTTCGGTCCTGCACGTTCGCCACGTGCCTCCCATGCGTTCGAGGTGGCGAGCGGTGGAGGCGGGAAACCGAGCCGTCGTTGGTTGGGGCGGCGGGTCGGTCCCAGCCCCTCTCGCCTTATGCATCTTGATTGGTCGAGCGGGGCGGTCGAGCTCCAGCCCCGCCCCTTTATAAAGTCCGGAGGGAGGGGACGGCGCTCCGCACTCCTCCATCTTCTTTCTCCTTTAGCTTCTGCTCCTTTCTTCTATCCGCCATGAAGAAGGAAAACCCCGGCTCCTCAACGGTGGCGGCGAGGGTCACTGCTCGACAGCGCGTCCCTCCTTCTCCTGCACCCGCAGTGGCCGAACCAGCCATGAGGGGAAGAGGGAGGGGGCGGGGCCATGGGCGAGGCCGGGGTGCTCGGGGAAGAGGAAGACGGGGCGGCTCGCCGGCCTCGCCCCCGCCAGCAGCTCCTCCTCGAGTGGAAGGCCATGTTCGAGATGACCCCTGCGAATTCTTCATTAGGATGCGGGGTCGCCGCGCCGTCGCCTTCGTCTCCCGACTCTGTTTGCGCGGGAGATGGAGGCGAACCCGCCGGAGTCGCTGCGGCTGCACATGAGGGGTTGTGGGATCAGTGGCACGCGTGCCCGCGTCGACTTTCCCGCCCCTCACGTGATGTATCTTTGCCAAGGATGGAAGAGGTCCGCTCGCATCCACAGCCTGACGGACTGGCTCACCCTCCACTTCAAGCTGATGGGGGATGGCCACCTCTCCGCTAAGGTCTTCGGGCACCTCGGAACTCGCGCGAGGTGCTGCATGGAGAGCTCCTCTGATGACGAAGACTCCTCCTCGAACGAGGGTGACGAGGAGGACAGCGACAGCGACGATGAGGGCGGGGGACAGCGGGATGACGGGTTTGACTAGGTGTCGGGAGCCGCTCCTGGTGGCACCGGCGACCCCATCATCTGCGCCGCCGGCTCCTTGAACTTCTCGGGGTCGTCTCCTTGGAGGCTGGCGTAGGGAGGCTACGGAAGAGGAAGAGGAAGAAGGTGGGCGGCAAGGTCGTCATGTCGGAGTACGCGGGCACCGACGCCTTCGTCTCCTACTGAGGTCCTGCCGCCTCGTCTTCGAGCTCAGCCTCCGGCGCCGTCATCACCGTCCAGCCCTGGGGAGGCCGCCGAGATGCCTTCTCGGTGTCTTCTGCTACCCGTAGCTCGCCTAGGCGCCCCTTTTGCCCTTCTCGCCTCCTTGACCTACCTCTTGAGGAGAGGGACAAGAAAGGCATTATGGGCATCTTATCTCTTTTTAGTCTGTAAGTCTTCGGGCATCTGTTAAGTTTAAAACTTGTAATCCCCCTTATTCATGTTTTTCATTCCCTATGGACTGTACCTGAATGGAATGTTCTTAATGAAAAAGGAATGTCTGCCGGGTCCTTTGTTCGTAGGTAAAAACCCACAATAGGGAATAAATCCCTGATATCCTTAAGATAAACATTTTCTCGCCCGGCAACAGGCCCTGCCGTTTCCCTACTTCGCTCGACCTTTCTCACGCCCTTGGCGGAGGCAGGGATGAAGCGGGCCTAGGCTCCTCGTTTTATCCTTTTGCTGCCGCGACTACGACCAAACTTGGTCCCAGGGACGAGCCCTAGAACCTAGAGTTATGGGAGCACGGTAGCTTAAGGAAAAGAACGAGGTTTCACATACCTCTGTCCATAACAGAATGCATGACAAGGGAAAAAGGACTTATCTGAAATTGCAGCCCCCGGCAACACTGGTCTGCCGCGGGCGAATTCTTGCTCTTGTAGCCCCCGGCAATGCTGGCTTGCCGGGGCCTAAGTACTGGTTTCTTCTTCTCTCCTCCCTCCAAGTGGCCACGGCAAGGATGCATGTGCGTCCTGTAAACCAAGGAAGACAGAGGAAAGACAAAGACTCGACCTCTAAGCTAGGGGTTAGCCGCTGCTAAGCACTATCAACCCTAACCAAGGACGAGACTCGACTCAGCATGCATGCTAAAACTCAGGGAGCCAGTGCTTCATTTATTTATGCTCAGGGTCTGCGCCTGGCTTTGTACAAAGGGTTACATGCCTTGCCGGCAAAGCTTGTACAAAAGGGTGGCTTGCCGGGAGGCCCGGCAAGCAGCGCCTTATGGGTAAAACTTGCGAAGTTGCTCGATGTTCCAGGAGTTACTCACCGGAACGGCATCCTCGGTCTCCAGGCGGACTGCGCCAGGCCTGGTGACTCGTATTACCCGATAAGGGCCCTCCCACTTCGGTGTCAGCTTGTTCATATTCCTGGCCGATTGAACGCGCCGGAGAACAAGGTCACCTTCCTCAAAGCTTCGGGCATGAACCTTGCGGCTATGGTAGCGGCACAAGGCTTGCTGGTAGCGCGCTGCTCTCACAACCGCCCGAAGACGATCTTCCTCAAGGAGCATCGCGTCATCTTGCCGCAATTGCTCTTGCTCAAGCTCATCATAAGCGAGCACTCGAGGTGACCCGTATATGAGTTCCGTGGGGAGAACTGCTTCTGCCCCGTATATCAGGGCAAAGGGCGTCTGGCCGGTGGCTCGATTTGGCGTCGACCTGATCGACCAAAGAATCGCCGGTAATTCATCAATCTAGCGCCTCCAGCTCTTGTGCAGCCTGTCAAAGGTCTTTGTCCTTAATCCTCGCAGCACTTCAGCATTTGCCCTTTCAGCTTGACCATTGCTTTGGGGGTGAGCAACGGAAGCGAAACAGACCTTGTTGCCGAGGTCTTGGGTATATTGCATGAAGGTGCGGCTTGTAAACTGCGTGCTGTTGTCGGTGATAATCCTGTTGGGTACACCAAAACGGCAGACTAGCCCCTTGAAGAACTTGACGGCTGACTGAGCTGTGACCTTCCTCACCGCCTCCACTTCTGGCCACTTTGTGAACTTGTCGATTGCAACGTACAAGTACTCAAAGCCCCCGACGGCGCGGGGGAAAGGGCCCAGTATGTCGAGCCCCTAGACCGAGAAGGGCCAGGAGAGAGGAATGGTTTGAAGGGATTGAGCTGGTTGATGAAGTTTCTTTGAATGGATTTGGTACGCTTCACACCTGGTGACCAGCGCCGCCGCATCCTGGAGGGCAGTGGGCCAAAAGAAGCCTTGCCGGAATGCCTTGCCGGCAAGGGCTCTTGACCCTATGTGGGATCCACATATGCCTCCATGTATTTCCGCCAACAGCTCCAGTCCTTCCTCTCGAGGGATGCACTTCAATTTCACACCGTTCTGTCTTCTCTTGTACAGGACGTCATCGGCGAACTGATACATGGCAGACCAACGGGCTACTTTCTCCGCTTCTTCCTGCTCCTCAGGAAGTTACCCAGTCTAAAGGAATCGGACGGTATGCTCCGCCCACGCTGGAGCCTGGGGCTCGACGGCGAGGACTAAAGGCATTTCCTCCGCCAAGGGAGTGGCCATCTCGACGGCTAAAGCTTGACGCTCCGCCGGAGTTAGCCCTCCGATGGCTGGCTCAGTGTCCCCGGCAACATCCTTGTCGGCGGCTCCGGGGAGCTCGGCGGGAAAGTACTTGCCGGGCAGTCACTTCCTCCTCTTGTTCTGCTCTGTTGATGGATCAACGGATGGCTGAGAAAGCTGAAGCACAAAGGTACCTGGTTCCACAGGTAACTTGAGAGCAGCGCGCTTTGACAGGTAATCCGCGATGTCGTTCTCCGCTCGGGGAACGTGCTCCGCCTGTATACCGTCAAAGCGCTCTTCCAACTTCCTCACTTCATCGACGTAGGCCTTCATCAACGGGCTCTGGTAATCCTTGTTGACTTGTTTGACGACAAGCTGTGAGTCGCCTCTGACAATGAGCTTCTTGATTCCGAGGTCTGCCGCGATCCTAAGACCGGCAAGCAGCCCCTCGTACTCGGCAGTGTTGTTCGTTGATACCTCCCTAGGGAAGTGCATCTGGACTACATACTTGAGGTGCTCTCCAGTGGGCGCGACCAGCAGTACGCCAGCCCCGGCGCCCTGCAAAGAGAAAGCGCCATCAAAGTACATGACCCAGTTCCAACTTGCCTCTTTGCCGGGGAGAGCAGTTTCTTGGACTTCTTCATCATGCGTTGCGGTCCATTCTGCGATGAACTCTGCCAGGACTCGGCTCTAAATTGTCGAGGTGCTTTCAAACTTGAGGCCAAAGCTGGACAGCTCCAGTGCCCACTCTACAATCCTTCCCGTCGCATCTGGATTGTGCAATATCCGTTGCAAAGGGAGGCGAGTGATGATAGTGATCTCGTGCGCCTGGAAGTAGTGACGCAGCTTCCTCGAGGCCATAAGAAGGCCGAAGAGCAGTTTCTGCACACCGGAGTACCTTGACCTAGCCCCCTGCAAGAGGGACCTAACGAAGTAGACCGGGTGCTGCATCATCTTCTTCTTCGGCTGCACTCCAATCGACTGTTTCGTCTCTACGCCAGTGGCACCAGGCTCCGTCGCTCCCATCACCTCATCATCGATTTCTCTCTGCGCCACTAGTGCAGCACTGACCACCTGGTTCGTTGCCGCTAGGTATAGTAGCAACGGTTTCTGTGGTCGAGGTGCAACCAGTATTGGCGTGGAGGAAAGATACTTCTTCAGATCCTGTAACGCTGCTTCGGCTTCCGATGTCCACTCCATTGGGCCCGCCTTTTTCAAAATCTTGAAAAAGGGGAGGGCGCGCTCAGCAGACTTGGAAATGAATCTGCTCATGGCGGCAACACAGCCAGCAAGCCGACGCACATCCTTGACCCGTTTGGGTGCTTTAATCTGCTCTATAGCTTTGGTCTTGTCCGGATTGGCTTCTATCCCACGCTGTGACACAAAGAACCCGAGAAGCTTGCCAGACGGAACGCCGAAGATGCACTTCTCAGGGTTCAGCTTGAGGTTGATCTTACGCAGGTTCACAAATGTTTCTTGTAAATCCGGTACAAGGGTTGCCCTGTCCTTGGTTTTGACAACTATATCATCCATATAAGCCTCCAAATTTCTATGGACCTAGGGTTCAAAACCAATCTGGACTGCCCTCGCAAACGTCGAGCCAGCACTCTTCAACCCAAAAGGCATTCGTACAAAACAGTACGTACCACATGGGGTGATGAATGCTGTCTTCTCTCGCCATAAAAATCTGGTGGTAGCCGGATTAGGCATCGAGGAATGATAGCAGGTCACACCCTGCCATGGAGTCGACAATTTGGTCTATGCGCGGCAACGGGAAGGGGTCCTTGGGACAAGCTTTATTGATATCTGTGTAATCAATACACAGCCTCCACTCCCCATTTGCCTTGCGCACTACCACTGGATTGGCCAACCACGTTGGGTGGAGCACTCCTCTCACTAAACCCGCAGCTTCCAGTTTCCGGATCTCCTCGGTGATGAACTCCTGCCGTTCCAAAGCTTGCTTCCTGACCTTCTGCTTGACGGGCCGCGCATGAGGGCAGACGGCAAGGTGGTGCTCAATCACCTCCCTGGGAACGCCGGGGATGTCGGATGCTTGCCAGGCAAACACGTCGACATTAGCACGCAGGAAGGTGACGAGCGCGTCTTCCTATTTGTTGTCAAGGGCGGAGCTTATGTTAAAAGCCCCTCCCGTGCCGTCCTCCTTGACAGAAACCTTCTTGGTTCCTGGCGGCGTAGCCCTTGATCTCTAGTTTCTGCCGGCGGAGCTCTCTGGCACGTCCTCGACGGGAGCGCGACACTCCGAAGAGGTGTGCTTGCCGGAGTGGGTGTCTGAGATCTCGCTGATCTTCTCCTTTCTGGTGGAGCTCTCAGGCACGTCCTCGACGGGAGCACAACACTCCGAAGAGGTGCGCTTGCCGGAGTGGGTGTCTGAGGTCTCGCTGATCTTCTCCTTTCCGGTGGAGCTCTCAGGCACGTCCTCGACGGGAGCACAGCACTCCGAAGAGGTGCGCTTGCCGGAGTGGGCGCCCGAGGTCTCGCCGGTCTTCTTCTTCTTCCCTCCCGGGGCTCCAGTGGCAGGAGCAAATGCCCCCGTAGCAGCAGTTGCTGCAACTGCTTGCTGGTACAATTGGTCGGCGCAAATCAGCGCATCTTTCTTGTCGGAGGGGATGGTGATGATCGTCACGGGCCCTGGCATCTTCAGGGTGTTGTAGGCATAGTGCGATGCCGCCATGAACTTGGCCAGCGTTGGGCGGCCAAGGATCCCGATGTAAGGCAGGGGGATCCTGGCGACATCGAACACGATCCTCTCCGTTCTGTAGTTCAGATCACTTCCAAAAGTCACGGGCAGTGTGACTTTCCCTTTGGTTGGCTCCTTCCTGGGCTGACCCCTTGAAACGTGCCCGTCTCCTCGAGGTCTCCATCAGGAACTTGTATCTTCTCGATCACGGTGGGCGAGAGTAGGTTTAGGCCGGCCCCGCCATCGACTAGCATCTTCGTCACCTTGAGGTTGCGTATTGTTGGTGAAACCAACAATGGCAAGAACTCGACCGCAGTAATGCGATCAGGGTGATCCTCGGCGTCAAAGATGATAGGTGTGCTGGACCATTTTAGCGGCTTTTGGGCACCGGGCGACGGCTCTGCCGCAATGATCTCTCGCGCCCATTGTTTAAGCTGGTGGTGAGAAGCATGCAGCGAGGCGCCACCATCGACGCACATGGAGTCCGTGGCCTTCTGAAACTCTTGGCCGCCGGACTCGTCGTCCTCTTCGTGATCGTCGTCTTCAGGTCTTCTATCGCGGCCCCGGGCGGGCCTTTCTTGCTGTTACTCCTTGCCGCGACGGCCTGATTGGCCGTCACGCTTCTTGCTGGATCCCTCAGCGCCGTCTTGGACCTTCTCCTTGCCCCGCCTCTCGTATTCAGCTCTTTGCTTCTCAGCAAGGAGCTCAACCTAGTGGCAGTCCTAGAGATCATGACCCTTGGTGCGATGGATCTTGCAGTACCATTTGCCGGACTTTCCTGGCTTCTCGGCGACCGCCAAGGCCCGGCAGGCGACACATCCGGCAATTTCCTTGCTAGGGTCACCCGCCTTGGTTTTCTTGGCGGAGCCGGCGTCATCAGATCCCTCGATGGCAAGCACGGACTTCCCCTTGCGCTTCCTGTTATGGTTCCGGCCCTTCTTCGCTGGAACAGTGGTATCTTCGTCCGAGGAGTCAGTTTCCGCACCGGTGCTTTCGCCGGGGTACTTCCTTCCCTCTTCAGCCCGAGCACATCTGTCGGCAAGAACGTAAAGTTCCGCCACGTCCTTCACCTTGGTCATCGCCAGTTCTTCGCGCATCTTGCGGTTGCGCACGTTCTGGTGGAACGCGCTGATGATGGCGGCAGGGTGAACATCGGGGATATTGTATTGTACCCGGCTGAATCTCTGTATGTACTTGCGCAGAGTCTCGCCTTCCTTCTGGGGTATGACATGCGGGTCACTCGCTTGGCCATGGGCTTGATGGCCTCCGGTAAAGGCGCCAACAAACTCATGGCACAAGTCGGACCAGGAGAAATAGAATCTACTGGCAAGTGCATCAACCACGACATGGCGTTAGGTTTAAGACCTAACGGAAAGTAATTCGCAAGCACCTTATCGTCGCGGCCCCCAGCAGCTTGCATCGCGATGGTGTAGATGCTGAGGAACTCCGATGGGTGGGTCTTGCCGTTGTACTTCTCGCCAACGTCAGGTTTGAAGGTGCGGTGAGAGGGCCACTGGAACTGCCGCAGCTCATGGGTGAAAGCCGGACAACCCACCTCGTAGGGTAGACCTCCAGGGATTTCCGGTGCTGGGCGGTCCGCAGCAGGCCCTGCTTGCCTATCTGACTGGTGGCGCGTTTCGCGCCGGCACTCGATGGTGGTTCGAGCGTCTTCATGGGCTCGCTCCTGAAGAACTTGACGCTGGTCGCCGCGGGTCCGCAGGTCGACGACGCTATGGAGATGGCGTCGCCCGCGATGTCTCGACGGGTCGACGCACGCGACACTGGGCGAGGGGGAGGCGAATGCACCGTAGCCACGGCGCTGCCAGCTCTCCCGCCCATGGTGCGTGGGACCCCATCGGAGCGTCGGCCCGGGAGCTCCGCTGGATTTAGGTCGTCCCTGTTGGCGACTGCGACAAGGCTTCGGATGGTGGCTATCCATTCGTCGAGTTTCCCCGTAATGGGAGGAAAGTCGAGGAGCAACTGCGCGCGCGCCAAAGCTTTGGCTGGTGTCGGCGGTAGCGAAACCTGCACGGATCGTGACACGCTTCGACCCCTGACCGCGTCAGGGGGGGGGGCTCCATCACGATCCCGCGGTCGCCTATTGTCTCCACCAGCGCTTCGGCGAGCGGGCAGGCCTTCTACGTCCCGGGAGCGGCGCTCGGGGCTCTTCCCATGGCGACGTCCGTGGTCTTCGGGACGACGACGTTGTTCGCCGCGCGCTGCTTGAGAAGAGCGCGCTGTTGGCGTCGGCGTGGGAGTTCTGGAGGGCCTCGCATCGCCCTCGGGTGGTGTGGCCGCGGCCTTGGAGGGCCCCGCGCCACCCGCGGAGGGCCGGGTTCCATCTCTGGAACTGGCGACGTGCGGCCTGTTACCAGGCGCACAGGCATCGCCACCTCCCAAACTCCGGCTATCGGGATGGTGTTGGTGTTCGCGAGCAGCGCCCCGAGTCCTTTCCGCGACTGGTCCACTGCTCGCCCGCGTCGGGACGGGCTGTCCGGCTTCCGACTGGCCAACCGCCACCGTCGTCTTCTTCTTGGGCGCCATGACGATGCAGAAGCGTCGAACTAACCGCTAAAGCCGATTCTCACAACTGCGCCCCCCTACCTGGCGCGCCAAAGATGTCGGTGTATTTGGATCGACACCTATGGGATCACAAGAATCCCTACTACGGTTGCGGGGCACGGGGTTGAGAGAAGAGCGGATCTAACGATGAGGACACGGTTCCTTTACCCAGGTTCGGGCCGCAAAGATGCGTAAAACCCTACTCCTGCTTTGGTGGATTATATGTTGGTGTTCTTCAGCTAACGAGGAGCTCCAAAAGAGTCGTGAGGGGTTCCGAAAAGCCGAATCCTCATCCTGGTCGCCTCGGGCCTCCTTTTATAGGGAAAAGGGGTTGACACAATGGCACACAGGAGGTGGAAAGGGTACAGTGATGCGAGGTTATCCCTCGCATTACAGGACAAGGTGCATTTAATGCGCCCAGCTTAGGTGTCCTTGCTTTATCGGGGACGAGGGGAGACGCCCGTCTTATTCGTCGCCGCTCCTCCTCGTGTCGACACGCGCCCTGGCCAGCGATGCCTGAGGTGCCATGTAGGCAGACAAGCAGCTGAGGTGGCGCAACGGCGGGTCTCCATGAAGATCTGTGGGTTGCCACGCAGGAGCCTGTCCAGCTGGTCGGGTTGGCAGCTGCGTGGGTCGGTGGAAACCCAGTTGGTGCGGGCCTGACGGTGGTCCCGTGGGTGTCCTCGGCAAGGGCCTTGCCGGTGCCTCGGCAAGGGTCTTGCCGCGGCGCCTGCTATCATCCCCGGCAAGGTGCTTGCCGGGGGCCTTGTGGAACTCCTTGGCTGGGATCCCGCCAAGGGTCGTCGTCTTCTTATCTTGCATCTTGAAGGTCTTCAGAAAGATCTGCATGCCACCACGGTGATATCTCCCGAATCCTCGCCCCATGGGGGTGGTGGACTCAAGGGTGATTCGCTCCGTAGGCGCGGGGGGAGCTGCCGCGACAAGGGTCTTGCCGGGGCTGCCAGAGCCAGCCCCGGCAAGGATCTTGCCGGGGGAAGCCGCTTCGTCCCTTTGCTCTTCGTGGTCTTATTCTTGGCGTCGCTCCAGTCTCCATCAAGCTTCAGTCCTGCCCCGGCATGCCTCCCTAGCCATGCTTGGTGCAATGGCGCCGTGGCTCAGACTGCCCGTGCACAGTCATCGGGGTACAAAAAGTGTACTCCTCTTTTTGTACACTGACAAGAGTTTTATAGGGAATGGAAAAATGGCATGCTTGAGATCTTTAATGAATATCATTTGAACAAGTATATTCTTATCCCTTATGTGCCTCCTATTGATCCTATGAATTTTACCCCTGATGAGTATCTTGACATGGTTCGGAATACTAGTATTGTCAATCTTATTGTTAGAGATCTACCAAACTATTTGCTTAGAGAATTGCCTAATTTTAAATGTGCTTACACTATATGGAAATTTCTTGAAGAATGCTTTCCTAACTGTTCCTTGAAAAGTTTAGATGAGATTCTTAATAAATCCATTGCTTTTCAAAAGATGAAGCCTTGTGATCCCAAGTTTGATGAATGCTTATTTGAGCTACGTGATCTTATGCGTGCTAAGGGTGACGTTGGAAACATTAGTCACATAATCACGGAAGCTATTGTAACTCACAAACTTGAACATTGTCATTATCAAAATTCTAATGAATCACTTGTTGTAGGTGATGATCACCCGGATGATGATGATGTTGATCATGGATATTATGGCGAAAGTGTAGATAGTGACTTTAACTTGGATGAGTCAATGAGACACTTTGGTCTTATGGCTAATCTCTGTGGTTACACAGCTGGAGGTAAGGAATGGGTTCTTGATAGCGGATGCATAGATCATATGAACGAAGATAAGGACATGTTTGATGAGCTTGGTAGAAATGATGGTCCTTGAAAGTATGTTACCTTTGGTGACAACTCTAAGGGTAAAGTTGTTGGCCTTGGTAAGGTGGACATATCCAATGATAGATCTATCAAAAATGTCATGCTTGTTGAATCTCTCTGTTATAATCTTCTTTCCGTATCTAGATTAGCTAATTTTAGTTTAAATGTGCTATTTACTCATGTTGATTGCCAAGTCTTTCGTAGAGATAATCATAACATGGTCTTTATCGGCATTCGTAGAGGTGACCTATACATTGTTGATTTCACTAAGAAAGCCCAACCTCATACTTGTTTAATTGCTAAATCTTCTAAAGGTTGGTTATGGCATAGAAGATTAGGTCATGTTGGCATGAGAAATCTTGATAAGCTTATTAAAGGTGATCATATCCTTGGTGTTAAAGATGTTATATTTGACAAGGATAGACTTTGTAGTGCTTGTCAAGTAGGAAAACAAGTTGGAAGAAGTCATCCCGTAAATAATATCATGACCACAAGAAGACCACTTGAGCTACTTCACAATGATCTATTTGGTCCCAACGCTTACAAGAGTCTCGGTGGTAACTCCTTCAGATTGGTCATTGTTGATGATTTTTCCAGATTTATGTGGGTGTTCTTTCTTGATGATAAATCGCTTGTCCAAAATATCTTCAAGAACTTCGATAGAAAGGCTCAAAATCAATTTTAAGTGAACATCAAGAAGGTTCGGAGTGACAACGGAACGGAGTTCAAGAACGCCAATGTGGATACCTTTCTTGATGAGGAAAGGATCTCACATGAGTTCTCAGATACGTACACACCTCAACAAAATGGAGTTGTTAAGAGTAAGAACCGGACACTGATCGAGATGGCGAGAACGATGCTTGACCAATACAAGACGCCAAGACACTTTAGGGCAGAAGCGATTGAGACAGCTTGTCATGCTACAAACCGACTATATCTTCACAAGCTTCTCGGCAAGACGACATACGAGCTCCTCACTGGTAACAAACCCCAAGTTGGATACTTTTGAGTATTTGGCTCAAAATGTTACATTCTTGACAAGCATCATCGTTCGAAATTTTCCCCTAAATCTCATGAAGGTTTTCTACTCGGTTATGGCTCAAACTCTCACACTTACCGTGTCTACAACAATTTCACCCGAAATGTTGAAGAGATGGTAGATGTGAAGTTTGATGAATCTAACGTCTCGCTAGTAGAGCGATTGCCAATTGATGTAGGAGAAAAGGATCCTTCGTAAGTGTCGGTGTACAAAAAGGGGGGGGGGCGTACACTTCTTGTACCCCTATGACTGTGCACGGGCAGTCTGAGCCACGGGCACCGCCGCACCAAGCAAGGCCAGGGAGGTAAGCCAGGGTAAGATGGAAGCCCAAAGCCAAGACCACAAAGAGCAAAGGGACAAAGCGGGTTCCCCCGGCAAGATCCTTGCCGGGAGCTAGTTTTAGCAGCCCCGGCAAGATCCTTGCCGGGGCCGGCTTTAGCAGCCCCGGCAAGACCCTTGCCGCGGCAACTCGCCTCACGCCTATGGAGCGAATCACCCTTGAGTCCACTGCCCCCATGGGGCGAGGATTCAGGAGACATCCCCGTAGTGGCATGCAAATCTTTGTGAAGACATTCAAGATCAGATGCACACTAAGAAGATGGCGACCCTTGGCGGGATCCTAGCCAAGGAAGACCACAAGACCTCCGGCAAGCAACTTGCCAGGGATGGCAGCAGGCGCCGTGGCAAGACCCTTGCCGGGGCCGTGGCAAGGCCCTTGCCGAGGACATCCGCGGGGCCATCATCAGGCCCACGCCAACTAAACTTCCACCGCCTTATGCAGGTGCCGACCCAACCAGCTGGGCAGGCACCTACGCGGCGGCATGCAGATCTTCGTGAAGACCCACCATTGCGCCACCTCAGCTGCCTGCCTGCCTACATGGCACCTCAGGCATCGCTGGCCAGGGCGCGTGTCGACACAAGAAGGAGCGGCGACGGACGAGACAGATCCCTCCCCCGTCCCCGATAAAGCAAGGACACCTAAGCAAGCCGCATTAAATGTGCCTTGTCATGTAATGCGAGAGATAACCTCGCATCACTGTACCCTTTCCACCTCCTGTGTGCCACTGTGGCAACCCCTTTTCCCTATAAAAGGAGGCCCGAGGCGACCAGGAGGAGGATTCGTCTTTTTGGAGCTCCTCACGCCCCATAGCTAGCCGAAGAACACAAATATACAAGCCACCAAAGCAGGAGTAGGGTTTTACGCGTCCCCGCGGCCCAAACCTGGGTAAACGAACCGTGTGCTATCTATTTGATCCGCTCTTCTCTCAACCCCACGCCCCACAACCGTAGTAGGGATTCTTGTGATCCCATAGGTGTCGTTCCCAATACACCGACATCTTTGGCGCGCCAGGTAGGGGAAGCAGTTGTGAGAATCGGCTTTCGCAGTTAGTTCGACACTCCTTCATCATCATGGCGCCCAAGAAGAAGACGACGGTGGCGGTTGGCCAGTCTGAGGCCGGACAGCCCGTCCCGACGCGGGCGAGCAGCGGACCGGTCGCGGAAAGGACCCGGGGCACTGCTGGCGAACACCAACACCGTCCCAGCAGCCGGAGTTTGGGAGGTGGCGATGTTTGTGCGCCTGGTAACGGGCCACACACCGCCAAACCCAAAGACGGAGCCAGGCCCTCCGCGGGTGGCGTGGGGCCCTCCAGGATCGCTGCCGCATCACCCGAAGGCGACGCAAGGGCCCCCAGGACTCCCACGCCGGCGCCAACAGCGCACTCCTCCCAAGCAGCGCGCGATGAACGGCGTCATCGCGCCGAAGATCCCGGGCGTTGCCACGGGAAGAGCCCCGAGAGCCACTCCCGAGGCGTAGAAGACCTGCCCGCCCGCCGAAGCGCTGGTGGAAACGGCATGCGACTGCGGGATCGTGATGGAGCTCCTCCTGACATGGTCAGGGGTCGAAGCGCGTCGCGGTCCATGCAGGTTTCGCTACCGCTAACCCCAGCCGAAGCCCTGGCGCGCGCGCAGTTTCTCCTCGACTTTCCTCCCGTTACGGGGAAACTCGACGAATGGAGAGCCGCCATCCGAAGCCTTGTCGCAGTCGCCAACAAGGATGAACCAGGTCCAGCGGAGCTCCCAGGTCGACGCTCCGATGGGGGCCCACGCACCGGTGGCGGGAGGACCGGCAGCACCGTGGCCACGGTGCATTCGCCTCCTCCTCGCCCGGTACCGAGTGTGTCGACTCGTCGGGACGTCGCGGGTGACGCCATCTCCATAGCGTCGTCCGACCCACAGACCCACGACGACCAGCGTCAAGTTCTTCAGGAGCGAGCTCATGAAGACACTCGGACCACCATCGAGCGCCGGCGCGGAGCGCGCCACCAGTCAGACAGGCGAGCAGGGCCTGCTGTGAACCGCCCAGCACCGGGGAGCCCTGGAGGCCTACCTTACGAGGTAGGCTGTCCGGCTTTTACCCGTGAGCTGCGGCAGTTCCATTGGCCCACTCATCGCACCTTCAAGCCTGACGTTGGCGAGAAGTACAACGGCAAGACCCACCCGTCGGAGTTCCTCAGCATCTACACCATCGCGATGCAAGCTGCCGGAGCCAGCGACGATAAGGTGCTTGCGAATTACTTTCCATTGGCTCTTAAACCCAACGCCATGTCGTGGTTGATGCACTTGCCGGTAGACTCTATTTCCTCCTGGTCGGATTTTTGCCATGAGTTTGTTGGCGCCTTTACTGGAGGCCAGCAAGCCCATGGCCAAGCAAGTGACCTGCATGTCATTCCCCAGAAGGAAGGCGAGAGTATGCGCAAGTATATACAGAGGTTCAGCCGGGTACAATACAACATCCCTGATGTTCACCCTGCCGCCATCATCAGCGCGTTCCACCAGAATGTGCATAACCGCAAGATGCGCGAAGTGCTGGCAATGACCAAGGTGAAAGACATGGCAGAACTCTATGTTCTTGCTGACAGATGTGCCCGGGCTGAAGAGGGAAGGAAGTACCCTGGCGAAGATGCCGGCGTGGAAACCGACTCTTCCGATGAGGATACTGCCGTCCCAGCGAAGAAAGGCCGGCATCACAACAGGAAGCGCAAAGGTAAAGCCGTGCTTGTCAGCGAGGGATCTGATGACGCCGGCTCCGCCAAGAAAACCAAGGCAGATGACCCCGGCAAGGAAATTGCCGGGTGTGTCGCCTGCCGGGCCTTGGCGGCTCCGAGAAGCCAGGAAACTCCGACAAGCAATACTGCAAGATCCATCGCACGAAAGGCCATGATCTCCAGAACTGCCGACAGTTGAGCTCCTTGCTGAAAAGCAGAGAGCTGAATATGAGAGGCGGGACAAGGAGAAGGGCCAGGACGGTGCTGGTGGGTCTGGCAAGAAGCATGACGGCCAAGCAGGCCGTCGCGGCAAGGATAAACAGCAAGAGAGGCCCGCCCGGGGCCGTGACAGAAAGCCAGAAGATGACGATCACGAAGAGGACGACGAGTCCGGCGACCAAGAGTTTCAGAAAGCCACGGAGGCCATGTGCGTCGATGGCGGCGCCTCGCTGCATACTTCTCACCGCAAGCTTAAACAGTGGGCGCGTGAGATTACAGCGGCGGAGCCGTCGTCTGGTGCCCAAAAGCCACTGAAATGGTCCAGCACGCCTATCATTTTTGACGCTGAGGATCACCCTGATCGCACTACTACGGTCGGGTGCTTGCCATTGTTGGTTTCACCGACAATACGCAACCTCAAGGTGACAAAGATGCTAGTCGATGGCGGGGCCGGTCTGAACTTAATCTCGCCTACCGTGATCGAGAAGCTGTAGATTCCTGAAGGAGACCTCAATGAGACGGGCATGTTTCAGGGGGTCAACCCGGGAAGAAGTCAACCAAAGGGGAAGGTCACGCTGCCCGTGACTTTTGGAAGTGATCTGAACTATAGGACAGAAAGGATCGTGTTCGATGTTGCCAAGATCCCCTTGCCTTACAACGGGATCCTTGGCCGCCCAGTGCTGGCCAAGTTCATGGCAGCATCACACTACGCCTACAACACCCTGAAGATGCCAGGACCGGTGACGATCATCACAATCCCCTCCGATAAAAAATATGCGCTGATTTGCGCTCACCAACTATACCAACAAGCAGTTGCAGCAGCTGCCGCCACTAGGGCACTTGCTCCTGCCACTGGAGCCCCGGGGGGGAAAAGAAGAAGAAGAAGACCAGTGAGACCTCGGACACCCACTCCGGCAAGCGCACCTCTTCGGAGTGTCGTGCTCCCGTCGAGGACGTGCCAGAGAGCTCCACCGGCAAGAAGAAGACCGGTGAGACCTCGGACACCCACTTCGGCAAGTGCACATCTTCGGAGTGTTGCGCTCCCGTCGAGGACGTGCCAGAGAGCTCCACCGGCAGAAATAAGAAGTCCAGGGCCACACCGCCGGGAACCAAGAAGGTTCCTGTCAAGGAGGACGACATAGGAGGGGCTTTCACCATAAGCTCCACCCTTGACGACAAATAGGAAGACGCGCTCGTCACCTTCCTGCGGGCGAATGTCGATGTGTTTGCATGGCAAGCATCCGACATCCCCGGCGTTCCCAGGAAGGTGATTGAGCACCACCTTGTTGTCTGTCCTCATGCGCGGCCCGTCAAGAAGAATATTAGGAAGCAAGCTTTGGAACGACAAGAGTTCATCACAGAGGAGATCCGGAAACTGGAAGCAGTGTGTTTGGTAAGAGGAGTGCTCCATCCAACGTGGTTGGCTAATCCAGTGGTAGTGCACAAGGCAAATGGGAAGTGGAGGCTGTGTATTGATTACACAGATATCAATAAGGCTTGTCCTAAAGACCCCTTCCCGTTGCCGCGCATCGACCAGATTGTTGACTCCACGGCTGGGTGTGACCTGCTGTCATTCCTCGATGCCTACTCCGGCTACCATCAGATCTTCATGACAAGAGAAGACGAAGAGAAGACAACATTCATCACCCCATGTGGTACATATTGTTTCATACGAATGCCTTTCGGGTTGAAGAGTGCTGGCTCAACGTTTGCAAGGGCAGTCCAGATTGGTTTTGAACCCCAGCTCCATAGAAATATGGAGGCTTATATGGATGATATAGTGGTCAAAACCAAGAACAGGGCAACCCTTATACCAGATTTACAAGAAACATTTGCAAACCTACGCAAGATCAATCTCAAGCTGAACCCTGAGAAGTGCGTCTTCGGCGTCCCGTCCGGCAAGCTTCTCGGGTTCTTTGTGTCACAGCGTGGGATAGAGGCCAATCCGGACAAGATCAAAGCTATAGAACAGACTGAAGCACCCAAACGGGTCAAGGATGTGCGTCGGCTTGCTGGCTGCGTTGCCGCCATGAGCAGATTCATTTCCAAGTCTACTGAGCGAGCCCTTCCCTTTTTCAAGGTTTTGAAAAAGGCGGGCCCAATGGAGTGGACGCCAGAAGCCGAAGCAGCATTGCAGGATTTGAAGAGGTATCTTTCCTCCACGGCAGTACTAGTTGCGCCTAGGCCACAAGAACTGTTGCTGCTATACCTGGCGGCAACGAACCAGGTGGTCAGCGCAGCACTAGTGGCGTAGAGAGAAATTGATGACGAGGTAATAGCAGCGATAGAGCCTGATGCCGTTGGTGCAGAGACGACACGGCCGGTTGGAGTGCCGCCAAGGAAGAAAATGATGCAGCACCCGGTCTACTTTGTTAGCTCCCTCTTGCAGGGGGCTGGATCAAGGTACTCCGATGTGCAGAAATTGCTTTTCGGCCTTCTTATGGCCTCGAGGAAGCTGCATCACTACTTCCAGGTGCACGAGATCACCGTCGTCACTAGCCTCCCTCTGCGACGGATATTGCACAATCCAGATGCAACGGGAACAGTTGTAGAGTGGGCACTGGAGCTGTCCAGCTTTGGCCTCAAGTTGGAAAGTACCTCGACGATTCAAAGCCGAGTCCTGGCGGAGTTCGTTGCAGAATGGACCGCGACGCCTGATGAAGAAGTCCAGGAAACTGCTCTCCCCGGCAAAGAGGTGAGTTGCGACTGGATCATGTACTTTGATGGAGCTTTCTCCTTGCAGGGCGCCGGGGCTGGCGTACTGCTGGTCGCGCCCACTGGAAAGCACCTCAAGTACGTGATCCAGATGCACTTCCCCAGGGAGGTATCAACGAAAAATACTGCTGAGTATGAGGGGCTGCTTGCTGGTCTTAGGATTGCGGCAGACCTCGGAATCAAGAAACTCATTGTCAGGGGCGACTCGCAGCTTGTCGTCAAACAAGTCAACAAAGATTACCAAATCCCGTTGATGAAGGCCTACATCGATGAAGTGAGAAAGCTGGAAGAGCGTTTTGATGGTATACATGCGGAGCACGTTCCCCGAGCAGAGAACGACATCGCCGATTACCTATCAAAGCGCGCTGCCCTCAAGTTACCTGTGGAACCAGGTACCTTTGTGCTTCAGCTTTCTCAGCCATCCGTTGATCCATTAACAGAGCAAAACAAGAGGAGGAAATCAGGGCCCGACAAGTACTTTCCCGCCGAGCTCCCCGGGGCCGCCGGCAAGGATGTTGCCGAGGACACTGAGCCCGCCATGGGACGGCTAGCTCTGGCGGAGCGTCAAGCTCTTGCCGTCGAGACAGCCGCTCCTATAGCGGAGGAAATGCCTTTAGTCCTCGCCGTCGAGCCCCAGGCTCCAGCGTGGGCACAGCATACCGTCCGATTCCTCCAAACTGGGGAACTTCCTGAGGAGCACGAAGAAGCGGAAAAAGTAGCCCGTCGATCTGCTATGTACCAGTTCGTCTATGACGTCCTGTACAGAAAGAGACCGAACGGTGTGAAATTGAAGTGTATCCCTCGAGAGGAAGGACTGGGGCTGTTAGCAGAGATACATGGAGGCATATGTGGATCCCACATAGGGTCAAGAGCCCTTGCCGGCAAGGCATTTCGGCAAGGCTTCTTCTGGCCCACTATCCTCCAGGATGCGACGACACTGGTCACCAGGTGTGAAGCGTGTCAAAGAGACTTCATCAACCGGCTTAAGCCCTTCAAACCATTCCTTTCTCCTAGCCCTTCTCGGTCTGGGGGCTCGACATACTGGGCCCTTTCCCCCGCGCTGTCGGGGGCTTTGAGTACTTGTACGTTGCAATCGACAAGTTCATGAAGTGGCCATAGGTGGAGGCAGTGAGGAAGGTCACAGCTCAGTCAACCGTCAAGTTCTTCAAGGGACTAGTGTGCCATTTTGGTGTACCCAACAGGGCATCACCGACAACGGCACACAGTTCACAAGCAGCACCTTCATGCAATATACCCGAGACCTCGGCAGCAAAGTCTGTTTCGCTTCCGTTGCTCACCCGCGAAGCAATGGTCAAGCTGAGAGGGGAAATGCTGAAGTACTGCGAGGCTTAAGGACAAAGACCTTTGACAGGCTGCACAAGAGTGGAAGACACTGGATTGATGAGTTGCCGACGGTTCTTTGGTTGATCAGAACGACGCCAAATCGAGCCACCGGCCAGACACCCTTTGCCCTAGTATACGGGGCAGAAGCAGTTCTCCCCACTGAACTCATATACTGGTCACCTCGAGTGCTCGCTTATGATGAGCTTGAGCAAGAGCAACTGCGGCAAGACGACGCAACGCTCCTTGAGGAAGATTGTCTTCGGGCGGCTGTGAGAGCAGCACGCTACCAGTAAGCCTTGCGCCGCTACCATAGCCGCAAGGTCCGTGCCCAAAGCTTTGAGGAAGGCGACCTTGTTCTTCAGCGTGTTCAATCGGCCAAGAATACCAACAAGTTGACGCCGAAGTGGGAAGGCCCTTATCGGGTAATACGAGTCACCAGGTCTAGCGCAGTCCGCATGGAGACCAAAAATGCCGTTCCGGTGAGCAATTCCTGGAATATTGAGCATCTTCGCAAGTTTTACCCATAAGGCGCGGCTTGCCGGGCCCCCCGACAAGCCACCTTTTGTACAAGCCTTGCCGGCAAGGCATGTAACCCTTTGTGCAAAGCCAGGCGCAGACCCTGAGCATAAATAAATGAAGCGCTGGCGCCCTAAGTTATAGCATGCATGCTAGGTCGAGTCTCGTCCTTGGTTAGGGTTGATAGTGCTTAGCGGCGGCTAACCCCTAGCTTAGAGGTCGAGTTTGCATCTCCTTGTCTTCCTTTTATCTTCTTTGGTTCATAGGACACGCAGGTATCCTTGCCGAAACCACTTGGGGAGAAAAAAAGGAACATACCAGCATCTGGGCCCCGACAAGCCAGTATTGTCGGGGGCTGCAAGAGCAAAGATTCACCCACGGCAAACCAGGGTTGCCGGAGGCTGCAGCTTCAGATAAGTTCTTCATCCCTTATCATGCATTCCATTATGGACTGAGGTATGTGAAACCTCGTTTTTTCCTTAAAACTACTGTGCTCCCCTAACTCTAGGCCCTGGGGCTCGTTCCTGGGACCAAGTTGGGTCGTAGTCGCGGCAGCGAAGGGGTAAAACGAGGAGCCTAAACCCACTTCATCCCTGCCTCCGCCAAAGGCGTGAGAAAGGTCGAGGGCAGTGGGGAGACGGCAAGGCCTGTTGTCGGGCGAGAAAATGTTTATCTTAGAGATATCAAGGATTTATTCCTTGCCGTGGGTTTCACCCACAAACAAATGACCCGGAAAACATCCCTTTTTCATTAAAAACATTCCACTCAGGTACAGTCCGTAGGGAATGAAAAACATGAACAAGGAGATTACAAGTTTTAAATTTAACAGATGCCCGAAGGCTTACAAACTAAAAAGAGATAAGGTGCCCGTAATCTCTTTCTTGTCCCTCTCCTCAGGAGGCAGGTCAAGGAGGCAAGAAGGGCAAAAGGAGCGCCTAGGCGAGCTACGGGTGGCAGAAGACACCAAGAGGACATCTTGGTGGCCGCCCAAAGGCTGGATGGTGATGGCGGCGCCGGAAGCAGAGCTCGAAGACGAGGCGGGAGGACGTCAGTACGCGTCGAAGGCATCGGTGCCCGCGTACTCCGACATGACGACCTTGCCGCCCGCCCTCTTCCTCTTCCGCAGCCACCCAACGCCAGCCGCCAAGGGGGCGGCCCCGAGAAGTTCGAGGAGCCGGCAACACGGATGATGGGGTCGCCGGTGCCACAAGGAGCGGCGCCCGGCACCTAGTCGGACCTGTCATCCTGCCGCCTACCGCCCTCGTCATCGCTGCCGCTGTCCTCCTCGTCACTCTCGCTCGAGGAGGAATCTTCGTCATTAGAAGAGCTCTCCACGCAGCACCTCGCACGAGTCCCGAAGTGCCCGAAGACCTTGACGGAAAGAAGGCCACCCCCCATCAACTTAAAATGGAGAGTGAGCCCATCCGTCAAGCTGTGGATACGAGCAAACGTCTTCCATCCCTGACGAAGATACATTACATGAGGAGCGGGGAAGTCGACGCGGACCCGCGTGCCACTGATCCGGCAGCCCCTCATGTGCAACCGCAATGACTCCGGCGGATCTAGCTCCATCTCCCGCGCAAATGGAGTCGGGAGACGAAGGCGACGACGCGGCGGCCGGCGCAACCTGACGAAGAACTCGCAAGGGTCATCCCCAACATGTCCCTCCATTGGAGGAGGAGCTGCTGGCGAGGGCGAGGCCGGCGGGCCACCCCGTCCTCCTCTTCCCCGAGCGCCCCGGCCTCGCCGACGACCTCGCCCCCTCCCCCTTCCCCTCGCGGCCGGCTCTGCCACCGCAGGCGCAGGAGAAGGAGGGACGCGTTGTCGAGCGGCGACCCTCGCCGCCACCGTTGAACGGCCGGGATTTCCTCTCTCCATGACGAATGGAAGAGAGGAGCAGAAGCTGAAGGGGGAAGAAGATGGCAGAATGCGGGGCGCCGTCCCTCCCCTCCCGCTCTTTATAAAGGAACAGGGCTGGGGCTCGACCGCCCCGCTCGGCCAATCAAGACACGGAGGGCGCAGAGAGCCAGGGCCGACCCGCCGCCCCAACCAGCGACGGCCCAGTTTCCCGCCTCCACCGTTTTCCACCCCAAGCGCATGGGAGACATGTGGCAGACGTGCAGAACCGAGGGGACGGGTGAGGCGACCTCTCCCCACCCCGTGATCGTGGGGAGTGGACGCCTTGAGGACCGTGCCTCGGCCCCATTCAGTAAATGGGTCGCGGCTCAACGCCTCCCCCCGTTTATGGGGGAGGCGCGAAGCCGCCTCTTTACTACGATGTGACGCATGCCTGCGGGAACCGCCCCACGCATGCCACCCACGTCACGCACACCACTCCACACCGCGCCACACGCGCGGATCGTGGGAGGCGCAGCACGCGGAAAATCTTACCGCGGTAAAAACCGTCCTGCCTGCCCGCGCACCGTTCTGGGCCTAGCCCAACAACGCGTCGCGCTTATGTGTGGCCCAGGCCCGGGGGCTCCTGTCGGTGTACAAAAAGGGGGGGTACACTTTTTGTACCCATATGATTGTGCACAGGCCGTCCGAGCCACGGGCACCGCCGCACCAAGCAAGGCCAGGGAGGTAAGCTAGCGTAAGACTGAAGCCCAAAGCCAAGACCACAAAGAGCAAAGGGACAAAGCGGGTTCCCCCGGCAAGATCCTTGCCGGGAGCTAGTTTTAGCAGCCTCGGCAAGAACCTTGCCGGGGCCGGCTTTAGCAGCCTCGGCAAGACCCTTGCCGCGGCAACTCGCCCCACACCTACGGAGTGAATCACCCTTGAGTCCACTGCCCCCATGGGGCGAGGATTCGGGAGACATCCCCGCAGTGGCATGCAGATCTTTGTGAAGACATTCAAGATCAGATGCACACTAAGAAGACGGCGACCCTTGGCGGGACCGTAGCCAAGGAAGACCACAAGACCTCCGGCAAGCACCTTGCCGGGGATGGCAGCAGGCGCCGCGGCAAGACCCTTGCCGAGGACATCCGCGGGGCCACCATCAGGCCCACACCAACTAAACTTCCACCGCCTTATGCAGCTGCCGACCCAACCAGCTGGGCAGGCACCTGCGTGGCGGCATGCATATCTTCGTGAAGACCCACCATTGCGCCACCTCAACTGCCTGCCTGCCTACATGGCACCTCAGGCATCGCTGGCCAGGGCGCGTGTCGACACAAGAAGGAGCGGCGACGGACAAGACAAATCCCTCCCCCGTCCCCGATAAAGCAAGGACACCTAAGCAAGCCGCATTAAATGCGCCTTGTCATGTATTGCGAGAGATAACCTCGCATCATTATACCCTTTCCACCTCCTGTGTGCCACTGTGGCAACCCCTTTTCCCTATAAAAGGAGGCCCGAGGCGACCAGGAGGAGGATTCGGCTTTTTGGAGCTCCTCATGCCCCATAGCTAGCTGAAGAACACAAATATACAAGCCACCAAACCAGGAGTACGGTTTTATGCGTCCCCGCGGCCCGAACCTGGGTAAACGAACCGTGTGCTATCTGTTTGATTCGCTCTTCTCTCAACCCCGCGCCCCGCAACCGTAGTAGGGATTCTTGTGATCCCATAGGTGTCGTTCCCAATACACCGACATTAAGCTATCCAAGACTTATCTACTGGCAAGATTCGCCCAACGGAGGTGAAGGAGAGTACTTTGTCCATTCAAGTGGAAGCCTCAACTTCACTTCAAGGTGAACCACAAGTTGACTTGGAGGCATCTGATACATATCCAATGTATCTACTTTTCCAAACACTTTCGCCCTTGTTTTGGACTCTAACTTGCATGATTTGACTGGAACTAACCCGGACTGACGCTGTTTTCAGCAGAATTGCCATGGTGTTGTTTTTGTGCAGAAATAAAAAGTTATCGGAATGACCTAAAAATCCATGGAGAATTATTTTGGAATATATAGAAAATACATGCAGAAAGATCTAGGTCAGGGGGCCCACATCCTGTCCACGAGGGTGGGGGGCGCACCCCCTCCCCCTGGGCGCGCCCCCCTGACGCTCCACCGACGTACCCCCGGACTCCATATATTCACTTTCGAGAAGAAAATAATTAGAGAGGAAGAATTATCGCGTTCCACGATACGGAGCCTCCGCCAAGCCCTAATCTCTCTCGGGAGGGTTGATCTGGAGTCCGTTCGGGGCTCCGGAGAGTGGAGATCGTCGCCATCGTCATCATCAACCTTCCTCCATCACCAATTTCATGATGCTCACCGCCGTGCGTGAGTAATTCCATCATAGGCTTGCTGGACGGTGATGGGTTGGATGAGATTTACCATGTAATCGAGTAGTTTTGTTAGGGTTTGATCCCTAGTATCCACTATGTTCTCAGATTGATGTTGCTATAACTTTGCTATGCTTAATGCTTGTCACTAGGGCCCGAGTGCCATGATTTCAGATCTGAACCTATTATGTTTTCATGAATATATGTGTGTTCTTGATCCTATCTTGCAAGTCATTAGTCACCTACTATGTGTTATGATCCGGCAACCCCGAAGTGACAATAATCGGGACCACTCCCAGTGATGACTGTAGTTTGAGGAGTTCATGTATTCACTATGTGTTAATGCTTTGGTACGGTACTCTATTAAAAGGAGGCCTTAATATCCCTTAGTTTCCACTAGGACCCCGCTGCCACGGGAGGGTAGGACAAAAGATGTCATGCACGTTCTTTTCCATAAGCACGCATGACTATATTCAGAATACATGCCTACATTACATTGATGAACTGGAGCTAGTTCTGTGTCACCCTAGGTTATAACTTTTACATGATGAATTGCATCCGACATAATTCCCCATCACCGATCCAAGGCTTACGAGCTTTTCACATATTGCTTGTTGCTTATTTACTTTTCCGTTGCTACTATTACAAAAACTACAAAAACACTACCGTTAATTTTATTGCTATTACCACTATCTCCATATTACTTTGCTACTAAACTACCTTGCTGCAAATACTAAGTTTCCAGGTGTGGTTGAATTGACAACTCAGCTGCTAATACTTAAGAGTATTCTTTGGCTCCCCTTGTGTCGAATCAATAAATTTGGGTTGAATACTTTACCCTCGAAAACTGTTGCGATCCCCTACACTTGTGGGTTATCAAGACTATTTGCTGGCACCGTTGCCGGGGAGCATAGCTCTATTCTGTAAGCACTTGGGATTTATATCTGTTGATCACTATGAAGAACTTGAAGGACTCAAAAACCAAGATCTTACCCTCAACTACGAGGGGAGGTAAGGAACTTCCATCTAGCTCTGCACTTGATTCACCATCTGTTATGGGTAAATTTGCGACACCTACTCCTGCTATTGAATCTGATATGTCGTATGTTCTTGATGATGCCACTTCTACTATGTATGATGAAACTACTTCTATGCTTGATAATACTGTGCCACTAGATGAATTTCTAGATGAACAAATTTCTAAGGTTCGGGAGAATGCAAATATTGAAACTGATAATATTTATGAAAGTGAGGATGAAGCTTCTCCCCTAGATATGAATTGCCTGTTGTTCCTGAGGGTTATGTTATGGATGAAGAAACTGCTAGAGACTTTCTTGCTTGCAACGATAGATATGATCTTAAGAAATTATTAGCTAAGTTGAAAGAAAAGTCTTTGAATGCTAGAATGAAACATGACCCTGCTTTCGCTACTTCACCTATCTTTGTTACTGATAAGGATTATGATTTCTCTGTTGATCCTAAGTTAATTACTTTGGTTGAATTTGATCCTTTCCCTGGCTATGAGTCTGAAACTGTTGTGGCACATCTTACTAAGTTGAATGATATAGCCACCCTGTTTACCAACGATGAAAAGATTCATTATTACTATATCCTTAAGTTGTTTCCGTTCTCGTTAAAGGGTGATGCTAAGACTTGGTTTAATTCTCTTGATCCTGGTTGTGTACGTAGTCCACGGGATATGATGTATTACTTCTCTGCTAAATATTTTCCCGCTCATAAGAAACAAGCTGCCTTACGGGAAATTTATAATTTTGTGCAAATTGAAGAAGAGAGTCTCCCACAAGCTTGGGGGAGGCTTCTCCAAGTACTTAATGCTTTGCCTGATCATCCTCTAGAGAGGAATGCTATACTTGATGTTTTTTATAATGGACTAACCGATGCTTCCAGAGATGTAATGCCCCGGATGTAATACTTTCCCTTTTGGGCTTATAATAAATCTCCGGCTTCATCTATTTCCATTTCGGGTTCTTCGTCTCTCGGGCTTTCGTCGTTTTGTTGTGTGAGTGTGTGGCATTCATTCATATCATGTAGACATGTGCATTGCATTTTGTTTGTGTTGTGGGTTGCATCCGGTTCGTGGCGTTCCTTCCCGTTGTCCGTTTCGTGTTCCGGAGCTCCCGCACGTGTCCGTGACGTCCCGTAGGCTTTCTTTGTTGTTCGGGCGTTTTTCGTTACCGGTGTGCCGCGAGGTTGTGTTGTGTGTTGTTGTTTTGTTGTGTGCAACCTGCCTCTCAAATCTCGTCTCGTTTGGACTCCGTTGACTTTTCCCTCCGTTGTCCGTGTGGGTCCGAAGTGCCCTTACTTCGTGTCCCGGAAATACCCCGACTGCTCTCTTTTATCTCCGTCTAGTCCTTTTTAATCAACCCCGCGATCGGATCCGTTGGATCGCGGATCGTAGGGCTCCTAACGCCCCTAGTCACCCAAACCCTAGTCTAAATCTGCTACATATAGACCCCTCTAGGTCTATTTGGGCATCCCTAACCTCTAGATCCTACCCCTCCTCTTTTCCCTTCTCAGATCCAAAAAATCCCCTCCTGGAGCCAGACCCGCCGCCGTTTTCGCGCCTGGGATTGCTCGCCGACAGGATCGATCGATCCTGCCGCGAGTCAACGCCCGCTACGATTCCTTCGACGCCGCGCCAGACGGCCAGCCGCTCGGGCTCGCTTCGCCCGACCGATCCGAGGCCTCTTCCCGCCGCTCCGTCGTACGGGCCGGTCCAGGGGGACCAGATCGCCCGCGCCAGGCCCGCCTCCCCATCGGCCTGGTGGGAGGGGGACCAGTTCCCCGCCGTCCGCCCAGCTAACGGGCCTCCCTCGCTCGCGCCTGGACGCCGCCGGGCCTCTCCGCGGCTGGGCCGTACAGCCGCCTGCCTCGCCGGGCCTCGCCTCCCCGCGGGTTCCCGCCTCCAGCCGGCCGCCCCACGCGCCAGTGGGCCACCGCGCGCCGCAGCACCGCCCCGCGGGCCTTCCAGCCGACCGGGCCGGTTTCCCTCCGTCGGGCCCAGATCCGGAGTCGCCGCCCCGTTTTCGCCGCGGGCCTCCCGCCGCTACTCCTCCAGCAGGCCGAGTCGCCGCCCGCACTGTTCCCCGGGCCCGTTGGTGTTTCTTTTTCAGATCTCTCAGGTTGACCCTAAAAATCCTCTAAGTCCTTTTTTTTTCCAGATCTGAGATCCAAACTTTGCACTGCTGTAACTTTTTGTCTGTAGATCCGTTTTGCGCGTGTAGCATGTCCAGATGTTCGTGGAGATGCCCTCTACGTTTTACCTGTTGTTGTCATGCATGTTAGAGATCATCTAGGGCCTTGTTTTGCTGTTGCAAGAGTGTATGATGATGTAAACTGCTGCTATGTGTTATTTTTGTGCCACCTTTGACATGTGATATCTTTTAGCTCGTTTGTCCAAACGAAGCAAATGACATGTCCACGTGTTCGTCTTGACACGAACTACGTGTTGTGTGTGATAGGTTGCATGGTAGATGTATTGTTTCCTTGTTATCATCGTTGCAAGATGCCATGTTCAAATGTTGTGTTTTTACTTGTTATGAAATGCCATGTTGTTGAGCTCGTTGCAATCGGTGTGTTCACCACATTGATGCATGCTTGTGTGTTTCGGGATCACCGTCATATGTATTTTGATGAGGTGCTTACCCTTTGCCATGTTTAGTTTCGAGGTGTCTTAAACATGCTCTTTTTGATGCCATGATGATGTTGCTGTTTTAGGACTTAGTGAAATTTCACTAAGTCTGAAATCTGTAACGTTCCGATGCCATGTTCGTGTGATGTTGTAGGACAAAGCATGATAGTTTTGGGGTGGATTTTGATTGTTCCATGAAGTATATATTGTTGTCTTTCCATCCATGTCCTCACATGTCCATTTGAGGTGCTGTAGCATGTTTATCTTTTGCTCCAAACTTTCAATAAAATTCTGCTGCCAGAATTTTATTTCAAAGTTCAATATGTCCAAGGTCATTGCTAGTGATCCGTGACTCCGTTGGGGGTGCACTTTGGACCTAGTTGCTGTACATTATATCTAGTATATGTTCAAGTCCTTTGCCATGCTTTTTGGGTGCTGTAGATTATTTATTTTGAGCTCCCAAGATGCTATGTTGCTGTAATTTGCAGTTTTCGCTCAAATCTTGTTTCGGGCATAACTTTTAGCCCGTAACTCCGATTTCAGCGATCTTTATATCAAACTTGGGTGTTTTTCTGTGTAGATTAATAATATCAGGTTGTTATCTTGTTTTGAGGTGTTTTGCTTGAGTGATGTTTTCCGTGCTCCATGTGCATCTTTAGTGCATCCATCATGCATACATGTTTTCGAGTGCGCATTGCATCGTGTTGATTGGTGCTTGTGTGTTTGTCTTGTTTAGACCCGGAAGTTGAGCACGAGTTTTCCAACGAGGTTGAGCACGAGGTTTCCAACGAGTTTGAGCAAGAGGACCCTTCTTTTGATCCGAACTTCTTCTCTTCAGGCAAGATGACCGAACCCCGATAACATTACTATCTTTGTCTATTGCTAGTAGTCTCGATCTATAGTTTTGCCTCGATGCCCATGTTCTTCTTGTCAGCCTCCTACTTGTAACCAATTGCCATGTTTAACCACCCTACCTATGCAAACCGTTGCTTGGCTAAGTACGCTTCGCTCAGCCCTTCTTATAGCGTTGCTAGTTGCAGGTGAAGTGAAGATGCTTGCTTCATGTTGAAGTTTGGTTGGGTTATAACACACTATATAAATGCTTTAATTGAAATCACATATATATTGGCAAGGGTGGAAGGCTAAGCCTTTTGCTTGGTGTTTTGTTCCACTCATGCCGTTAGGATCCGTATAAGCCGGTTTTATGTTCCTTGATTATGCGTTCCTAACACGGTTGGGGTGTATGGGACCCCCTCGATAAACCGCTAAGTGCTAAGTCTTTTCCAGCAAGTCCCAACATTGGTACTATTCGCCTAACACAACTTAAACCTTTCCGAGGGAGTAATTAACCCGAGGCTTAATTAATTCAACCCCCCTGGGCCAGTGCTCGATTTGAGTGTTGGTCCAAACTAGAGTCGTGTGCGGGGCCCCCCTTGGCAACTTGGGTTTCGGCCACTGTACGCTGTGCTCATCCGGTCGTGGCCTGAGACGAGATACGCGCGGCTACTATCAGGGTGTCGGCACGCCGGGAGGATTTGCTGGATTAGCCTTACCTTAGTTCGGTTTAACGTGAGCACGGGATTCCGAGGATACTCGGGTCTTCCCACTTGGAGTTGCGACTCCGCGGATCGTGGGCTTGTAATGGGTCAAGTTGGAACACCCCTGCAGGGTTTGAACTTTCGAAAGCCGTGCCCGCGGTTATGTGGCAGATGGGAGCTTGTTAATTCCGGTTGTAGAAAACTTGACACAATGTTACTAATACACTACCAGCGTGTGTTCCGTGATTGTCAATTTCCGAATCGGGATTCGGGAGTTGAACACGGAGGGGTTATGTTTGTGAGCTTGTAGCTAGGATCACTTAGTGATCACTTCTCGCTTTGCCTTCTCTTCTCGCTCTCTCTTGCGTAAGTTAGTGCTAGTTGCTGCTGCAGACTCTTTGTTGTTCCTTCACCTCATTTCTTTCTTCAGCCTTACCTCTCCTAAAGGCTTTGATAGTTCTGTTACCCGGGAACGGGATTGCTGAGTCCTCTGTGGCTCACAGTTACTTCACAACAGATGCAGGTCCAGCCGTGAGCTATCCAGGTGATGGCACCGAGCTGGATTGGGAGTACGACGAGGAGCGTAGTCGTTACTACGTGCGCTACCCGGACGATCAGTAGTGGAGACTCTTACTAGGATTCGATCCGCCTGTGGTTGTTTATTTATCTGAGTTTGGTACTTTGACATTTGGATTTTGCCCTTAGAGGGTTGTAGTGATCTTATTGTATGATGATGTTTGAGACTTGTACTGTTTCTGTGACGTGGCGATTGTAAGCCGACTATTTTAAGTTTACCATCCCTCTTTTACATGAGTTGTGCAAAGATTACCAAACTTGAGATCATTCTAGGATGGACTTATGCCTTTAAGTCGGGCCTCGACCCGTAGGAGGTATAACTCCATCCTGGGCATTACAAGAGACCACCTGGATAGTTGTGTTGGTTGTGTTTTTAGGGAAAGAATAGTTGATCAAGCTGAATTACTATTGAATAATATTCTAGCCAATGAAAATAATTGGACACTTCCTGAACCAGCCCCTAAGCCAACTCCGGAGAAAAGAGGTGTTCTATTTCTCAGTCCTGAAGATATGCAAGAGGCAAAGAAATCTATGAAAGAAAAAGGTATTGAAGCTGAAGATGTTAAGAATTTACCACCTATTGAAGAAATACATGGTCTTGATAACCCGACATAGGCAGTAAAGGTAAATTCTCTTTATAGATATTATGAAGGTGATATTCCTCGTTATAAGTTTGCTAGCCAATGCTTAGATGAGTTTGACAATTTTATTGTGAAGCAAGAAAACTTCAATGCTTATGTTGGTAGACAACTTCAACGTAATGCTATTATGATTGAACGCTTGAGTGATTATATTTCTAGAGTTAAAGGTGAATTGAAACCCATTAGTAAACATGCTTCTATGGTTACCACTCAAGTAGAACAAGTACTTCAGGCTCAGAATGATTTGCTCAATGAACTAAATAGTAAGAATAATGACTATGATGTTAGAGTTGCAACTAGAGGTGGTAAAATGACTCAGGAACCTTTGTATCCTGAGGGCCACCCTAAGAGAATTGAGCAAGATTCTTAGAGAGCTAATTTAGATGCACCTAGTTCTTCTAAGAAGAAGAAAAAGAAAAATGATAGAACTTTGCATGCTTCTAGTGAACCTGTAGCTGACACACCTGAGAATCCCAATGATATATCTGTTTTCGATGCTGAGACACAATCTGGTAATGAACATGAACCTAGTGATAATATTAATGATGATGCTCAACGTAGCAATGATAATGATGTAGAGATTGAACCTGCTGTTGATCATGATAACCCACAATCAAAGAATCAACATTATGATAAAAGAGACTTTGTTGCTAGGAAGCATGGTAGGGAAAGAGAACCATGGGTTCAAAAACCCATGCCTTTTCCTCCTAAACCATCCAAGAAAAAGGATGATGAGGATTTTGAGCGCTTTGCTGAAATGATTAGACCTATCTTTTTGTGTATGCGTTTGACTGATGTGCTTAAAACAAATCCTTATGCTAAGTATATGAAAGATATTATTACCAATATAAGAAAGATACCTGAAGTAGAAATTTCCACCATGCTTGCCAATTACACTTTTAAAGGTGGAATACCTAAGAAACTAGGAGATCCAGGAGTACCTACTATACCTTTCTCCATTAAAAGAAACTATGTTAAAACTACTTTATGTGATCTTGGAGCCGGTGTTAGTGTTATGCCTCTTTCTTTATATCATAGACTTGACTTGAGTAAGTTGACACCTACTAAAATATCTTTGCAAATGGCTGATAAATCAACTGCTATACCTATTGGTATTTGTGAGGATGTGCCTATTGTAGTTGCAAATGTTACTATTCTAACTGACTTTGTTATACTTCATATTCCCAAGGACGATAGTCTGTCTATTATCCTTGGTAGACCCTTTTTGAATACAACAGGGGCTGTTATTGATTGCAACAAAGGCAATGTCACTTTTCATGTCAATGGTAATGAGCATACGATACACTTTCCGAGGAAGCAACCTCCGGTCCACAGTATCAATTATATTGGAAAAATTTCAACTATTACTATTGGAGGTTTTGAATTTCCTCTTCCTACTATGAAGAAGACATATGATATTTTTATTGTTGGGGACATACATATCCCCATTGAGTTAACCTAGTGTTATTCGAAAATTCTCCGGTTTCATGTTATTCGGAAAGAGTTTATTAACAAGACTTGATCAACCTTGTTAATGGATTCCTTTTGATGAGCATGGGATATGTGAATCTAGATAGCACAACCTTCTGTACCCTCCTTTTACTTTCTGTTAATTAGAATGAATAAAGCAAAAATAATATTTTCTGTTTGTTTCTAGACTTATCCGTGCAATAAAAAAACCCCGAAAATAAAAGTTCTCCAAATGCCCTGAAAATTAAATATGATTTTTTCTGGAATATTTGAGACATGGCACAGAAAACACATCGAGGGGAGCCAGCACCTGGCCACGAGGGTCCAGGGCACGCCCCCTACCTTATGGGCCCCACGTGGCCCCCCTCCACTTATTCCTGCACCCATACCCTTCTTCTTCCTCCCCAAAAAAATCACCAACCAGCTCAAGCATGAGTTCTAGCTCATCTTGCTACCATTTTCGATCTCCTTGCTCAAAACACCATTCACCAAACTGTATGGGGAGATTGTTCCTTGGTATGTGACTCCTCCATTGGTCCAATTAGTTTTTGTTCTAGTGCTTTATTTATTGCAAATTTTTGATGCTGTGGTGACCTTGTTCTTGAGCTTGCATGTCAAATTTCTTTGGTCCCAAGTAGTTCTAATGCATGATATAGTCTCTAGGCACTTGTAGGAGTTGTTGCTATCAATCTTGTTGAGTTTGATTAACTTTTATTTTGAGTTACTAAATATTTCAGAAATTTTTAGAGGAGGAAAATGATAAAGAGATTGTTGAGGGGCTCCTCGAGTAAAAGTTCAGAGGATAAGAGGAAGGAAGAAAATAAGAAGCCCAAATATAATCTTCCTCGCATGGCGGAAGTTTGGCTGTGTGAATGGCCTTGTAATGAGTTCATGAGAGCCATCGGGATTTATGAAGACTTTTATTGGTTGGAAAAAATTGCAGGCCTCACCGACTTCCTCCACGACCAGCGGGAACAGTATCTCTTACTCACTAATATTTTCATGCAAAATTTTCATTTTCATGCTAAGAAAACACCACCTACAGTGGAGTTTCATTTATACGATGAGGTCAAGGAGATATCATTCTTTGAGTTTTGTGAAGTATGCAAGATACCCTTTGAAGGTAGACTTGATGAACCACGTCGTGAAGATGTTGAAGGGTTTATTGACATGATAGATGTAGGGGAAACTAGACAAGTCTCAGGGGCAAGAATTACTAGTATACATTTCCCTGTTCTACGCTACTTTGCTTTGTTTGCTAGTAGATGTTTAATTGGTCGCAGGAACAGTGGGGATCTTAGTGCCCCTGATATTGTCATTTTACGCCATGCTTTGTTTCAAGACACAACTTTTAGCTTGGGTGTCGTCATTGCTAAATGATTAAGTTTGAACCGCTCAAAAGGCCCTGCCTTTGGAGGCATCTTTGCTTCTCGCCTTGCTGAACATTTTAGAATACCTATTAGGCATCATGAGAAGGAAGAAAAATTGCTTGCCCCTGTTTATCTAGATTATAAGAGCATAATAGCACATGATTTTATTGTTAAAGACAAAGAGAAATTGCATAATTATAAATTAAGGTTTGATGACAAGTATTGTGATATTGTTACCTTGCCTCCACCCTCTCTGTTTCATCTGTCTACAGGCATATATGTTGTTACATCAGATGGTTTATACAAGCACCAGAGCCAGGAACAAGCTTCAGAGCCTGAACCGGAGCCACCACTCGATCCTTGCCGTCAATCTGTTTATGGGTGGGATCTGGATGAGCTTGCCAACCAATGGCACCCAGAGGACACATCTCAATACACTGGAGGGAGTAGCTTCGATCTGTGGCCATAGACCAACTTAGGCCAAAAGCCTAAGCTTGGGGAGTATGTGTTTCTCATCGACTTTACATTCATCTTCACACACTTATTCTAGTTGTCGGTGCTCACACTCTTTCATTGTACCATCCATGTTTAGTCTCAATTCTTTTTCTTAGTATTTTTCTCGTGTGAAAAACCTGAAGAAAAACAAAAAATATATTAGTTGTAGCTTTTAGCTAGTTTACTTTCCTTGCTTGTAGTAGTAGTTAAAAGAAAACCCAAAAAGATTTCTCGTTCTTCTTTTGCTTGTTGGGAGCTTTCCCATGTAAATAGTTTCTTTTCTTTTCTTTGGGGGTTAAGAGTAGAAGACCATGATTGAAAATGCTTAGTGGCTCTCATATGCTTTATTGTTGATTTAACCTTGAGCCATATTACATTGTCTTCTCTCTTGTATTAAATGCTCGCAGATTCCAGCTTAGTCCAATGCACGTGCACTATTATTATTATCCACGCCGTTCGGTTGTGCGAGTGAAAGGCAATAAGGATGATATATGATGAACTAATTGAGATGAGAAAAACTGGTATGAACTCGACCTCTCTTGTTTTTTGTAAATATGATAGTTCATCGTTCATGATTCAGCTTGTTATGAATGAAACATGCTTGCAATGACAATTAGAGATCATAGTTGCTTATGTCATGCTTAATTAGCTGAGGGTTTATAATGGTCTATCTTGCGTGCCAACATGATATTAAAATGGTTGTGATGTGGTATGATGGGGTGGTATCCTCCTTTGAACGATTCAAGTGGTCTGACTTGGCACATGTTCACGCATGTAGTTGAAACAAATCAACATAGCCTCCACGATATTTATGTTCATGGTGATTTATATCCTACTCATGCTTGCATTCATTGTTGATTAATTTTAATGCATGTTCATGATTGTTGTCGCTCTCTAGCTGGTCGCTTCCCAGTCTCTTTCTAGCCTTCACCTATACTAAGCGGGAATACTGCTTGTGCATCCACTTCCATAAACCCCAAAGTTATTCCAATGAGTCCACCATACCTTCCTATATGCGGTATTTACCTGCCGTTCCAAGTAAATTTGTATGTGCCAAACTCTAAACATTCAAATGAAATTCTGTTTTTATGCTCGAACAGCTCATGTATCAACTAGGGTTGTCTATATCTTCCATGCTACGTGAGTTATTCTCACGATGAGTGGACTCCGCTCATCATTCATGGGAAAATGGCTGGTAACCGGGATGCCCAGTCCCATGCTCAAATCATAATAATTAAACAAAACTCCCCCAGGGCTGTTACTTGTTTGGACGGTACCCCGTGGATTCGGATGGCCGTGGAGTGTGCTTGTTAGTGGTTGGGGGAGTATAAACATTACCATTCTGTTTGGGAACCGCCTGTAATGTGCGTAGCATGGAAGATATCAAGATTCTTGGTTGTTATGTTGACAATGAGAGTATACCGCTCAAAATGTTATTCATCTCTATTTAAAAATCGAGCTTTGGCACCTCTACAAATCCCTGCTTCCCTCTGCGAAGGGCCTATCTATTTACTTTTATGCTGAGTCATCATCCACTTATAAAAGAGCATCAGTAGGAGAGCACCTCTGTCATTTGCATGTATTACTATTAATTTGCATTGAGTATGATCATGACTGGATCTCTTTTACCATGAATTACAATGTCTAGTCAGTCCTTGATCCTTAAAGGTGATCTGCATTTATGTTTTGAGGTCTCAAAAAGGGCTAGCGAAATACCATCTTGTTATATCATATCATGATTGTTTTGATAAAGTGTTGTCATCCGAGGTTTATTATTATTGCTCGCTAGTTGATTATGCCATTGATGTGAGTAGACATGAGACCTGAAACTTATTGTGAATGTGGTTAGTTCATGATCTTTGTTGAAAAGTTGAATGCTGGCTTACATATTTACAACAACAAGAGCAAACAGAGTTTGTCAAAGTTTTTCTTTATCACTTTCAGTTTATCAACTGAATTGCTTGAGGACAAGCAAAGGTTTAAGCTTGGGGGAGTTGATACGTCTCCAACATATCTACTTTTCCAAACACTTTTGCCCTTGTTTTGGACTCAAACTTGCATGATTTAAATGGAACTAACCCGGACTGACGCTGTTTTCAGCAGAATTGTCATGGTGTTGTTTTTGTGCAGAAATAAAAAGTTCTCGGAATGACCTGAAAATACACGAAGAATTATTTTGGAATATATAAAAAATACCTGCGGAAAGATCTACATCAAGGGGCCCACACCCTGTCCACGAGGGTGGGGGCGCGCCCCTGCCTCGTGGGCCCCCTGACGCTCCACCGACGTACCCCCTGACTCCACATATTCACTTTCGGGGAGAAAAAATCAGATAGGAAAAATTATCGCGTTTTACGATACGGAGCCGCCGCCAAGCCCTAATCTCTCTCGGGAGGGCTGCTCTGGAGTCCGTTCGGGGCTCCGGAGAGTGGAGATCGTCGCCATTGTCATCATCAACCTTCCTCCATCACCAATTTCATGATGCTCACCGCCGTGCGTGACTAATTCCATCATAGGCTTGCTGGATGGTGATGGGTTGGATGAGATTTACCATGTAATCGAGTTAGTTTTGTTAGGGTTTGATCCCTAGTATCCACTATGTTCTGAGATTGATGTTGCTATGACTTTGCTATGATTAATGCTTGTCACTAGGGCCCGAGTGCCATGATTTCAGATCTGAACCTATTATGCTTTCATGAATATATGTGCGTTCTTGATCCTATCTTGCAAATCATTAGTCACCTACTATGTGTTATGATCCGGCAACCCCGAAGTGACAATAATCGGGACCACTCCCGGTGATGACCGTAGTTTGAGGAGTTCATGTATTCACTATGTGTTAATGCTTTGGTCCGGTACTCTATTAAAAGGAGGCCTTAATATCCCTTAGTTTCTACTAGGACCCCGCTGGCACGGGAGGGTAGGACAAAAGATGTCATGCAAGTTCTTTTACATAAGCACGCATGACTATATTCGGAATACATGCCTACATTACATTGATGAACTGGAACTACTTCTATGTCACCCTAGGTTATAACTTTTACATGATGAATTGCATCCGACATAATTCCCCATCACCGACCCAATGCCTACGAGCTTTTCACATATTGCTTGTTGCTTATTTACTTTTCTGCTTCTACTATTACAAAAACTACAATAACACTACCGTTACTTTTATTGCTGTTACCGCTATCTCCATATTACTTTGCTACTAAACTACCTTGCTACAGATACTAAGTTTCCAGGTGTGGTTGAATTGACAACTCAGCTGCTAATACTTAAGAGTATTCTTTGGCTCCCCTTGTGTCGAATCAATAAATTTGGGTTGAATACTTTACCCTCGAAAACTGTTACGATCCCTTACACTTGTGGGTTATCAGCGTCAACAAGTGGACCACGTCAAGACGAAGGAAACGAGGAAGTACAACAAGATGAACCTCATCGACCTCCTTCTCCACCTCCACAAGACAACAACGTCAACAACAATGAAGAAGGACAATAACAAGGAGAAGAAGAAAATGAAGAGGATGTTCCACCCCGACCCAAACAAAAGCTCTAATGAGTTAGAGCTAGAATTGCTAGAGATCATCCCATTGAGCAAATCTACAATGACATTCAAACCGGGAGAATCACTCGCTCTAAATCTTGTTTAGCTTTTTGTGAACATTACTCTTTCATATCTAACCTTGAACCTATGAAGGTTGAAGATGCTCTTGATGATCCGGATTGGGTGAATGCTATGCATGAGGAACTACATACCTTCCAGAGAAACCAAGTTTGGACATTGGTTGAGGATCCCAACTCTATGAGATTGCAAGTCAGTCACGTCTTGAGCAATCTCTACATCACCAAGTCTCTACTTAATGGATGTTGATACCAAGGAAGCATGAACTCACACATATATCCTTTGACAACCTCTATATATCAAATTTCATTTGATGTCAAGTTTCATGATTGTCATTTTGGATGCACAAGTGCTTTTCCTTGCAAAACTAACCCATGTAGGAAGATGAACTCAAACTATGAGTGGTTCTCACAACTCTTGATGGACTACATCAACTTTGAGCATCCAACACAAGTTCAACTACATGATCAAGATCAACATCACCCAATGTATGTTCTTCCATCTTAGAGAAGCTTTACTCAAAGTCATGAGTCAAAGCAACTCAACAAGATGTGAACACATCAAAATGCTTAACAGAAAAATGGTAACCCCATTTTGAGCTTAAACGATGAGTATGACCTATGGTCAAGTGACCTCACTTGACTCCTAAGTCAATGTACTCTAACATAGGTGACTTTGTTGCCGACCTACCTCTAGATGAAGTTCTCTAGTGTTTCTTGCTTTTACTTTGTGTTTTGCTATCTTGTTCCTCTTTTCACGCAAAAAAACTTCATCTAGATTCTCTTTCTTTTCTTAATCTTTTTTGCAAATTCCTTGCAAATACTTTAGTCAAATTCATTGCAAATCTTTTAGGAATTTTATCTGCCAAGTGAGCTAAGTTGCCAAAATATTTCTCTCTGCATTGAACTCGGACACACCGATTTCAGCCTATCAGCTAGATCAAAGCACAAGGATTCCTTGTGTGCAGTTCATCGGTTCAACCAAAGCGGACTCACCCGGTCTGACCGAAATGCATTCTCCATGACACTGTCAACTCGGTATCACCGATGGAACCAAATCGGAGTGACCGATTTCACTACTGAGAAAAGTTTTGCCATTGCATTTTTTGCTATCTTCTCCGGCTCCACTCAATGATTCTTCTCCTCTACCAGCATCTTGAGCTATATGCTGCTTTGTAGTATTTCTCAAGGACCAAACCTACTTTACTCAAATCCATGAAGAAACCCTTCTTGGAAACTGATGTCAAATGGGGAGAGAGGGAGATCATCAAAGCTCTATCAAAGCTCTGTCAAAGCCTATAAGAAAACATCAAAGTCTCTTTCAAAAGGATGCACACTTATCAAGAGGAGAGAAGTCGCATGTCTTTAAGAGGGGAAAGACATGTTTGTTCAGTTATGGGTATGGTTGTCTGAGTATTGTCTTAAGCTCTGATATATTTCTTGCTCTGATAACCTATGACATATGCTCTGACTCATTCATTGATCTATTGCTCTGATATGTTTATCTTTTTGTCTGATTTTCTGTTTCCCTATATTCTCCCATTATCCAATATCAGATTCAGGGGGAGAAAGAGCTCATTACCAGGGAAGAAAATCGATGGAATTCATTGCATATCTTATAATCTTTGGGGACATGTCTATATCCAAATGAAGTACTAAGTACTTACCCAATACATGTCATCCCAGTCTTGGTACTCTTGTGGTTTCCTGAAATTGATTTGCCTTAGAGTGTTCTTGTGTTATCTAACCTTGTTTTCTCAAGTGCACTCATTTTGAAGCCATTTCAAGACCCCCAAGGTAAGTATATGCATCACAATCATGTGCATGATGATCCCTTGCTGATGTACATACTGTTTGCAAGGAGAATTCATGAATATGAAGGTACACATTTCTTCATCTATTTCATTTTCTCTGATGCATATAGCCAAGATACATGTAACTCGTTGCCTGCTCTGTCATGCTTATGCACTCACATGCTCTTATATTCAATACTTGCATGAATGTGTACATGTAGGGGGAGCCTATGAATGTTACATGTCTTTCCAAAGCTTTACTTATTACTCTTCATATCTTTTATCCAGAGCTTTGATGTATGTTGTCATCAATTACTAAAAAGGTGGAGATTGAAAGCACAAGTGCTCCCTGGGTGATTTTGGTAATTTATGTCAACATATCCCCCGTTGGACTAATGCCTTTACCTAGTGTATTTCAGACAAGTTCAACATTGGAGTGGCAAGGACAAGAGGATGTGGAACCCCTTCAAGATGCTAAGGACAAAGATTGGCAAAAGCTCAAGACCCTACATTTCCATTTTATTGATCCAAGGTCACATTGAGTCCACAGGAAAGCCAATACTATTACAAGAGGATGAGGTGTTGCTTAATGATATGGTTGCTCAAGTGCTTAGTGATATTGCTCCAATACACTCACCCACTTTCTCATATTCCACATATGTCCCAAACCTAAAGACAAGCTCATCCCCATCGATTTGATCTATCTGGCGCCATCGAGTTCACTTGACATAGACACTGCCAAAAACCCTAGACAATTCGGTCTCACCGATATGGATCTTGGTCTCACCGAGATGGCCTTGCAAATTCTCTGTGATCCTATTGTAATTATTTCAGTCTCACCGGAAAGTGCAATCGGTCACAGCGAGTTTGCTTGACCAACTCTCTGTTTCATCTTTTGCTGAAATCGGTCCCACCGAGTTCATGCGATCGGTGTCATCGAGATGAGGTTTTTCCCTAGCCCTAGCACATCGGTCCCACCGAGTTGATCATGTCGGTCCCACTGAGATTCCTAACGTTCACATTTTGAACTGCTTCGATCTGACTAAGTTCATCTAATCGATCTGGCCAAGTTGGGTCAAATGTGTGTAATGGTTGGATTTTGTGTGGAGGCCATATATACCCCTCCACCCCCATCTCCATTTGAGAGAGAGCCATCAGAACGTGCCTACACTTCCACTAAACATTTTCTGAGAGAGAACCACCTGCTCATGTGTTGAGACCAAGATATACCATTCCTACCACAAGAATCTTGATCTCTAGCCTTCCCCAAGTTGCTTTCCACTCAAATCATCTTTCCACCATATCCAAATCTGTGAGAGAGAGTTGAGTGTTGGGGAGACTATCACTTGAAGCACAAGAGCAAGGAGTTCATCATCAAGACACAATTTATTGCCTTTTGGAGAGTGGTGTCTCCTAGATTGGTTAGGTGTCACTTGGGAGCCTCCGACAAGATTGTGGAGTTGAACCAAGGAGTTTGTAAGGGCAAGGAGATCTCCTACTTCGCGAAGATCTACCCGAGTGAGGCAAGTCCTTCATGGGCGTTGGCCATGGTGGGATAGAAAAGGTTGCTTCTTCGTGGACCCTTCGTGGGTGGAGCCCTCCGTGGACACGCGCAGTCGTTACCCTTCGTGGGTTCAAATCTCCATCAACGTGGATGTACGATAGCACCACCTATCGGAACCACGCCAAAAATCTCTATGTCTCCATTGCGTATGCACTCTCCAAACCTCTCCCTTTACCTTCATATGCAATGCTTTACTTTTCGCTGCCACACTCTTAGAATTGCATGTGTAGGTTTGTTACTTTCTTGAAACTAGCATGTGTTACTCTTTCCAAAGCCTATACTCTTGCTATATTTACTTGAAATTCTTAATCTTGTGCTAGAGCTCCACCTCAACTTAAGGAATTTGAAAACTACTATCTTTCTTGTTGAGTGTCTATTCACCCCACCCCCTCTAGACACCTCTTCTCTGATCCTTTCAACTTAGTACGGGATGTGATTGATATGATAAATTGTTCAACAAAGAAAATGATAAAATAAGTAACACAAAAACACACAATATACATAACAAAGGATTCCAACATTGTTTCATTACATAATTAATTAAAGGGGTCTCATACTGAACTATGTACTAATGGGAGCACTAAATTATCTACTAACGGGATCCCACTAAACTGAACTACTACTATTAACAATGATAGGGGTACCGGGAGCACGCGCAACACGCCATTAGTTCCCCGGTGTGTGTCTCTTCTTAGAACGACACGACATCGTGTCCTCCTCAACCTCACATATTTTAATTTTACATAACACGAGTGGTTACTCTAATTCGTTACAAGATAGCCTAGCCGGAAGGGTCATTCAAGGTTTACGTGTGCCAGACATTGAATGGAACATGAGATTACTTGAAGAAGGAGATGTACCTCCCCTTAGGAGATGAAAAAACATTGCAAAAGTATTAAGGCAAGATATCATGAGATGTGCAGACTTAATATTGAACACTTTAAAGTAGACGCCGAGAAAAAATTGAAGGTGGAGGGAATGAAGGATTTTTCTAATCAATGGTTGGAATCCCCTCTAGGCCCTAGTGTCCTGCACATACCGGATGCTAGAGTGGCCAAGGGTCTGTCACCGATGGTCTCATAGGTCCACACCCCATCAAAAATTTAATAGTAAGAGATTCACCACTTCATATTAATGTACCTTATTATAGCCATGTTACATAGATTCTAATATCACACTTTTGTGTCATAAGTCACAACCAAATGCTGGCTTACATATATCATACCTGGCATGGATCCATCTTGGGCACATACACAACTCATCCAAACTATGCAAGCGGACCATGTGCATCGTAGGTCTATAAGGCCGAAGAGGCGATGGTGTAACTGGATATAGTAAAACCAGGTTGGGAGGAGATTTTAGTGCCCGAACGACTTGAAAGCATGTCCATGAAGCTTCAACAATGCATCACTAAATTAATGCTTTGAAGAGTAAAATAGATAACTCTCAAAGGGGTGTCATCTCCTCGAATTTTACCACTAGGAAACTATAGGAGTAGGGTGAGCCAACCATCTCCTCTAGGAGGTAGTGAAGATCATGTCACATACGATGAGTTGCAACATCTAGGCATAGATATGGAAATTGATGTAGTCAATAACTTTTAGAACTAAGAAAATTTCCAATTAGTATTGTATCATGAAACAAGATAGAAAATGAGATCTAATAGCAGTAGTACAAGAGTATAAAACAAACATACACATTTGTTCCAAGAGTTTTATACAACACAATCAGGTATTCTCAGGAGATCATAAGAGAAAATTAAATTGAACCTCGAAGTCATGCAAGAAATAGTAAAACCCATGTATGACCCTAGTGTGTGACGAACATCATCTTGTCTCCAATTCTAAATATTCTCAGCTTTAGTATTTGCGCTAGACACTAATGATGACATGGTCATCCACAGAAGACGTGTATGCACATGTGAAGTTGATGCAGAATAATCTTGATGAAACCTTGTTCGTCTATCAGGTCAGGCATAACACATTTCAGCAATTTCCGTTGGAAGAACAAAACTGTAAGAAAATAACAACTATATATATAGGTCCTATAGTTGCAGGTGAAAGAGGTTCTTTCTTGTTCGTTCCTAAAAAGAACACTCAAAGTCAAGCTCTCTTTTGTCTCAAGGAAAACCGTAAATTTAGATATGTCAACAAAATTAATGTTGACCTTCTCTAAGAAATCGTGTGTATTGCAAAGTAGTGGATGACCCGACAAAAATGAAAGCAAATAAAGAAGTGGTCTTGCATAGCAATATTAACTGATTTTTTTTACAACGGGTATGCTGGTCTTTAGAAAGTGTGTTTGAGATAACCATATGTACAATAAATTCTCAAATATAGCAATCTTGATGTTACAAATGTTGACAATTGTAAAGTGGGTCGATCTGATTATGTAGTTGGTACGAAGAACATGTTTCATGTATAGTTGGGTACTGACGTAGAAATGGGTAAAGTATGAGCCATGGTGAGTAGGTTAAAATATGTACGAAAGGAGTATATATTAAAAGATTTTCAATATCACAACATGGTAGATTGAATATATTGATTAATGTTTAGTTTACAAATGAATTGTATGTTGGATTGATGAGAATAATTTTGTAGTCATGATCAAATAGTCAAAAGTAGTTGAGTGAATTTTTCATATGGACTTAATTGCACATAAGTTGGATCCACATTTTGTTCAGTGAATAAGTTACCAAATAATTACAAATAGTCTAGAATGTACTAACAAGCAAAATGACATTTGATGATTAAGATTTCAATAATTATTTAAAACTTGTTGTTCTTTCTCTGAAGTGTTCTGGAAGGAAGAGGGAGACGCACTCTTCACAACGTTCTCATCGCCGCACAAGCCTATGAGACCGTAACCTATTGCGCACTAGAGAATTATGGACAATCCATTTAGTACAAAATTAGCTTTCGACCCTGATTTGAATGAGATTAAGTGGCATATATGTTAATTTACCTCCATTTCATGCACCGCATTCAGCTACATTGGAGCTTCCTAAGTCGGTACAATAATAACTGTTGGATGTCGATGGTTGGAGTCGTGGACTTCTAACGACCGACGATAGCAACATCTGGTAGGAGTGAGAACATAATATATGTAGAGGATGACACCGGAAAGGAAGAAGACGAGGGGAAAAAAGCAGCAACAAATAAGTTGACGTGTCTACGAACTAGGCACGATAGAAATAAATCTTCTGTAATCGAAGCAACAACGTGTGGGATGGGCGCATCAAAAAAGTAGGAAACAACGAAACTCATAGAGACGGTACTCTAGTGGTAGGTTTCACACAGCGAAACTTGGTATGTACATATGTGTGTAATGCAAGTTTTGACGGACAAAACTTAAAAGACGATTGTAAGTTAGAAAAGAAACAAAAAGTAAGTTTCATAGAATGTAACTTGATAGAACAAGACTATAAGGTTAGAAGAATGAAATCGCGGTAGATTTTGTGAACACCGCGCAGGTCCCGGCCTCCATGGACCCACGTTCTTCGGTGTCATTGGTCTGCCGGCGTCCTCTACCGGCGCGGTTTCGGCCCCGGGGCACCGGCAGATGTGCCTCTTCCAGCTTTGGTTCGTTGGCGTTCTGGTGGCTCCACCTTCGGCGGCATAGATTTGTGTTCCCTTCCGACTCCGGATTACCGACGGCGCCGGCTGCCATCCTTCCATCTGCGACCGCTCTCTACACCGCTGCCTCTCTTACCCCTTCCACCTACACACCATGTTGGTTCCAAAGCTCGCATTTTTTGTCGGGGAGATGTGCAGCCCCACCCCCATCTGAGATAGCGGTCGACAAGCATGTTGTCTCTGGCATCTTTGGATCCTGATCTGGCGGCTTTGGGATTGCTCGAACTTAGGCCAAGAGAAATCCATGCTCTGATTGCCGATGCTGGAAGCGACGACACCCATGGGTGTCGTTTTCCTTCTTGGAGGCATTGTAATGGCTTCTATCCATGCCTCCCCTCGAGCATCAGGGGAAACCCTAGGTCATGTTCTCCGGATCAGATGACGGCGACGTCACAACATCGTCCCTCTTCTTGAAGGCGCTATCTTGCTAGCTCGTGGTATCCTGGTGTCGGATTTGAAGATGTTTGACATCCTGCTGATTTGGTGTGCTCCTTTAGTTTTGGGTATGGTGGGTTTAGTTGTGGCCTTCACCCTATTCGGGCTAAGCACCCCCGTATCTCTCTACTCCGGACACCATGTGCATGCCTTCTTGTGTTCATGTCATGTGTTGTACCCCATATTGTACTCATTCTCCTTTCTTCTATCAATCCAATGACCCGTAAGCTTTGTGTATTCACGAAAAAAATGTCATATGTGTTATCTTTTCAAGGAATTCAACATGAAAATGAGCAGCTCAAGGGACTTATCGGTGTTCCTTTTTCTCTTGAACTAATTATCTTAGCTTCTTGGGCAATCTAGACCACCAGAAATGACTTCGTCTTCAAGGATTTGGTCCCCAATATTTGCAGCTGTAGGTGGAAGTTTAAAGAGGAGCTCAAGTGGATCTTGCTGCGAGCCCAGAGGCAGTCTTACCACAACTTTGGATCATGGGTGAACTCTTTTAGATAGTTCCCCTTTTGATTCTGCCATTGTGTTTGTTGTATTATTTTCTTTTAAATAGGTTTTGTTTATTTTCTGTCAGTATATATTCCTTTTCTTTTCCTTGTTTTTTGTTTGAGGACCTTCTTTTGTATCCTTTATTCCAAAAATCAATAAAAATACATAGCAGAGCGAGAGTGACGTTTTGGCAAATGGGAGCGCGCGCTCCTGGTTTTAAAATGTGTTTTAAATATATTTTGAAATGACAAAAAAATACGCGTACATCTTGATATTATGCAAGCTCACAAAGTCGTTTCGCGAAAAACCGACAATTTATGTGTCGCATATGAAAAAGAGAAAATCCGGTGTTAAAAAATGCTTTTCACAAGACATACTTTTGTCTTTATTACACAAGCCACAGAAAATATCGGTTTTCTTCAAAACTTGATGTGCACACATATAATGTCCAGATGTATGCGCCAAAATTTTGTTTGGAATTTTTTCACACTTTGAAACATATTTTTCGCGTGTAGGAGCGCAAGCTCCCGAGAGCACTAACAGACTTCCGTAACAGAGTCCTCGTGTTTCCCTATAAAACAAGACGGGCAAAGAATTGAAAGAAAGAACATAGATGATGCCAAAGAGAAGAGTAATGAAATGCCAGACTGGAACAAGTGCATCGAGGAAGAAGGTTAATAGTATTTTTTTCAAGAGTACGCAAATTGCGTACCTTATCTTTATAGAAGAGAGAAAGAATGTACAAGAGAGTTACAATCATAGCCACCAGTCACAAGCCGAGTGCGGCGACGGCCAACTCCAACTCCACGCACTATGTTAACTCCTCACACAATGGTGTCAACTCCACATCCGCCTGCTGTCGCCCACATGCGCAACTCGTCAAGAATCGTAAGTACTAACTCAGGGGCCGATGAAGATGGGGTCGTCGGGTGGAAAACACGTACATGTGTTTGCTTCCATAAGCCCCAACACACCAGAATCACCAGGCTATCAAACGCTTTACGGATCTCCTTGTGAAGCTGTTTTCGGGTGCTACCCCACCAAGATTCCAAGTTATCATTCGGCACCGGCGCTGAGGCTGGCGCAGCCCTAACGCTGGACAAGATCATGTGCCATACCTGTCGTGAATAAACGCACTGGACGAGCAGATGATCCACGTTGTCTTCTTCCTGGTCACACAGATAGCAAGGTGAGGGGTTGTCCTGTAACCCATGACGTAGCCTCCGGCCAGATGTCCATATTCTATGATGTATCACGAGCCACATGAAGATCTTGCAAGTGAGGGGTGCCCAAAATTTCCAAATCTATCGCGCGTAGGCCACATTGATTGCACCTTTGAAGAGCATTTGGTAAGCGGAGGCCGAGGTGTAAACTTGCTTGGGGTTCCAGGGTCATATAGCCTCGTCCCGCAAAGTAGGATCTAGGTGCGTGGTAATGGCAATCTCAACTGAACTAGATCGTCAGTGGTCAGCTCTCCTGAGATGTCTGTGGTCCAGCGGTGGTTCATCAGTCCATCATGCACTGTCCGCTTATTCACCGTCTGAGTGCGAACCTTGCCCCAAATGCCCGGAGCAATCTCCTTAGCAGTCCCACCATCCACCCATCTATCCTTCCAAAACAACACCTTGTTGCTATCGCCAAGTTTCCAATGCACCAAGCTGTCAAAGGCCCTCTGAACCTGAGGATCGTTCACCATCGGAAGCCCATGCCAGGGTCGGCTAGAGTCAGTACGCCTGAGCCACTCCCAGCGTAATCTTAATGCCAGGCCATGGCGGTTTAGATCCAGTAGCCCAAGGCCACCTAGGTCTTTAGGCCTGCAAACTCTTTGCCAGGCCACAAGGCATTTTCCTCCATGAATCACTTCAGACCCTTCCCAGAAGAATGCTCTGCACCGTTTATTGACTTGCTCAATTGCCCATTTAGGGGCATCTGCTATGATAAGGTGGTGAGTGGGGCGCGCCATAACCACGTTATGCACAAGCACTGACCTCCCTGCCCTGGTGATCAGCCCCTTTTGCCATCCTGGCATAAAATTTAGCACATTGTCCACTATCGGCTGCCACTCAGATTGCGTCAATTGCCAAATGGATAGCTGCAGTCCCAAGTACTTGCATGGAAATGACTCCATGCTCCAGGGCATTGCACCCTCGACCAGCTCCTTGTTGCCATCCTCATCTCTAATCATGATGGGCATGGACTTAGAGTAATTAATGTTCAGGCCCGAAGCAATCCCTAATTTTTGCAAAGCCTCCTTGATAAATCTGAGATCCGGAATGGTTGGTTTGAGAAATAGTACAACATCATCCGCATAGATTGAGAGTATTTGCATGGGGGTGCAACCTGGTATTTTACTCAAGACTCCACTCTCCTGTGCTCTCGTGACTAGGGATGTGAGTACATCCATGGCAATAACAAAAAGCAAAGGCGAGACCGGGTCTCCTTGCCAAAGCCCTTGAGCATGAGAGAATTTTTGTCCCGCATGTCCGTTAACCACCACACGGGAGCTGGCCGTAGAAAGCAAGATCGCAATCCAGGACATCCAAGTCTCCGAAAACCCTTTGGCACGAAGAACCTCAAAAATAGGAATGGCCAAGATAAAGTGTCGAACGCTCGCGACATATCCAACTTGATCAAGACGCCTTTTGCTCCCCGGCAATGTAGGGATCTGGCCACCTGTCTTACGAGCAAGAAATTGTCGTGTAGATTCCTCCCCTTGATGAATGTCGATTGGTTGGCGTGGACGAGCTCATACATGCGCGGCCGCAAGCGATTTGCAAGTAACTTGGAGCCGATCTTGGGAAAGCTATGAACCAAACTAATTGGACGGAAATCTCCCACATGACACGCGCCGGCCTTCTTAGGAATAAGCGTGATCAGGGCTTGGTTTAGTCTTCCGAAACCGCGGCCATTACCAAGAAAGAGATGGTGGATGGCGGCAAGCAAGTCTCCTTTGATAGTGCTCCAGGCCTTCTGAAAAAAGAGGCCGATAAACCCATCCGGGCCCGGCGTGCGATCTGCTGGCATATCCTTGATTGTGGACCAAACCTCCTCCTCCGTGAAGTACACATCCTGATCCATCAAGTCCACAGGCTGGATCCCAAGAAAATCTAAGTCGATGGTGTTCTCGTGCCCTCTTGCCGAGCCTAGAAATTGTTTGTAAGTTTGGAAGAAGATTTCCTCCTTGCCGTGCTGGTCCATGATAAGGTTTCCGTCATGCATGATCGCCAGTGTAAAGTTTTTCGTCTTCCTTCCATTTGCCATGAGGTGAAACAGCTTGGTACTAGCATCTCCTTCCTGAAGCCAACGAATTCGTGACCTTTGCCTCGCGATATTGCGTCCGGGAGAGGCAAGGCCGAGCACAACGAGCTTGAGCGTTCGGCGCAGCCAAATCTCCCCAGCCGCTAGCAAGCGCAGTTCCTGTGCCACGTCAAGTTGGAAGATTATCCAGTTGGCTATTGCGATCTGCAGCTTGACATTTCCAATCTTCCTTTGTCCCCATGCAGTCAAATACCGAGCGGAGTTTCCTAGCAGTGCGTCGAGTCGTTTGAAAGGATCATGAATATTAGGGTCACACACCCAGGCCTCCTTGACCGCATCTTCAAAACCTTCCAGCCTACTCCAGAACACCTCGAATCTGAAGCGTCGTTGCGGGTGTATGTTCTCATTCAACGCAAGATGTAAAGGGCAGTGATCCAATGCCGAAGTGGACATCGCTTGGAGCAAGCAATCCGGATAGTCAATCTCCCAATCCACCGAAACAAGCGCCTTGTCTATTTTAGTGAGGGTAGGAACTTCCCTTTCGTTACTCCATGTAAAAGCACGTCCATGCATGTAGAGCTCCTTAAGCCCATTGTCATCCACAAATTGACGTAATTTTGTGCATCATTCTCCTGTCCAGGTGCGAGTTATTTTGTCCGAGGCTTGGAGTATCATGTTAAAGTCCCCAATCACCATCCAAGCACCCGGGCACAATTCTCTTCTAGCTGCGAGCTCCTCAAGGAACAACATCTTATCACTATCCTCCTGAGGTCCATACACCGTAGTGAGCCACCAGGGTGTACCGTCAACGGGGGTCACGTACCCTGTTACACAGTGCGTATCACGTATGCAGTTCGTAATGCTCACCAATACCGAGTTCCAAGCTAAAAGAATCCCACCCCTCGTGTCCGAGGCCGGCAAGTAGAAAAAGCCATCATACATCGGGCCAAGGCATTGCATAACCGTAAAAGTATCGATACAAGCTAGCTTAGTCTCCTGAATACAAAACATAGTCGGGTGCGTCGAGTCCGTGAATTCACGCAGCGCCTTCTTCTTCGTCGGGCTGTTCAAGCCACGCACATTCCAGCACACCAACTCCAGCTTGATCGATGACATGATGTCGATGATACACGCCAGCGCTAGCCTACTAGGCAAGCAATGCCACCTTCGGGGCAACCTCCTGGCCAAGGTCAAAAGGGATGGCCTTGCCAAAAATAGCGGCAATTGCACGCAGCTGCGGCTCCTAAATAGGAGAGTTGGACATCTGCCTGAGCTGTGTAAGGGTCTCATCAGTAACAGCCCAGCCCTCTGGCGTGATACCAAGCGCTTTAAGAAGAACTGTCGTAGATCAAGTGGTACGGCGAGGTGTGTACTCCATCCCATATCCCTTCCCACGCACAGCTTCAATCTCCTTGAGAAGCGGTGGTGCAAGTTTTTTCATTAGGCCTGCACAAAACGCCTTGATATTGGCTACCGCAATCTGCTCCTTGGGTGGTAGTGTAGCGTCGCTGGAATTCCCTGGTACGTGTTTGAGGTCCACATCCATGCAAACAGAACCAGTCGCCGGGGCTGGATCAATCATGTTGTCCAGACCGCCAATCACAGCTTGCCCCTCGGCTCTCTCATCAGCTAGGCCCACCACACACTCGTCCGCATGCAAGGTAGTGGGGGCAGCAACTCCTCTACCGGGTCCCATCCGTGGGCCGTGTCCCACGGCTCGCCAGCCGGGCCAATCATCTGAGCTTGGCCGGTCTCCACCTCGGTCAGATCCCCTAGAAGCTTCTCCGCATCTCTAGACAGTGGGTCCATCGCGGCAGCCGGAGCAGCAACGTCCGCATTGGCTGGCCCAGTCTCCACGCCTGGAATAAGAACGCGATCCTTGGCGATCCCACTGCTATGTCCCTGGGCGGCAGTGGAATACCCGCCTTCCAAGGCCACGGACAGCTCGCACATGGCGCCAATCCCCCTGCTCTGTCCCTGCCCCACCACGGTGGCCTCTCTAGCGCACCAATGGGCGGCCGGTCTTGCGCTGGAGGTGACGACCGCGTGGTCTCTGGCACCACCAATACCTGGCCCGCAGCAACCGCTCCAGGATTCACTGTGGCCTGGCGCATCTGATCCACAGCGGCCAAGGATTCCCCTTGACGGACAGGCACCCGCACCTCCGCCTCCACCCTGGTGCACGCCGGCCTCTGGTATGGTGGACTAGCTGCCGCCGGCGAGGGAAAAACCAACCTCGACTCCATGGCAACCCGAGGGCAAGCCGCGCCCATTGGCGGAATGGGCCAGTCGGAAGGCCCCACGCGTCCCAACAGCGCCTGACAATACGAACCTCCGGCGACATCTCGTGCCGACGCACCGCCCCGAGCGTCACGCACACCACGCGTCCAAGGGAGCACACGCCATTCACCACTCCCCGAGTAGCTGCCTGAATCATCCGGCAAGCCGCTTTGCCCGCTTCCATCCGAGCTAGGTGGCCCTAGCCAACCTTCTGGTCCGGCGTGCTCTCTGACCCTGCCAATATGAACTAACGTCTTGTACTCCAGCAGTTGTTGAGAAGTTGGCCGGCGAGCCGCAGGGTTGAACTCCACCTCCGTATCCGGCACCCATAGCCTCCGCGCGACTGGCACTTCATCCGGGTCGACGCACCAAGCCCTGAGCTTGAAGAGGGAGAGGTCCTCGCGGTTCGCTGTCTCCAATGCTAGGCTCTCCACTAGGCAGCCCGGACCCAAGAGCTCAGCAGCAGTATCCCTCGTCCAGACATGGGACGAAATGCCCTCGATCATCAAGTTCACCTGGGAGCGCATCACCTCGGTCACCGCTTGAGCTTGCCGCAGCCATGGCCTGAAGAACATCTTGAAGAAATCATGCTCAATGGAATCTACCGTCAGGGCCAGGTTCCTAAGTTCTGGAGCAGCGAACACCACTAAGAAATCCTCCGGGGAGAACTTGTGCATTGAAAACTTGTGCCTTGGAATGTCCAACTGCGCCGCAATGGCCTCGGCCGCCTCAACTGTCGACACCGCCGGCCTTGAACCACCTATGTAGGCAACCACTGCTGTCCTGAGACGCCGCTCCATGTCATCCATCTCCTGCGTCTGCGAGACGACGCAGACGCCATCCATGGCCGCCGGCAGCGCGGCCGTCGCAGGCAACGCCAGCCGAGCCCTGCAGGTACGGTGTCCGTCGGGACTGACGAGGGCCACTCCTGAGGAGCGGCAGCCTGCGCGCGGGCCCTGCTGGCTGCTGCTGCAGACCAGTTTGCGCTACCTTAGCATGGCCTCACGCCGGAGTTCCTCCTCAGGCCGCGGGCTCCGAGGACGCGAGCACTCCAACGAGATGTGCCCCTCCAGACCACACCGAAAGCAGAGCGGCTGAAACGTGCAGTCTTCCCTGCGATGCCCTTCCCTGAAGCACTCGAAGCAGAGACCGAAGAGATCCGGCGGTACTTCACGCCGCTCCTGAGAAGACGCCGGCGAGCGCGACCTCGGGCGAGCCTCCGCCGTGAGCTGCCTCTTCCCACTTCCGACGACGCCAGAGCGCCTTGCGAGAGGGGCCCGGCCGCCTCTAAGGAGCCGCCGCAGCAGCGCCCGCGCCCGTATCCGCGACCGCCAGGCCGGCGGGGGGAGGAGCACCCGCGGAGGAGGAACCCGCAGATCCCGGCGACTCGGAAAGACCGAGGCCAGACACCACAGGCTGCAGGCGGGAGGAGACCGAACCCTGGCTGCCCGGGCTGAGGGGGCTGGAAGCCATGGCAGGCAAGAGACCGAAGCAGGGAGGTGGGCGCCGGGGACCGGAGTGGTTGCCGGCGCGAGGGGTGGACGCCGGGGCCGGAGTGGCCGCCGGCGGGCGCTGAGGAGAGCGGAGGGGTGGACAACTAATTTGTTTACGGCAGTGATGCTAGAAGAAGGTTAATAGTAATAATGGCTGGATGGAATAGAATCGGAAGATCCAGCCTACGTACACGAACATAGACGTAGAAGAACAGTTGGACGAAGTATTATTACAAGATAAACATATATATTGTATATTGTATTGAAAGGGTTAGGAATTTGCATCTGTTTTCAGGCAATTCCAGTAGAAACAAGTTTTCGGATCAGTACGCAAATCAACGGCTCTCGACGGACGTGGCTCTGTGAATTTCTGGCTTGTATCATCTCAATTATCTCAGCACAATCCAAATTAAGCATACTCAATTGCCCCGGCGCGCGTTGGAGAAGAAGGCTGAGGGGGAGATCTACGCTGAGGGCAGCGGGGTCGTTCCCCTCCCTTTGAAACCTCGGGCAAATCCAGATCCGGCGGGTTTGGGACCCCCTGCTGCCTCCAAGGGCACGGCGGCGGAGCCGATCCCGGTGGAGGAGGCGCCTGAGATCGAGTGCTTCAAGTGTGGTAGACTGGGACACTACCAATCCAAATGCAAATTCAAGCCCCTCTGCGTGTTGTGCAAGGAGGAGGGCCACGCTTCGGCCAACTGCCCGACGCGGGGTCGGCAGCTCCATTTGCAGATCATGGGGAGTGCGATTTCTGGAGAAGGCTTCTTTTGTCTGGAGTATGACGATGACGACGCTCTGGAGCTGCCCATCGACGAGCGCATCAAGAACGCGGCGATCCTTTCGGCCGAACCAGGGAAGCTGACGCTCCGCATCCTCAAGCAGGAACTCAAACACATGGTGGCGAATGATTGGGACTGGCAGGTAACGCAAGTTGGTGATGATGACTTTCTGGTGGTTTTCCCCTCTGCTGATCTTCTTCACATGGCTAAGTCCAGTGGAAAACTCTTTCTATCTATCCATGACATAACCGCAAGGGTGCGGGATATGCTTCATGAAGAAATTGCACCTATGCTCATGCCGGAGACGTGGGTGCGTCTTTATGGCATCCCTAAGAAACACCGCCGCGAGGATCGGATCAAGGAAGGCTTAAGAATGCTGGGGCGGCCTATCGTGGTGGATGAACTTTCTCTGATTAGGTTGGGGCCTGTCAGGATGAAGATTGCTTGCCGTGCCCCCGAAAAGCTTAACGGCGTGGTAGAAGTTTGGTTCAACAGCGAAGGGTACCAGATCAAGGTTGAGAGGGAGGTGCTTCCTAAGCGTGGTGGAGACCGTGCTCCTCTGGCGGTGACTGCCCCGTCTACGGTCAAGGACCCGCCCTTGGGGCTATCCGCCCCGTCGACCAAGCTCTCTGGTGCGGCTCCGTGCGGTCCGGTTGGGGCCGGCGCGCGGGGTCTCAAATCTTCTACCGCCCCTCCTCTACCTGTTACTACTGATGAGCCGGATGACAGCCTGCACGATACCTCTATTGACACCGAGACTTGGGAAAAGCTGGGAGCTTTGACCTCTGATGTGGGTACCTTGGGAACGGCAACCCAGGACACTGCGGTTAGCGTGCCTCCGCTAGCCAGATCCCTCGACTCCTCTTTCAACGAATACGGATCCAACCTCGACGCTATCCCTCTGGCTTGCCAAGCCGGAGCTGGAGGAACCAAGGTGCCCCCCCCCCACAACAACCCTATGAACGAAGAACAAGAACTGGTGGTGCTGGGTGACAACGATCATACGCCGGGCCCAAAGAGGGGCTCCAACAGCGCGGGACGTCAACCTAAGAAGACGGCGGGGCGAAAGCCGACGTCCAAGGCTCCTCCTTCGGGGCCTGGGATTTCGGTGGAGCTGGGAGGCGATCTGGGGGCTGCTTTGGGTACGAACGGCAACAACAGCAAGGCCAAGAGATCGAGGGCGACCCCGGTGGCACAGCGGGCGCCGAGTGCGCGTGCCAAGGCCAAGCTTGGAGAACTGTCGTCCATGGAGAGCGCCCAGCTTCGCATCGCCGACAAGAACATGGAGGCCACAGGTAATCCCCCCCCCCTCTTTCCGCATTCTTAATGCCTTCTCAGATACTCATCTTGCGTCGATTCTGGACGACGCTGGTGTGGACGTGCCTAACCCCCCTGGGGCGGTTATCTCTCTTATTCGGGCGCGCGAAGAGGCGCAGGCCGCCCAGGCTGAGGCTGCTGCTAGGTGTGCATAGCCGATTAACCCCGAGTCTATCCCAGTTGGGGCTGGCGATAGCAGGGTGCCCAATGAGGATGCATCGATAGATGGGGTTGATGCACCTCCTTCTTCTCCGAGGGACCCGCAGGGGCGGGGACGGACGAAGAAGAAAGTGGCTAAGGTGATCACTTCTAGGGGCGTTCGCCTCCGTAATCGTATTATCTAGATGCGGTTCCTTTTCTGGAACATTCGGGGCTGCGGCCACTCTGGCCGCCGCACCCAGCTTCGTGAGCTCGTAGCTAAGGAACGTATCGATGTTATTGCTCTTCAGGAAACGATTAAGTTAGATTTCTCGCATAGGGATTTACTTGCCTTGGACCCTCTTCAACGGTTTGACTGGCATTGGCTTTCCTCTACGGGTCACTCCGGTGGCATCCTCATGGGTTGTAATCGGGATATCTGTGAGGTGTTAACTTGGGAGGTCGGGCTATTTTGCGTGTTTGTGACTACCAAACACAAGGGTACGGGCCTTACTTGGGTGACTATTTGCGTTTACGGCCCGGCTAATCACGACCGTTCTCAAGAGTTTCTCCATGAGTTATCTTTAGTAGTGAGTGCCAAACGCAATCTCAATCTACCTGTTGTGGTTGGGGGTGATTTCAACTTGATTCGCTCGGGTGCGGACAAAAATAATAACAATATTGACTGGACAAGGGTGTCCATGTTCAATCAGGCTATTGCTGCTGCTGTCCTGAGGGAAGCGGCTAGGACAGGAGCCAGGTACACCTGGACCAACAAACAGACTAATCCTGTCCGCAGTGTCCTAGATCGGGTGTTTTTCACCCGGGAGTGGGAGGCCCTATTCCCTCTTTGCTCGCTGGTGGCAGAGACTCGCATAGGGTTGGACCACATTCCGCAAATCTCCTCCTCAGGGGAGGACTTGATTAGGCGTAGCCAACGCTTTTATTTTGAAACGGCTTGGTTTGAGTGCGAGGGCTTTGAGCTTATGGTTCGCAACCGCTGGAACGACATTGTCTCAGCGATTGGACCTCAAAGATCCCCAGCGTGTCTTTGGACCGCTGGGGCGAGTAAGCTAAGGGCCTTTCTACGTGGCTGGGGAGCTAACCAAGGTAGTGTGTCCAAAAAGGAGCGGGCTAGGTTGGTGGATGAAATAGCTCGCCTAGACTTGGAAGCTGACATGCGGCCCTTCTCGGAGGTCGAATGGGCGCACCGTTATACCTTAGAAGACCAAGTCTTGGCCTTGCTCCGGGCTGAAGAAGAATACTGGCGCCGTAGGGGCAGCGTCAAATGGGTTACGAAAGGCGACGCGAACACTGGATATTTCCACGCTTATGCGAATGGTAGAAAGCGAAAAAGTACTATCCTACGCCTTCAATCCGAGTCGGGCCTGTTGCTCACTCAGGAGCAAATTACGTCCCACATCTATGAGTTTTTCATTGGCCTTCTGGGGACGGCCAGTGAAAAACCTCTTTGTCTCCGCTCGGATTTGTGGAATCCGGAGGAGCAGGTGTCGCAGGAGGAAAATGATTGCCTGGCGCTCTCTTTCCTTCCGGAAGAGATCGACACGGCCTTATTGGATATGAATAATGACACGACGCCTGGTCCAGACGGCTGGCCCGTGGAATTTTTCAAGAGATTCTGGCCCTTGCTAAAGCACCTCTTCTACGACATTATTAACGGTTTTGCCCTAGGAACTGTTGATATCTCGACCCTGAACTACGGTGCCATTAGTCTTATACCCAAAGTGAAAGGAGCGGACAACATTCGTCAGTTTAGACCAATCACTCTCATCAATGTGCCTTTCAAGCTCTGTGCTAAAGCATATGCGTCTCGTCTAGCCCCCATTGCGCAGCGCACTATTAGTCATAGCCAAACGGGCTTCCTTAAACATAGAAATATCTTAGAAGGCCCGATTGCTTTGCTGGAAATTGTCCATGAGCTTAAAAAGAATAAAACTAAGGGAGTTTTACTCAAGCTTGATTTTGAGAAGGCATATGACCGTGTGAACTGGGACTTTGTCCAGGAAGTCTTCCTCAAAAAGGGTTTTGAGGCAGGTTTTGTCCACCGCATTATGCACCTCGTGTCTAGTGGACACACGTCGATCACCATAAATGGAGAGATGGGCAAGTACTTCCGCAACAAGAGGGGACTCAGACAAGGGGATCCGAGCTCGCCTTTAATTTTCAACTTTGTGGCGGATGCACTTGCCGCGATGATTCGTCGTGCGTGTGCTGCTGGCCACATTTCTGGTCTTGTACCGCATCTCATACCAGGCGGTGTATCTCACCTTCAATATGCTGATGATACGCTCCTCCTCTTCGAACCCAATGACAGTAGTGTGGCCTCTATCAAACTCATTCTCCTGGCCTTCGAACTCATGTCGGGACTGAAGATAAATTTCCTCAAGAGTGAGGTCTTCACCATAGGGATGGATGACCGCTCGAGCTCCCATGTGGCTAACCTTCTTAACTGTAGACGTGGCGCCTTTCCGATCAAATATTTGGGCCTTCCAATCTCTTACCGCGGTCTCACCATCGCGGAGTGGGAACCTCTTTATGGGAAGGTGGCCAATCGTGTTAGCCCTTGGCGAGGGAGATTTCTGTCGTCTGCGGCAAGGCTCATCCTGACCAATTCGAGTCTGTCCTCTCTCCCTATGTTCATCATGGGTATGTACCTCCTAGCGGATGGGGTTCACGCCAAACTTGACACCCACCGATCTCGTTTCTTTTGGGAAGGAACGGGAGACAAAAAGAAATACCATTTGGTCAAATGGGCGGCAATCTGCCGACCCAAAAAGTTTGGGGGGCTTGGAGTTACCAACTCCAAGCTTATGAACGTTGCACTTTTATCCAAGTGGTGGTGGCGACTTGCGCAAAATGAATCTGGCCTCTGGGCCCGCATCCTTAAAGCCAAATATTATCCGGACGGCACGGTTTTTCAAGCAAAATCATCAGGATCAGCTTTCTGGAAAGGGATCCAGGCCGTGCGGCCGGCTTTCGCTCTTGGGGCACATTTCTCTATTAAGAATGGTGCCTCTACCCGCTTTTGGCTCGACCATTGGTGGGAGCATGCCCCTTTGTGGGAGTCGCATCCAGAGTTGTATCATCTTGCCACCGATCCCAACCTTATGGTTGCCGATGCTCTTCGTGTTAGCCCCCCGGCAATCACCTTCATCCGTGCGCTTGGGCCGGTGGAGGCTGCCAACTGGGATAACTTGGTGGTGGCTTGGAGAGATTTAGAGCTCTCCTCTGAACCTGACGCAATCTCGTGGAAACTATCGTCCTCTAAGTTGTTCACGGTCAAATCACTATACTACAAACTGTCCGACGGACCGGTGCTCTCCATGGTTAGGGGACTGTGGAAAGCAGGGCTGCCTTTGAAGATCAAAATCTTCATGTGGCAGATGATGAGAAATAGGCTTCCTTCCGCTGATAACGTGGCCAAGCGTAACGGACCGTCTGATGGCACTTGCACGCTGTGTGGGTTGGCCGAAGACGCTAACCATATTTTCTTCCAATGTGTGCTGGCCCGTTTTGCGTGGAGTGCGGTGAGGGATACTTTCGACAAAAATTGGCAACCCCACACTTCGAAAGACCTCTTAGAGATCCTGTCGGCCCAGAAAGGACCATCTGCTAGAGTCCTGTGGCGTTGCGTAGGGGCGCTTCTTTGGTCTCTTTGGTCCGTGCGTAACAAGTTTACGATCGAACATAAGTTCCCAAAGCACCCAGCTGATATATTATTCAAATGTCACATTTTTCTCCAGGTGTGGATGCCGTTGGGGAAAGCGCATGATGAACAAGTCATGACTGCCGTCATGGAGAAGATCAAAAGGATGACTTGCCAAACCCGACGAGATGATGGAACTACCTAAGCGTCTGCATGCTACTATCACTCGTGTTCTCCATGTTTTATCTTTTGTGTTGTGACTTTGTTGATGCCGGTGTGGCTTAAACTTGTAGTTTATCTACTTTTGGTCTGTAACCTTAACTGCTGTGCGATGACTTGCCCTGGTGGCTTTATTAATTTAAAGCCGGACGCACTCTGCGTCTATGTTCCAAAAAAAAAAAAAAAGAAAGCAAGGATTAGGCCGTGGACGGCTGCATAAGATTCGGCCATTCTCCACGGACCACGGGCATCCGACACCACAGCGCCAGTTGTGCCGGTTAATGTGTCTACATCAAAGTAGTCATCAACATTTAACACTTTGATAACTTTCACCACCCCACTCGGTGGCTTCCTCACACACATGATTTCTAATCTTTGGCTTCGCAGTTGATTGTTTGATTGGCTTTTGATTTTAGGTCCAAATCAAAAAAGCACACCACAATGATATACCCTCATCCGACGGCATCCGAATCCTTTTTTCTTCTTTCAGCATCAGAGCAGCTGTGCATGTCTCGTTCCCATTAATTC
>LR738710.1:549315259-549480885 GCA_902687465.1 Secale cereale
CCCCCCACCCCCTCCCTCCCGGATGAAAGTCCAAAATCCACATGATTGGATGGCGCTGATGACTTGTGCGTTGTACCCTTCATGAAGGCGATGTCTGGGGAGGCTTGGGTGTTCGGGAGAGGACTCGGGCGGAGGGGATGTGACCAGTGACAGCAGGTGGTGTTCGCGAAGGAGGAGCGGCATGGCATCTGGCACGTTGACAACGGCGGGTCTCAGCAGCATGGAGCAGCGGGGTCTCGCCGGTGGGCGTGTGATGATGGACGAGCGCATGATGGTGACGTTGTCTCGCGTCGTGGTGGCATCGACGGCAGTTAGACCGGGTAAGGTAGATGCAACAGTACAACACTGAGGATGGATTGATGGCACGTGGCAGCGGCGGCCTCATACCCGGCAGGCGTCCTGGTTGAGGAGTCCGCCGGACTGGTGGGTGCCCCATACCCGGCAGGTGTCCTGGTTGGGACCTCAGGTCTTAGATGTTAGGTTTGGCTGCAAGGTCTGTTTGGTTTTAGGCCCAGACTATCAGCATCCCTTCATCATTTGGATAGGAGTAGCGACAGATATTGCCTAGACGATGGCTTTAGTCTTACTGTTGTATGACTTTGCAAGATCTTATGTGAATAATTAATAAATGGCTACATACCTCATCCAGATGCAGATGTCGGAGGTCCTCCTTCTTTTTAAAAAAAAAGTTTGTTAATGGAAACTTGGAGAGCAAGTGAAAAGCTCTCCATTAATCTTGATCGACACGTTTCTTTTCACAAATGTAATAGAGATTACATTTATCATTCTATAGCCTTTTCTCCTTTATTTATACTACTAGATGACATGTTGTGTTCTCCAAAAAAATAGTGTTTTTGCCTCCCGCCGACGCCGCCGCAGGTCCGCCTCCTCTCCGGTGGTCTTACGGCCATGGGGGCGCGATGGATCTCGGCAAGGGTTCGCGGAAGGGCTTCGTTTTTAATCGTTTCTTTCAGTTTTGTTAGGGTTTGTGTCCTGCTCAGGAAGATGAGACGGCGGCGGCTTCTTGAAGATGGAATAAAGGTCTCCCCGCCTAGCCCCCGTTCCGGCGATGCATCTAGCATCGTTGGTGGGCGTATGGAGGTGTGTCTCCGGCGGATCTATCTTTGGTGGTTTTGCTCGGATCTCGTCGTTGTTCGTCACGTTTGTTTGTCTTCGGATTGGATCTTTCTGATCTACGTTATTCTTCATCTGCGACGGTTGCTGTTCTGGTGCGCTGGTCCTACGGGGCCTTAGCACGACGACTTCCCGACTGTCTACTACAAGTTGTGCCCGACTCCGGCGATGAAGGGGTGATGACGGCGACGCGTCTTCGGCTCGCTTCAGTGCTGGTAGTTGTCGCTAAGTGGTCAACGAATCTGGATGTAATTTATATTATTTCTGATATTCATTCTACTGCCATGATTAAGATAAATAGATTGGACATTATCTCGGAAAAAAAATGACATGTTGTGTTATTGACGAACAGACCAACCGCAACCGAAAAGTAAGTAAATTATGTGAGGTATTTTTTTCCCGAACTATCTACAAATTATCATACTCTCGTATTGTGTTTATCCGAGGAGCCGCGTAATACCCGCAAGTGCGAACATGAATCTCATGCAGGAGTTGCCTGCACTTTAGGAGGCATACATCGATGAAATATCCCTATAATACCACGTTTATACAACAAGCGTTAGGTCGGCGAATGATGCGCCAGGCTTACGACACTTCCTCTAGTTTTTTTTTTCTTTTTTAGGGAACGACACTTCCTCTAGTAGTAACTCCTTCCACAAGATGTAGGTCAAGATGGGCTCGATCCATGTTTGGATAACCACGCAGTTTCATAACCACATGAACAGTTGTGGGTCCCCAGTCAGAGAGGAGCAATCCATCGAATTCACCCTGGCTTTGGATGCCACTGGGCCTGGCCGGTTGGTCTAGTCACCTTGGTTTGCGGTCCTTCTGTGCTTCCTTGGTTGCTGAGTTTTGAACACATCAATGAGCGGTCAAGGTCAAAGGTGCAAGGGTGGTGCGAAAGGAAGATGGCATGCGCTGCAAAAGAAGTTTTCTTAAAATCAGTAGTCCAAGCTTTATCGGCCTTCTCTATGAGTTGTTTCAAACTCACAAAAGGTTTGTGCAAGAAACTGACGACGAACATGTCAAAATATTGGTGGGCTCGATCACTTGATAAGAAGGGAATGCACTGGCAGTCGTGAGATAAGATGCGTATCGCAAAGTCAAAAGGAGGACTCGGATTCCGGGATCTCGAAACCTTCGATGACGCGATGCTAGCCAAACAAGCATGGAGAATTCTTGATAATCCGAACAGCTTGTGTGCCCGTGTTCTTAAGGGAAGATACTTCCCAAATGAGGATTTTCTTAGTGCGGGTTGCCCCAAAAGTGTATCTAAAACTTGGAAGGCTATCATTGTCGGGAGAGAGATGCTCAAGAAGGGATTAATCCGACGAGTGGGAGATGGATCAACGACCGAAGTTTGGCATGACCACTGGATAGACGGGTCCACGTCCATGATTCCAATGGGAGCACTCAAGCCGAGCTCGATACAGCTAGTGGCTGATTTAATTGATCCGGAGGCAAACCAGTGGGATGTAGATACCATCTGGAGTGTGTTTTTTCCCCGGATGAAGATGCAATTTTGGCCATGCCTAGAGCGAGAGCACGGGCCAGATATATGGGCATGGGCTTGGGAGAAGTCTGGCATTTTCACAGTTCGGTCAGCTTACCGGCAGACGATGCAAACCAAGCTACAGCTGACGACAACGATGGGTTCATCTTCTGGAGATGAAGGAGTATGGCGTGCACTATGGAAGCTCAATGTGCTTCCTAAGATTCGGTTGTTATGGTGGCGAGTGCTTAAAGCTTTCCTACCTAACTACAGCGAGCTCCGACGACGACATATCAAGCAGTTACCGAATTGTCCCTTGTGTGGGAATGAAAATGAAACTTTGTTTCATTCTCTAATGGAGTGCGATCATGCTTTGCGATTCCGGGAAGCGGCTGAGCGGTTCTTTGATATACGTATCCCGAGGCTGAAACCGATGACATGGTCTAGTGATCTAATTGATCATAAGCTATTTAAGCAGGAAGAGGCTACTATTATGATTACAGTGATGTGGGCAGTGTGGCACTCAAGAAACAACTATACGCATGGAGATCAGGAGTATCAGCCGGTACAATCCATGATCATCATCGAAGAGATTGTGCGAGCTCTGGAACTCCCAGCTACCGTCAAAACCAAGGCCGTTAACCTCTCTAGGTGGCAGCCACCGGATGAGGGATGGGGAACGGGTTTTGTTGCCCGTGATCACCATGGATATTTTCTGAGAGCGGGAGGCTCAAGGTACGAGGGGACGACTGATCCTTTGACTCTTGAACTACTTGCCTGCAGAGATGCGCTTTCCATGGCATATGATATGGGTCTACACCAAGTTCAAGTCGAAACAGAATGTCAGGAAATCATACGGCTGAGGAGGCTCCGCAGAAATCATCATGTTATCATCTGTTGCGAGAGATGAAAGTGTTGGGTACTTTTTTTAGGGATTTATGCTACGGTTCGCCAGCCGGCGTTGTAATACGGTGGCTCACCAGGTAGCTAGACAATATTTAGAGCTTTCTATACATATGCTTGTATATGAGACAATCTCTGGGTGGCTGGCTGATTCTTTGCGGCCAGACATGCTAGCGCCAAATGAATAAAGAGCCAACTGGCGTTTTAGCTTCAAAAAAAGGTATAAGGTTGACGTGTGGTTCGTGGTTCAAATTAGCGGTTGGTGGCATGGTGGGTCGGTCGTTTGTCTGTGTTGAACGTGACATATTGTACTTGCTATTTCTACAATCTCTAGCCTTGTATAGTTGACTCCTAGAGATATGATAGGATTAGATTCCTTGTCACGCAAGGCATCTCGTGTATATATTGTGATCACCTCCGAGGAATACAATTGAGTTGCATCCCATAATCTTTCTACATGGTATCAGTTTTTCTGCGATCTTCCTCGCTTTTGCTCTCCCGCAGCCGCCGCTCCTTCCCGTAGCCGTCGCTGCCACCCCCTCCAAACCCTAGTGCCGTCGCCGCTACCTCCTCCGTAGCTGCCGCCACCTCCTCCTCCCAATCCACACCCCAAGCCACCGCCGCTACTCCTTCCTTCTGTAGCCGCCGCCCACTCCCCAAACCCTACCACCGCAGCCGCCGCCGCTTCTTCTTTCTCCTACCACCTAAAATCCTAGCCACCTCATTCTCCTCTCCGCCACCATGTCCCGCTCCAAGGCCGACCTTTTCGATGCTGGTTCTTTTGCCGGCGCCATGTTCACCTCCGACCGCCTCAACGAGCTCCACATCAAGGACCACGTACCCGTCATCCTCGACCTCGACTCGCCATCCTACAACGCGTGGCGCACCTACTTCGTGTTGCTGTTCCGCTCCTACCGTCTCATCGAGCACGTTGACGGGAGTGTGGACATCCCCGACATGAAGGACGACGACGAGTGGCTCGTCGTGGATGCCTGCATCGTCAAGTGGCTCTTCCTCTCCATCTCCGCCGGTCTCTTCAACCTGGTGAACACCCGTGATCCGTCGGCGCACGGTATGTGGACACGACTGTGCGATCTCTTCCTCGACAATCAACTCCAGTGTCGCTTTTTCCTCCAAGGGGAGTTCTTCACTATGCAGCAGAACGATCTCTCGATCGACGACTACTGCACGCGGTTGAAGGTTCTCGCCGACGAGCTGCGCGACATCGGCATGACCATCGACGACTCCGTCCTCCTCACCAACCTCCTTCGAGGCCTCCACCCCGACCTTGGCCAGTCCGCCGCCAACCTCTCCCTCATCATGCCGACATACGCCAAGGCGGTCACGTATCTTCGCATGAAGGAGAAGCGCCTTCGCCACTCCACTCAGCAAGCAACACACACCGCCCTCCATGTCGGCCTCGCCGCGGGCCACAGCGCGCCTTCCGCCCCGCCCGCACCACGTGCGCCTGCTCCGACTCCGCCTCCCGTGTCTGCCCCCACGGGTGGCCGCAAGCAGAAGGGTCGGGGGGGGTCGGGCCCGCAACTCCAACCAGGCGACACGCCTTCCCGCGCCCGCCGCAACTCCAACCCCGCCCTGGCTGTCGGGGTACATCCCCTGGACGGGGGTGGTGCATGCTTATTACATGCCCATCCCCCGCCCTCCTGCTCCAAGCATCCTCGGCGCGCGCCCGGCTTCTCACCAGGCTCTACTGACCGCTCTCGCACCCGGTCCCGTAGCATATGGTGGTGTTGCGGCCTATGGTGGTGTCGCGCCCCACGGCGGTCCTCCGGCGCATACGACAGGGCACACGGTGGCATTTGGGATCCCGCCCTCCTCGCCGCTCTTCATGCCACCCCTTCACCAAGCAATTACGGTGGTGGTGGCGATTGGTACATGGACACCGGCGCCGCCGCTCACATGGCCAGTAACCCCGGTATCCTCTCCCGTGCATCTCCCTACCCCTTCAATTCTCGTATCGTGGTCGGTGATGGGTCTTCTCTTCCCATCACCCATCATGGTTCGTCCTCCCTTCCGTTTTCCTCTTCCCCCTTAACTCTTAATAATGTGCTCGTTTCTCCATCCTTAATCAAAAACCTATGCTCTGTTCGTACACTGACTCGTGAAAATTCTGTCACTGTTGAGTTTGACGCTCTTGGTTTCTCTATCAAGGATGCTCGCTCCCGGAGGGTTCTGCACTAATGTGATTCCCCTGACGACCTCTACCCATGCGGGCCTACGACGAGTGGCGGCCCGGTTGCTCTTCACACGGACGTCTCACTTTGGCATGCTCGACTTGGTCATCCCGACGCCGACGCTCTCCACAAAATTTTGAGCATTTTTTCCTTTTCATGTAATAAATCAGCAGCACACACTTGTCATGCTTGTCATGTTGGAAAGCACGTTCGCTTACCGTTTCCCTCATCCACATCAGTAGCCACTTTTCCCTTTGATGTTATTCATTGCGATGTTTGGACATCTCCAGTGTCGAGTAATTCGGGCTTATCATATTATCTTGTGATTTTAGATGATTTTTCTCACTTCACTTGGACTTTTCCGTTACGCCGTAAATCCGACGTCGCCTCCACCCTCCACTCATTCTACGCTTACGTCCATACCCACTTTCATCGCACCATTGCTCATCTTCAAACGGACAACGGAAAAGAATTTGATAATCTCGCCATTCGCCATCTTCTCTCTACTCATGGCATTATCTTTCGCCTCACATGTCCTTATACATCCCAACAAAATGGTCGAGCAGAACGTGTACTTCACACCCTTAATGAGAGTGTTCGTGCTTTGCTTTTCCATGCACACATGCCTGCTAGGTTCTGGCCTGATGCTCTTGATACTGCCACGCTCCTTCTTAACATCCAGCCTTGCAAACCACGATGGCACTACACTCCTCATCATCACATGTTCGGGTCTCCTCCATTCTATGACACGTCTTCGCTTGTCTATGCTACCCCAACATAACAGCCACTGCTCCACACAAACTTGCTCCTCGGTCTCTCGCCTGTGTGTTCCTTGGTTACCAACCCAACACCAAAGGCTTTTGCTGCTACGACCCCGTCTCTCGACGCGTATTCGTCTCGCGGCTCGTTTACTTTGACGAGGCTGTTTTTTTCCATTTGAGCAGGTTCATTCGACAGTGGGACCACCTCCGGAGACCGGCCCTCGTCGGTCATGTGGCGCCCTTGCACTTCCTGTGCCGCGGCCACCCGCTTCCTCGGCAGCCCGTCTGGTCTTCCCGACCGGGCCCTCATCGCCGGCCGTCGTACAGCCGGCCTCATCTTCGTGTTTCCAGGAGGAGCGAACCTCTTCCCCGCTGGCCTCGCCTCCAGCCCATGCAGGCGCGATGGCCCATCATCACCTTTGGCCGTCGCCACCCCTGCGGCGTCACCCTTCGCGGGGTCCTCTACGCCAACTGCGGCCTCGCCCGCCGGCTCATCGTCCCTGCCCGCGGTCTCACCCGCGGACCCGTCATCGCCACCCGCGGCTCCGGCTGCGGACTCGTCGCCACCGCTTTCTGTGGTCTCCTCGGCGGTCTCGCCCGCTCCCTCGGTGTATGCGGACTCATCGCCTCCGCCATCTGCGGCCTCACCCGCGGCCGCCTCGGTGCATGCTGTCCCCTCCATGGCCTCGCCATCGACCGCCTCTGCCCCGCGGCTGAGGCTCCACCACGCCGACGGCCTCGGCCTCCGCCTCCGCCACCTCATCATCATATGGTGACGCGTGCTAAGGATGGCATTCATCAGCCGAATCCTCGGTACCACAACCTCAGTGTTACAGCTATCTCTCCGGTACCGCGCTCGGTGCGCTCCGCTTTGAGCGACCCGCGCTGGCTCGCGGACATGCGCGCTGAGTATGACGCCCTTGTCGCCAACAGGACCTGGACGCTGGTTCCTCGTCCTCCCGACGCCAACATCATTACCGACAAATGGGTGTTTCGGCATAAACTTCTCCCGGATGGCTCTCTGGACAGGTACAAGGCTCGATGGGTCGTACATGGATTTGCACAACATGCTGATGTCGACTTTTCGGAGACTTTCTCTCCGATTGTTAAACCCGCCACGATTCGTGTTGTTCTTCAGCTCGCCGCCTCTCGACACTGGCCAGTTCATCAGCTCGACATCAACAATGCTTTCCTCTACGGTCATCTTCAGGAGCGTGTTCTCTGTTAGCAGCCAGCTGGTTTTGTTGATCCCACTCGTCCTAATGACGTTTGCCTGCTCTCACGATCTCTCTTGGCCTGAAACAGTCATCTCGTGCGTGGTATCAACGCATTGCAGCATTCCTCACTGCTATCGGGTTTCGCAGCACTACCTCTGACACGTCGCTATTTGTGCTTCATCGAGCTGATCATGTCGCCATGCTTCTCCTATATGTTGATGATATCGTCATCACCGCCTCTCGTGCGGATGTTCTTCGTGACATTATTGGACGCCTTGGTTCTGAGTTTCGGCTGAAGGATTTGGGCGCTCTACACTTCTTCCTCGGCATTAATGTGCGACGCGATGCCTCCGGATTTTTTTCTTCATCAAGGGCAGTATGCTCTTGATCTCTTGGATCGTGCTGGCATGATCGACTGCAAACCTATTGCTACTCCTGCCGAGGCCAAGCCGAAGCTCTCTGCCACTGCTGGACAGCCTGCCACTGACGCCGCTCTCTACCGCAGTATTGTTGGTGCTCTTCAGTACCTCACGCTCACCAGACCAGACATTCAGTTTGCCGTGCAGCAAGTTTGCTTGCACATGCACTCGCCTTGTGATGTTCACTGGTCTCTGGTCAAGCATATTCTCCGGTACATTCGTGGTACACCGACTTTCGGCCTTCGTCTTCGTGCTTCCGCCTCCACCGAGCTCTTTGCCTACACTGATGCAGATTGGGCCGGCTGCCCTGACACTCGGCGTTCCACGTCAGGTTATTGTGTCTTCTTCGGCGACTCTCTCATCTCGTGGTCCTCCAAGCGACAGCCCACCATCTCCCGCTCGAGTGCCGAGGCTGAGTATTGTGTCGTTGCCAACGTTGTTGCCGAGATATGTTGGCTTTGTCAACTACTTGGCGAACTTCGGGTTTCCATCCCAAAAGTTACGGTGGTTTACTGTGATAATGTTTCAGCCACCTACCTCGCGGCTAATCCGGTGCAGCACAAGCGCACCAAGCATATTGAACTTGATGTTCACTTCGTCCGCGAGAAGGTTCAGTTGGGTCAACTTCAAGTTCGCCATGTACCGACCACCCAACAGTTTGCTGACATTATGACCAAAGGGCTTCCAGCTGCTGCATTCCAGGAGTTCTGTTCCAGTCTTTGCATCGCCGACGCCGATGCTTCGACTGCGGGGTGATATGTCTCCAACGTTTCTATAAATTTTTAATGTTCCATGCTATTATATTATCCTTCTAGGATGTCTTATGGGCTTTATTATACACTTTTATATGATTTTTGGGAGTAACCTATTAACCCAGAGCCCAGTGCCAGTTTCTGTTTTTCTCCTGTTTTAGGGTTTTACAGAAAAGGAATATCAAACGGAGTCCAATTGACGAGCCAATTTTTTATGATTTTTTCTGGACTAAAAGAAGCCCCCGAAGCAAAAGAGTTGGGCCAGGAGAGCCACGGGCTGCCCTCGAGGGTGGAGGGCGCGCCCTGGGAAGGTGGTGGCGCCCTCCTATCTCGAGGACAGCCCAGAAGCTTCCCTGACGTGGGACCTACGCCAAAAATTCCTATAAATACTGAAACCTTTGGAAATTAACCTAGATCGGGAGTTCCACCGCCGAAAGCCTCTGTAGCCACCGAAAACCAATCTACACCCATTCTGGCACCCTGCCGGAGGGGGGGGGAATCCCTCTCCGGTGGCTATCTTCATCATCCCGGCGCTCTCCATGACGAGGAGGGAGTAGTCCACCCTCGGGGCTGAGGGTATGTACCAGTAGCTATGTGTTTGATCTCTCTCTCTCACTCTCTCTCTCTCTCTCTCTCTCTCTCTCTCTCTCTCTCTCTCTCTCTCTCTCTCGTGTTCTTGAGATGGCACGATCTTGATGTATCTTGGGCTTTGCTATTATAGTTGGATCTTATGTTCCTTCTCCCCCTCTACTCTCTTGTAATGGATTGAGTTTTCCCTTTGAAGTTATCTTATCGGATTGAGTCTTTAAGGATTTGAGAACACTTGATGTATGTCTTGCACGTGCTTATCTGTGGTGACAATGGGATATCGTGTGATCTACTTGATGTATGTTTTGGTGATCAACTTGCGGGTTCCATGACCTTGGGAATCTATGCATAGGGGTTGGCACACGTTTTCGTCTTGACTCTCCGGTAGAAACTTCGGGGCACTCTTTGAAGTACTTTGTGTTGGTTGAATAGATGAATATGAGATTGTGTGATGCATATCGTATAATCATGCCCACGGATACTTGAGGTGACAATGGAGTATCTAGGTGACATTAGGGTTTTGGTTGATTTGTCTCTTAAGGTGTTATTCTAGTATGAACTCTATGATAGATTGAACATTACTACCGACTCTTGAATAGATCGATCAGAAAGAATAACTTTGAGGTGGTTTCGTACCCTACCATAATCTCTTCGTTTGGTCTGCGCTATTAGTGACTTTGGAGCGACTCTTTGTTGCATGTTGAGGGCTAGTAATATGATCCAATTATGTTATTATTGTCGAGAGAACTTGCACTAGTGAAAGTATGAACCCTAGGCCTTGTTTCCTATCATTGCAACACTATTTATGCTCACGTTTACCACTTGCTACCTTGCTGTTTTTCTATTTTCTTATTACAAAAACCTATATCTACCATCCATATTGCACTTGTATCACCATCTCTTCGCCGAACTAGTGCACCTATACAATATACCATTGTATTGGGTGTGTTGGGGACAAGAGACTCTTTGTTATTTGGTTGCAGGGTTGTTTGAGAGAGATCATCTTCATCCTACGCCTCCCACGGATTGATAAACCTTAGGTCATCCACTTGAGGGAAATTTGCTACTGTCCTACAAACCTGTAAGGGCATATTTCTCCCTAAGTAGTTTTGGTGATTGATGACATTGCATTTGCGGACTAATCGTTAATTCTAAGCTCCTACAGATTTATCTCACCTAGGCACAAGACGATTGCTTACCCCTCGTATTCGATGGAAGATGGTGTTTCCTTTTTGCTCCCTGTCGGTGGCTTTGAGTAATAGGAAAGCCGTACTATTAAGAGGGGGTCCGTTTCGGAAAGGTTAGGGTGGAATCAACACGTACACATCTTACTCCCACACCACCTTTCCCTTGCTTCTCTGGAGTTCCAACTGTTTATTATTGTATATGCAAACCATGACTTCTTAACTAAAACATCTGCCTGGCAAGCGGTAGTACCGCTCCATAAGCGGTAGTACCGCACAGCCACACGGTAGTACCGCCTGAAGACACGGTAGTACCGCACCAGCGGTAGTACCGCGGCTCCAGAACGGTAGTACCGTGTATCTGGCCCGGCACTGTATTAAGTGCGGAAGTAGGTGCGGAAGTAATTTTTTACTTCCGCATCCTATGCGGTAGTACCGCTTGCTCCAAGCGGTAGTACCGCGTCGTGTTTTGCTACTACCGTATTTCTACGGATGTAGCCATGGATGTAATTTATTTCATCCGTGGCTATTATCTTCTGTCTTGTTTTTGCCTAGCGGTAGTACCGCTCAGCAAGCGGTAGTACCGCAACTTACGTGCGGTACTAACGCTCTCTGCGGGCAGAAAACGTGCATAACGGTTGGATTTGCTCTCCCACTATATATAGGGGGTCTTCTTCTCCAAGAAGACTTACCTCTTCCCCCACATACTCCATTGTTGCTCCAAAGCTCCATTTCCGCCCGATCTCTCTCCCTAGCCAATCAAACTTGTTGATTTGCTCGGGATTGCTTGAGAAGGCATCGATCTACACTTCCATCAAGAGATATTTGATTCCCCCCACTAATCCCTTGCGGATCTTGTTACTCTTGGGTGTTTGAGCACCCTAGACGGTTGAGGCCACCTCGAAGCCATATTCCATTGTGGTGAAGCTTCGTGGTTTCGTTGGAAGCCTCCGAGTTGTGGAGATAGCCCCAACCTTGTTTGTAAAGGTTCGGTTGCCGCCTTCAAGGGCACCACTAGTGGATTCACGGCACCTTGCATCATGTGAGGGCGTGAGGAGAATATGGTGGCCCTAGTGGCTTGTTGGGGAGCATTGTGCCTCCACACCGCTCCAACGGAGACGTACTTCCCCTCAAAGGGAAGGAACTTCGGCAACACATCCTCGTCTCCATCGGTTCCTCTTGTGGTTATTTCTTACCTTTACTTGTGCAAGCATTACTTGTTTAACTCCTATAGCTTCCTTGTGAAGTTGTTATCTTTACTTTCCATTAGTTGTCATCTTAGTAGATTATCTAGACAACTTACTTTGACGCTTAATTTAAAGTGGTTAAGAAAAGCTAAAAATTGTTAGTTGCCTATTCACCCCCCCCCTCTAGTCAACCATATCGATCCGTTCAAAACCTCTGCACTTGGAGGCCCAACAACGTCTACAAGAAGAAGGTTGCATAGTATACATCAAGCTCTTTTCTGGCGCCGTTGTCGGGGAGGTGAGTGCTTGAAGGTATATCTTTAGATCTTGCAATCGAATCTTTTAGTTTCTTGTTTTATCACTAGTTTAGTTTATAAAAGAAAACTACAAAAAAATGGAATTAAGGTTACCTCATATGCTTCATCTTTTTAATATCTTTCGTGAAAATGATGGGAAGGAAAATTGTGCTCAAGTACTAGAAGAAGAATTACATAGAATGCTTGGCATAAAATATGTGCATGATGAGCATGATTGCAATGTTGTTAGTATGAATTCTTTGATTACCCATGATGCTAATGATATGCAAAGCCACAAGCTTGGGGAAGCTATGTTTGATGAAGATGATATTTTTAGTCCCCAAGTTTTGATGAGCAAATTTATTATGATGAAAGCATGCCTCCTATTTATGATGATTATATTGATGAAAGTGGATTTGGAAAGGTCATGACTTTATTTAGTGATGAATCCACTATTTCGGAAGAGGTTCCAATTGATTATGAGAACAAAGTTGCTATCTATGATGATTATTGTGATGACTTCTATGCTATTAAGAGTAATGATAACCATGAAAATTGTCATCATGATATTGGTTTTCAATTGGATTATGCTTCACATGATAGTTATTTTGTTGAGTTTGCTCCCACTACTATGAATGAGAATAAATTTGCTTATGTGGAGAGTAGTAAAATTTCTATGCAGGTAGATCATGAAAAGAATGCTTTATGTGCTGGTTATATTGTTGAATTCATTCATGATGCTACTGAAAATTATTATGAGGGAGGAACATATGCTTGTAGGAATTGCAATAATATCAAGTTTCCTCTCTATGTGCTTAAAGTTTTGAAGTTATGCTTGTTCTGCCTTCCTATGCTAGTTGATATTGTTCCCATAAGTTGTTTGCCCACAAAATCCCTATGCATAGGAAGTGGGTTAGACTTAAATGTGCTAGTCATATTCTTCATGATGCTCCCGTTATGTTTTAATTCTTATCTTTTATGCGAGCATCATTGAAATCATCATGCCTAGATAGGGGCGTTAAACGATAGCGCTTGTTGGGAGGCAACCCAACTTTATTTTAGTTTCTTTGTTTTTTCTGCTGTTAGTGAATAAATATTGCATCTAGCTTCTGTTTAGATGTGGTTTCATGTTTTGTTTAGTGTTTGTGCCAAGTAGAACCTTTGGGAAGACTTGTGTGAAGTTTATGTGATCTTGCTGTGAAAAAACAGAATCGTTAGCGCTCGCTAAAGTGGTCTTCAGATTTTACTGGAGCGTGATTTTTAGTTTATTCTTTTTGCAGATGATTGGTAGATAAATTTCGCAAATTTATCAATATAGTTTGAATTGGTTGGAGTTCCAGAAGTAGGCGAAAACTGCAGATTACTACAGACTATTCTGTTTTTGACAGATTCTGTTTTTCGTGTGCTGTTTGCTTATTCCGATGCATCTATGAGTAGTATTGGAGGATATGAACCATAGAGAAGTTGGAATACAGTAGGTTTAAAACCAATATAAACAAAGAATGAATTCATTGCTGCACCTTTGAGCAGTGGTTTGCTTTCTTATACTAACGGAGCTCACGAGAATTTTTGTCTAAGTTTTGTGTTGTGAAGTTTTCAAGTTTTGAGTATTGCTTTGATGGACTATGGTACAAGGAAGCAAAGGCCTAAGCTTGGGGATGCCCATGGCACCCCAAGGAATTCAATATAATCAAAATCCTAAGCTTGGGGATGCCCCGGAAGGCATCCCCTCTTTCGTCTTCATCCATCGGTAACTATACTTGGAGCTATATTTTTATTCGCAACATGATATGTGTTTTGCTTGGAGCGACTTGTATAATTTGAGTCTTTGCTTGTTAGTTTGTCAAAATCATCCTTGCTGGACACACCTATTTTAGAGAGTTAAATATGGCCTAGAAATTGTTAGAACACTCTATATGCTTCACTTATATCTTTTGAGTTGAATAGTTTTTGCTCTAGTGCTTCACTTATATCTTTTAGGGCACGGTGGTGGTAATATTTTGTAGAAATAGATGAACTCTCATGCTTCACTTATATCCTTTGAGAGTCTATTAAAACAGCATGGTAATATGCTTAGGCTATAAAACTAGTCTTCACATGATAGACATCCAATATCAATGTAGTAAAAAACTTTCACACTAAGTGCATTGAATATGATGAGAAGTTGGATGCTTGATAAATGTTTTGAGATATGAGGATAGTGATATTAGAGTCATGCTAGTGGAGTTATTATGAAATTGAGAAATGCTTGTGTTAAGGTTAGTGATTCCCGTAGCATGCACGTATGGTGAACCGCTATGTGACGAAGTTAGAGCATGAGGTATTTGTAAAGTATCAACCTTTGTGTGGAGGTCGGGGGCGCGCGATGGTTAACTCCTACCAACCTTCCCCCTAGGAGCATGCGTTTGTTTTGATGACTCGTAGATTTTTGCAATAAGTATATGAGTTCTTATGATTAATTTTGAGTCCATGGATTATACACACTGTCAGGGATATGACTATCGGGTATAAACCGGCCAGGAGGGTCCGGATTATGCTGGTAAGATTATATTATCAGAAGCCCAGCAGAGTATGTAACAGGAGGTTATAGCCCGTAGAGGTTTAGGGCCCATGTATAAGGCCCATGGTCTGTAAACCGTCGTACCATGTAACTTGGGATGTAAGAAAGAAAGAGTAGAGACCGAGGCGGACACATTTATGAGCCGGCCTCGGGACTCTGTAAACCGGACCAGGCATCGCCTCCTATATAAAGGGACGTCCCGGCGATGGTTCAGGACAAGAAACAATAGCTCGAGACACAGGCAAAGCGGATTCACTCCCTGGTCATCGAAGCCCAAGCAATACCACACCAAACTAGACGTAGGCTTTTACCTTCATCGAAGGGGCCGAACTAGTATAAAACTCCCTGTGTCCTTCGTCTGCTTTAACCCCTTTAAGCTAACCCGGGCGATGGCCTCACGACTAAGTCCTTTCACCAGGACATCTGCCGTGCTAAATCCATGACAGTTGGCGCCCACCGTGGGGCTATCGCACGATGGTTTTGAGTTCTTGAAGGGCAGCTTTGAAGGGCTCAAGGGTTACGCAGTTGGCCGGATGACCAAGAGTTGTCGCGGCCGGATCTACATCGACGATGCAGGCTAGGGCCCCGAGGCCGATTCAATTGAATACGGGTACCGGGTCCCCATCGGCGGCATCCACGTCTTCATCGGCAAGATCGGCGAACCGGGCCCTGAGTCGGACATCTTCCCCAACGTCGTTGAGCCGGCTCAGCGTGTGAGATCAGTCCGGATTCAGCCCGCCGTGAAGCACGTCTTCGTCGGAGCAGTACTTGGAGTACAAGCCGAGGACGGATCGGATTCGGGTGGCGAGACAGTTTTCTATTCCGGCGATGGATCTTCATCTGGAGAGACCGAATCTTTGTATCTGTTGCAGGACGGCCGGTCTGAGGGTGTGTCCGATGGCGATAGTATTCCGGACCCCTTCGATCCGCTGAACAGGGTTGATGTTTTCATGGCCGGGTCACAACCCATGCAGCAACCCTCAATGACTGGGGCGTTAACCTCCGAGGCAATGGGGGGCAGAGCTGGAGACCTTCCCCCGTCGCCTTCTGACGTCCTATCCACCCTAGTCGACACTTTGACAACACTCGCAATAGGAGAGGTAGCCCAGGCTGACAAGGAGCAGCATGATGCAGAGATCGCTCAGGTGAGGAACCGGATTGAGCGGGCTAAGTTGGATCTGGATGCAGAGAAAGCCATGATGGCTACAAGACAGGCAGAGCTAGATTCCCAAGCTTTCCGACTCAGGTTAGATCAGAACGCTTCGCAGGAAGTAATGAACAGAAGACAACAATCTCGTTTGCCGCCAGTTTATGAGGCAAGGAATCTCTTCAGCACACCAAGAGCAGGAACCAGTAACTATGCAGAGGTAAACCGGGGAGGAGCCCCTGGAACTGGCACGTCGGTTCAGCCGCCCGCTGTAGAGCCAAACCACCAAGTTGTGCCAACGCAGCACGTGCCCACCCCTCCCGGCCACTATTCTAACCCGTTGGACAACATTATCGCCGCAGCTTCACGGCTGGCCGCCTTTCCCATTGAGGGGACGCCCCCCATAGCAATGGAGGCACGACGGGCCAAAGAGCTCCTGGACACGGCGCTAACTCAGCAGCAAGCTTATTCGTACAGCCGGGAGAGGATTCATTCAACCCCCCGCCCAAGCCGGAGTTATACGAGGCACATGGATGAACCGGCCGTATCCAGTAGCGCACGGAGGCGACATCGGCAAAGGCAGGATAATCCGGCAGGAGCAGGAGAACATGCACAAGAGGCGGCGGATCAGGCCAGGCATACGACTTATAACGACGCCCATCAGGCAACACCGGTTCACAATACCACCACAGTCGACACGGGGATCATGTCCAGTTCCTTGGGGGCGCAGTGTCTCATCCCCGCTTTACGGAACGTGAAGTTACCCAAGGACTTCAAAGGTCCACGAAAGGTACCCAACTACACGACAGATCTGGCTCCGGAGGCATGGGTGGAAAGTTATGAGATGGCCATGGAGATGCTCGACGTGGACGAAGCTGGATGCGCCAAATACTTCACAATGATGCTTGAAGGCACGGCCCGGACATGGCTAAAGGGTTTACCACCTAACTCCATCGGATCATCGGGGGAGTTGCATCACCGGTTTATCAATAATTTCAAAGACACGTGCAAGCAACCGATGTCCGTAGTTGACTTAGCAGCCTGTGTTCAAGGAGAACAAGAGACCAGCAGCAGTTGGGTGCGGCGAGTGTCAGAAATTTTGCACTCCTCCAATAGCATCAATCCAAGCACGGCTATAGTAACCTTGGAAGGCAATTGCCGGTTTGAGCCTCTGAGGCAGAATCTGGGACGGCTCAAACGTGATTGCAATGACATGGGAATGCTCATGGGCGCTTTGGTAAAGTATGGGGACTCTGATAACACTAATTATCCAGATACAGACGGAGACAAGTCCGGGAAGGCAAGCAAAAATGGTAAACCGGCGCAGGCCAATCCGGCGGGCACAAGTTACAATGGCAAGCGAAAAGCGGAGGGCAGCTCAGACTTTGTGGCCAATACCAACGTTCAAGACAACGGGCAGCACCGCAAGGATAGACCGCCCCCGCGCAACGGCAAGCCACCTATTAATCTAGATCGCCAGTTGAACGTGCCTTGCCCAAAGCACGGTACAGAGGAAAACCCGGCTACGCATCTCTGGAAAGACTTCTTTATTATGCAAGAGTTTATGAAACAGACCAAGTATAACCATGCCCCCCCCCCGGCGGGTCGGGTCCCAGTTTTCAAGGTCCGGGTTATCAGGGTGGTGGATCTGGATCAGGATACCACGGCGGTAACAACAACCACAATGGCAACAATCAGCATCAACATAACCAGCAACATGGTCAGGGTGGATACAACAATCAAGGGAATCAACAGCGTCAGCAGCAGCAGCAATCCGGATATCTGAATAATCCGAAGGAGCTAAGCAGTGGGCAATATCATGTTTTCACCACAAGTCTGTGCAAACGGGATCAAAAGATCCTGAAGAGAGCAGTACACTCTGTTGAACCGGCGATACCACGTTTTTTACGTTGGTCTGAGCAACCCATTGTATGGAGCAGAGAGGATCACCCGCCACGGGTTGATAATCCGGGTCAGCTGGCCTTAGTGGTGGCACCACAGGTGGGTGGTTACAAGTTCACAAAGGTGCTTATGGATGGAGGCAGCAGCATCAATATCCTATACTATGAGACTTTCCGACGTATGGGGTTGACAGATAAGAAGCTCCGACAGTCCAACACAGTGTTCCATGGAGTGGTGCCCGGTAAATCAGCTTACCCAGTTGGAAAAATCGATCTGGAAGTTACCTTTGGGGATGAGCATGACTCTAGATCGGAGACGGTGACCTTTGAGGTTCTAAAAATCAGGAGCCCATATCATGCTCTGTTTGGGAGACTGGTTTACGCCAAGTTCATGGCTAGACCGTGTTATGTTTATCTGCAGCTCAAGATGCCGGGTCACAAGGGAACCATCACGGTTCACGGGAGCCGTAAGATCGCGTTGGAGTGCGAGGAAGGAGACGCATCATATGCTGAGGCAGTTTCTGCTACATAGGAGCTGAAGTTTTATAAGGACAATGTTGACCCGGAAGATATGTCCCCGTTGAAGAAGCCAACGACAGAGCATGATCCGGCATTGAAGTTTAAATCGGCAGAGGAAACCAAGCAGGTTGACTTTGTTCCGGGCGATTCATCCAAGCAGTTCACTATCAGCGCTAACCTAGACCCCAAATATGAAAGCGCGCTCATCGAGTTCATCCGTGAGAACTGGGATATCTTTGCATGGAAGCCTTCTGACATGCCATGTATACCGAGGGAACTCGCTGAGCATAGTCTTAATATTGACCCGAAGTTTAAACCGGTCAAGCAGTATTTGCGCCGCTTCAATGAGGAGAGGCGCAAGGCTATAGGTGAAGAAGTGGCTAGGCTCTTGGCCGCAGGTTTCATAGTTGAGGTGTTTCATCCAGAGTGGTTGACTAATCCGGTACTGGTGCTCAAGAAAAACGGAACCTGGAGGATATGTGTTGACTACACAGACATGAACAAAGCTTGCCCAACTGATCCTTTTGCTCTCCCCCATATTGATCAAATTATTGATGCTACGGCGGGAAGCTAAACCGGCGTGTATCAATGATGTTCAGCGCGTGGCGGGCCGTATTGCAGCGTTGATTCGTTTCATCAGCCGTTTAGGAGAGAAGGCAATCCCGCTTTACCAGACGATGAAAAATACGGACCAGTTTGTCTGGAGCGATGCTGCAAACGCTGCGTTCGAGGATCTGAAGCGGCAATTGGCAGAATCGCCAGTCCTTGCTGCCTCGGTTGACAAAGAGCCGCTGTTGTTGTACGTGGCCGCCAATGCCCGTGCAGTCAGCGTGGCCATTGTGGTGGATCGCAAAGAGGCAGGCAAAGAATATCCGGTTCAACGACCGGTTTATTACATCAACAAAGTACTCATCGAGTCGAAACAAAGATATCCACACTGGCAGAAGCTGGTATATGGCGTGTTCATGGCAAACCGGAAGTTGAAGCACTATTTCTAGGGCCATCCAATCACTGTTGTTAGTTCAGCTCCGCTAGGGGATATAATCCAGTACAGAGAAGCCACTGGCAGAGTGGCGAAGTGGGCCATTGAGCTTAGCCCGCACGAATTAAAATATGTGCCCCGTACTGCTATAAAATCCCAAGCACTGGTGGATTTCATTAATGATTGGACAGAGTTGCAAGCACCTGAGGAGAAGCCGGATCATACATACTGGACTATTCACTTTCACGGTTCAAAGCAATTGGAGGGATCGAGGGCTGGAGTCGTGTTAACTTCCCCGCGAGGTGATAAGTTCTGTTACGTCCTCCGTCTAATGTTCCCTTGCACTAACAATGCTGCTGAGTATGAAGCTCTCCTCCATGGTTTGCGGATGGCCAAGGAGATGAACTTGAGCTGGGTTAAGTGTTTCAGTGACTCAGATCTGGTGGCGCAACAAGTATCTGGTAAGTGGGACTCTAAGGATCCGCTCATGGCAGCCTATTGACGAGAAGTGGATGCAATCGCAGGATACTTCAAGGGATATCAGGTGGATCACATAGACCGGCGGAAAAATGAAGCAGCCGATGCGTTAAGCTGGCTGGGCTCTCAGCGTAAACCGGTTCCACCGAATACTTTCTTAGATGAATTGCATAGTCCGTCAGTGCAGATACCTTCGGAGGAGGACTTGGCTGTTCCTGATCCGAAAGCATAGTTGGTCGCAGCACTTCATGTCATTCCGGATTGGACACTCCCTTATCTGGCGTACATGAGCCGAGGTGAGTTGCCAGAGGACGAAGTTGAGGCCCGGTAGATAATCCGGCGGTCTAAGTCTATGACTATCATCAATGGGGAACTTCATTACCGCAGAGTTTCTGGGGCGTTTTAGCGGTGTGTATCATCAAAGGAAGGTTGCGATATTCTTCGAGAGATTCATGAAGGGGATTGTGGTCATCACGCCGGTTCAAAGTCCTTGGTAGCTAAAGCTTTTCGTCATGGGTTCTACTGGCTGACGGCTCACGCCAACGCAGAAGACTTGGTCAGAAAATGTGACGCTTGCCAGAAATACTCACGGCGTGCTCATGTACCGGCATAGGAGCTGCGGATGATTCCAATCACTTGGCCGTTTGCAACTTGGGGGCTTGATATGGTTGGACCCTTTAAAAGATCCCAAGATCAGAAAACCCACCTATTAGTCGCAGTGGACAAATTTACAAAGTGGGTTGAAGCAGAGCCTGTCAGTAAGTGTGATGCGGCAACAACGGTTAAATTCATCAAAAAGGTGATTTTCCGGTGTGGGTTTCCACACAGCATTATAACTGATAATGGCACCAACCTATCTAAAGGATAAATGGAAGAGTTCTGTCAAAGAGAACATATTCGCCTTGATGTGTCATCAGTAGCTCACACTCAGTCCAATGGCCAAGCGGAGAGAGCCAACCAAGAAACCTTGCGAGGTATCAAGCCCCGGCTTATGGTTCATTTGCAAAGAACACCGGGTTGCTGGGTAGAGGAGTTGCCTTCTGTCTTATGGAGCATCAACACTACACCTAACAGATCTACAGGGTACACACCTTTCTTTATGGTATACGGTGCTGAAGCGGTCCTCCCAGTGATATTCGGCATGACTCACCACGGGTGGCAGCTTACATTGAAGCGGATAATGAACAAGCAAGGCAAGACAGCTTGGACCGACTAGATGAGGAACGGGACACGGCAGCAGCACGATCAGCAATTTATCAACAAGATCTGCGCCGGTACCACAGCCGCCGGGTTAAAACCAGAACGTTCCAGGAGGGAGATCTGGTGCTCTGGCTCATCCAGGACCAGACAGATACGCACAAGCTATCCCCACCTTGGGAAGGACCCTTTGTGGTCAGCAAAAACCTGCACAACGGATCATACTACCTTGTCGACGTTCGAGAACATAAGGACTCACGTACGGCGGAGGAGGAGACGAAGCGGCCGTGGAACATCGCTCTTCTTCGACCTTACTACACTTGAGCCATTGGCTCCGCTTTATGTATAATGTATATATTGTAATTAATAAAATAAACTGGCGCCCCCGGAACACCGGGGAATCAGCCTTCTTCTTCGCAAAAGAGTATCACATGGGGGATTCGAAAGAAACCTGCCATGGCCTCTTAAACCGGCGCCCCTGATAAAATCAGAGAATCAGCCGTGTCTCCCACACAAAAGAGTATCACATGGGGGCTTCAAAAGAAACCTTCCATGGCCTCTTAAACCGACGCCCTTGACAGAATCAAGGAATCAGCCATGTTCTTCACATAAAGGAGTATCACATGGGAGTTTCTACAGAAGCTTTCCATGGCCTCCTAAACCGACGCCCTTGATACATCAAGGAATCAGCCATCTTTTATATACAAAAAAGAATCACATGGGGGCTTCCGTGGGCAAGGGAGTTTCCCATGGCCTCTTGAGCCGGCGACGGTATGAAGCCCATCATAAGAGCACTTCTCTGGTTGCTTTGGCAATTTCCACATGATGATGAGGGGTAAAAGAGAGTGTTGGTGCCTAACCTAGCTCAAACATATGCCCCGATGAGCAAAACGGTTCACACACTACCTGGGGGCTCGCAGAGAGTTGAATACCCTTGTAGTGAACATGGCTTGGAAGCCCGGTGCACGCACCTAAAACCCCGGATTAACCTGCCTGCCTCAAGTAAATCACGCCGTCCAGGTAAACCTGGTATGACCCATCGAACCTGCCACAAGTCAATCCTTCGGGACCCTGAACTTGGCCACGTTAAATTGACGATCATCGAGTTGATTACCTAAAGACAAAATCTTTACGAGATTTTGAAACATTGGGTAGCTTGTCATCGATGATTTGGTTAAGGATGGCGGAGCATTTTGACAGGCTTTGCTAAAATGTTTAATGACAGTAGCCTGGCAGCTCATAATAAGCCTCGAATTTGGAGCCTGGCAGCTCGTAAAAAGCCTCGACTACATGGTCTTATTTGCCCAAAAAACCTTATTTTTTATTTTTTATGATTTCACAAATCTTTGTCGTCAAGATCATTGGTTTTTAAGCAAGTCCATTGATGCGAGACTGGTCAGCTACAAGGTTGATCAGAAGTCTGGGTCATGAACACCAGCGAGAGTTAAACCGGCGTTCATCGTAACCCGGATCGGCCATCATGCTAAACAAGAGAACCAAAGGCCTCATCAGCACTCGCGCTTTAAGATATTCCTACCGGGTTAAGGTCTACAAGCACACTTAATCAGAGGTATGGTATATGTTTGCGTTTTATATGCAGTTCAAAAGCTATCCATTTGATATATATATACCAGGGCAGTATAATCCGTCCGGTGCTAAACTGCCAGGACATCTTTTAGCTTCGTTCATGCAGGCACAGGTAATATAAGCTGTTAAAACATTGCAAACAGAAGATTAATTGGGAGATGCCAATCGAAATAGTACAATAACAGTGGGAGAAAGGCAGTATTTCAACTATTCTATTACAAGGCATTTGCAGGCCCAAATGGATCAAAAGTTTCTTCCAAAGTATTCAGCATCTAAAAATTAAACCAGGACGGTTTAGGACTCTTCTTCAGCACGCTGCGAAGGCTGAGGGTCAACTGGCGCCAGATCTTCGTCGACTTATGGCAGCTGCTGGAAATCAGGAGCGCTCCAGTCAGTCTTGGAGAGGGCACGGAAATACACTTCATCATTTATAAGATCTGACGGGTCAATATCTGGAGCGAAAGTGTGATTACGAACTGGTGGGATCAGATTTTCAGTGTCGTAAACCGGCCGCTCCACCCGCGAATTCTCTAGATCGTAAGCCGGATGATACCTTGTTAAATCTGCTTCGTCAGCAAGCTTACTGGCAAGAGGGCGCATGTCCTTCGTCAAAGAACGGAGATCTTCAGCAGAGAAGGCTGACCCGTCCTCTTTCATGCTGGGGTAACCATTCATGGCCTCCGCAGGATCAAAATCGAGGACCCATGCTTTGGCCGGGGTTAACGCCATAAGAGAACCAGCTCGTGCAGCAGATTTCTTTACCTCAACAAGTCGAGTAGGCAAGACAGATAGCTTTTCCAGAGTGGCTTGGATGGTGGTCGGAGCCGGTTTATTGTGCGACATGGCGCTGATAGCCCTTTGAGCACCGGAGTAGAGCTGCTCCACTAGGGTATAAGCAGCCTTGAGCTTCTTCCGAACATCATCTCCAAGATGAGTTATGCGCCTCCCTATATACAATGGGCGAGTTAAACCGGAGCAGAATAAAGATTGCATGGAGATAAACATACGACGACACGTACTCACCGAAGATAGCAGATGTCACGTTCTCTATTGGCTGTTTTAACCCGGATAGCTCCTGCGTAACCGGATTGAGAGCAGCTTCAGCATCCTTTGCTCTTTTTTCTAGAGTGTCCCTTTGCACCTCCCATGTGGACCGCTCTGCTTCAAAATCTTTCTTCAGTTTTTCCATGTTAGTTAAAGCAAGGACAAGTTCTTACTTAGCTTTGGTTGAAGCAGTCTCATGGAAGGCCAAGCTATTCCGGAGCTCAGTTGCCTCCAAAGCTCTCCGGGTCAAGTCAGCCTGCAAGGAAAGCAAACGTGTTAGAAGGACAGATCAATCAAAGTCTCAAGCACATAACAAGTTATGCACTTGACACTTGGGGGCTAATGTACACTTGAAGTAAAAGACAATTTTTCAGACAAGTCCCAAGCACATAAACAAGTTATGACCTTGGCACTTGGGGGCTAATGTACATTCATTCTCAGACATAAGTAAAGTCCCGGTTCACCTACAGTGAAGCTAAACCGGCACTTGGGGGCTACTATGGCCTAAAGGTATGATTGCAAAGTACAAAGCGAAAACGGAAAGCAAAAGGAAAGAAAGCCACCTCATATTTATCCTTCATCATGTTGACTAAGCCGGCTTCATAGTCACGGCTGGTGCAGAGCCGGTTCAGATACCCAGAATGGAGTTCCTGGGCACTCAGCTGAGCATAACTTGACAAGTCTGTGCTCCACTTGCCTTTATGTTGTTGAAGTTTTTCTTCCTTGGCAGTATGCCTAGCCAAGGCAATAGGCTCTGTGGGAGCAGAGAATCCTATCCCAGTTATTTCAACGTCAGCCATTGAGGTGGCCGTCGGCTGAAGGGGATCAGTAGTGCGCACTGGACTGACAGGAGACGGGCTAGCCCGAGGAGGACTAACCCGGACAGGGCTTGCCGGTTCAGCCATGTTCTCCATATCATCACCCCCCGGAGCAGCAAGATCTTCATGATCCATAGGGGCGGGATCATCGAGCTGAACCTCAATGTTGTCCCCTGGAGGGTTGGCCGCTTCAGGATCCTCGGCCGGTTCGGCAGTGGTGGTTTCGGTAGCCGGTTTATTTACTTTCGCCTTTTTGCTAGGCTTGGGCATACTGATAAGGAGTAAAGGAGTAATGAGAATCACAAAGTTAAAACGGAAAGATAAACCGGACGTTTGAAAGGATAACTTACCCAGGAACGGTCTTAAGCACCGGGATCTGAGTGGCAGTAGACTCGCCGGAAGAAGACAGAGGAGCCTCCTGATAGTTGGGATCAGACGGTTTAAGAGGTTTGCGAATAAGGCCTGCTTTTGGATGAAGAAGGGTTGGAGTGAGCAAAACCTCTGAGCGGCGTCTGCGAGCTGGCGTGAGGGGTATCCTGGACGATTCAACCACGTGGCCGCTATGGCGCGTGGTCCGGCGAGCTTCATGCTGCTGTTTCTTCAAAAGAAAGTTGGGATCCAATTGAGCATAAGGGTGAGAAAATGGATATTTCCGAGATACCCGACGGATCTTGGGTGGCAACGGTTCTGAATCAGATGAGAGAGAAATTACCTCAACTCCCTCCGCTTTACTTCCCTCCGTCAGGTCCTGAGAAAAGGCATTATTAACATAAATTCATACAAAGGGAGATCAAAGGACATAAGAGTCAAGCAGAACCTCAGAAGCCAGATCATCCTCTTCAGGGTTTGAACCGAAAGCAACAACAGCTTTCTTCTTCTTTACGGAAAAGGTTTTCTTGCGTGTTGGCTTCGCCGTTTTATCTTGAGCTTTCTTCTTCCAGAAAGGATTGTTGGCCTCCATAAAGGAATCATAACATATTGAAGACAACTGATGTGAACGGATTAAAGTAGAAAGAAATAGACAGAAGAGTCTTACCGGCGGTGGTTGGTTATCTGTGTAGAAGGGAGCTAAACCGATCCGGTTGTAGTCTTCCAGAGGGATATTCAGCATCTTCTTTGCGGATTCAGTAATTTTGTTGTCAAGAAGTACTATTTTGGTGTGACGCTGAGGGTCTTCCGGTTTACCAATATATTCACACATTAAGCCTGAGCGCCGGCTTAATGGAAAAATGCTCCAAGAGAGCCAGCATCGAACAAAATCAACCTCAGTTAAACCGTTAGCCACGAAGGCCCTTAGTTTGGAAAGTTGAGGGGCATATCGAGCCCGGTCTTGGGCGCTTAGACGCTGCAGCAAAGGGTGAGTTGACACCAGACGGTAAGCGCGGTAACCCGGCAGTGGGTTTTCTCCTTCTGGCGAAGTGTCTTTGCAATAGAACCATGTCTGGTTCTAATCCTTAGGGTGGCTATGAAGAGTGGCGTGAGGAAAACTGACGTCCTTCCTTTTCTGGATGCTCACCCCGCCAAGCTCAGTATGAGGCCCATCAGAAAACTCAGTCCGGCGGTTCAGATGGAAGAAATCCCGGAACAGCTCCACTGATGGCTCCTCTTGAAGATATGCTTCTGAGAAGACTTGGAAGTTGCAGATGTTTGATACAGAATTAGGGCCTATATCTTGTGGATGGATTTGAAAAGCGGCTAACACATCACGGAAGAACTTTGAACCGGGAGGGCTAAAACCCCAGGCCAGATGATCATAGAAGACTATGATTTCTCCCTCCTTAGGCTCAGGAGGACATTCGTTTCCACGGGCACTCCAGTGCAGAACCTCTTTGGAGCCCAGGGCACCAATTGAGGCCGCCTCTACTAAGTCGTCTTCCGTAATCCGGGATGGAACCCAGTTGCAGGCAACAAATTGTTTCGCTGTGGGGGCCATTTTCTTCAATAAAGGAACACTCGAAAAATATAATACAAGACCCGGTTTACCAACTGCGAGATATAAACCGGCGCATTCTATGAAGATATGGACTCAATTGTCGGTTTAAACAAGGGACTAATGGTATCTACTAACCCGGAAGCAGGTATGAACGAGACAGCTACCGGTTTATGGCAATAGAAGGAGAAAGTTAAACCGTCAATTATGGAAGTAGGCTTAAAAATCTAAACCGTCGGGGCAAGCATATGAAGCGCAAGTTATGACTAAACCGGCGATATAAGCAGACAAGTTACAGATCTAAAGTGTGGAAAACAACTTTTACATGAAGCAGAGGTAAAATATGAATCTACAGCGCAGGAAAAAGACAGAACAATACAAGTCATATTCAGTGAAGGCAGCAGAAGTTCTCTACAGATTCATTCTAAACTAGCAGTGCAGGAGAAGCTAAAGTATAACGATGGAGCGGAAGCGCACGAATGAGGGTCAAACCTAACAAGTTTTATATCTACAGCTAAAACTAACCTACGGCGATGAACTACGAAGAAACGAGGGTTTGCGGCGAGCCACAGAAGAAACCCTAGAACTGAGATCTATGGGGAAGAAGATAGCGTACCCGAGGAAGCAGAGGACAGCGGCGAGGTTTCTGGACCCGTTCAGGTCGATGCAGCGGCCGGGCTTGTGGACGACAGCGAGATCAAAGAACAATGGCGGAGGTTCGAGTGCTGGAGACGGAGGAAGAAGAAGCAGAAGGGGAAAAGAGATGGGCCTCGGCTGTATTTATAGGCCGAAGAGATAAAAACGGCAAGCACGGGAATCAAGGAGGCCAGAAATCGGATAAAGATTGAGTTGTCTCCTCGATCTTCGGTGTGGCAATAAAAAAAGGTAACAAACAGATGCGGGCATTAAATGCGAAGATGATGTCACGACAGATTGAAGCGAGTTCAGGAGATGACGTCATGGCCGGTTTATGAAGCATACAAGAGTTGCAGAAAGGGAAATTCGTACAAGACTTGGAAGACTGACATGAACAAGTTCAAATCAATCTGGGGCCTAATGTCAGGGATATGACTATCGGGTATAAACCGGCCAGGAGGGTCCGGATTATGCTGGTAAGATTATATTATCAGAAGCCCAGCAAAGTATGTAACAGGAGGTTATAGCCTGTAGAGGTTTAGGGCCCATGTATAAGGCCCATGGTCTGTAAACCGTCATACCATGTAACTTGGGATGTAAGAAAGAAAGAGTAGAGACCGAGGCGGACACGTTTATGAGCCGGCCTCGGGACTCTGTAAACCGGACCGGACGTCGCCTCCTATATAAAGGGACGACCCGGCGACGATTCAGGACAAGAAACAACAGCTCGAGACACAGGCAAAGCGGATTCGCTCCCTGGTCATCGAAGCCCAAGCAATACCACACCAAACTAGACGTAGGCTTTTACCTTCATCGAAGGGGCCGAACTAGTATAAAACTCCATGTGTCCTTCGTCTGCTTTAACCCCTTTAAGCCAACCCGGGCGATGGCCTCACGACTAAGTCCTTTCACTAGGACATCTGCCGTGCTAAATCCACGACACACACTCTCACCCTTCCACCATTGCTAGCCTCTATTGTACCGCGCAACTTTCCCCGGTACCATACACCCACTATATATCCTTCCTCAAAATAGCCACCATATTATTCCTCAAAACAGCCACCATATCTACCTATCATGGCATTTTCATAGCCATTCCGAGATATATTGCCATGCAACTTTCCACCGTTCCATTCATATGACATGCTTCATATTGTTATATTGCCATGCATGATCATGTAGTTGACATCGTATTTGTGGCTAGGCCACCATGCATATTTTTTTATACATGTCACTCTTGTTTCATTGCACATACCGGTACACCGCTGGAGGCATTCATATAGAGTCATACTTTGTTGTTGTAGTCTCGAGTTGTAATATCGAGTTGTAATGAAAGTGTGATGATCATCATTATTAGAGCATTGTCCCATGGGAGGAAAGGCTAAAGCTATAAAGCCCCTCCGCAAAAAAAAAGTAAGGCCCAAAAAAGAAAAGAAAAAGAAAAAGAAAAGAAAAGGGACAATTGCTACTATCTTTTTTTACCACACTTGTGCTTCAAAGTAGCACCATGTTCTTCATGATAGAGAGTCTCATGTTTAGTCACTTTCATATACTAGTGGGAATTTTCATTATAGAACTTGGCTGGTATATTCCAACGTTGGGCTTCCTCAAATGACCTAGGTCTTCATGAGCAAGCATGTTGGATGCACACCCACTAGTTTCTTTTGTTGAGCTTTCATACATATTTAGCTCTAGTGTATCCGTTGCATGGCAATCCCTACTCACTCACATTGATATCTATTGATGGGCATCTCCATAGCCCGTTGATACGCCTAGTCGATGTGAGACTATCTTCCTCCTTTTTGTTTTCTCCAAAACCACCTCTATTCCACCCATAGTGCTATGTCCATGGCTCACGCTCATGTATTGCGTGAAAGTTGAAAGGTTTGAAAAGATAGAGTATGAAAACAAGTGCTTGGTTGAAATCGGGGTTCTGCATGATATGAATATTTAGTGTGATAACAAGGGAGCATAGCCAACACTATATGATTTTGTAGGGACAACTTTCTTTAGCCATAGTATTTTGAGAAGACATGATTGCTTTGTTAGTATGCTTGAAGTATTATTGTTTCTTATGTCAATATAGACTTTTATCTTTAATCTTGCAGATCTGAACATTCAAGCCACAATTAAGAGAATTACATTGAAAAACTATATTGGTTAGCATTCCACATAAAAAATTCTGTTTTTATCATTTACCTACTCGAGGTCGAGCAGGAATTAAGCTTGGGGATGCTGATACGTCTCCAACGTATCTATAATTTTTTATTGTTCCATGCTATTATATAATCCTTCTAGGATGTCTTATGGGCTTTATTGTACACTTTTATATGATTTTTAAGACTAACCTATTAACCTAGAGCCCAGTGCCGGTTTCTGTTTTTCTCCCGTTTTAGGGTTTTACGGAAAAGGGATATCAAACGGAGTCCAATTGACGAGCCAAATTTTTATGATTTTTTCTGGACCAAAAGAAGCCCCCGAAGCAAAAGAGTTGGGCCAGGTGAGCCACGTGCTGCCATCGAGGGTGGAGGGCGCGCCCTGGGAAGGTGGTGGCACCCTCCTATCTCGAGGACAGCCCAGAAGCTTCCCTGACGTGGGACCTACGCCAAAAATTCCTATAAATACTGAAACCTTCGGAAATTAACCTAGACCGGGAGTTTCGCCGCCGAAAGCCTCTGTAGCCACCAAAAACCAATCTACACCCGTTCTGGCACCCTGCTGGAGGGGGGGATCCCTCTCCGGTGGCTATCTTCATCATCCCGGCGCTCTCCATGACGAGGAGGGAGTAGTCCACCCTCGGGGCTGAGGGTATGTACCAGTAGCTATGTGTTTGATCTCTCTCTCTCTCTCTCTTTCTCATGTTCTTGAGATGGCACGATCTTGATGTATCGCGAGCTTTGCTATTATAGTTGGATCTTATGTTCCTTCTCCCCCTCTACTCTCTTGTAATGGATTGAGTTTTCCCTTTGAAGTTATATTATCGGATTGAGTCTTTAAGGATTTGAGAACACTTGATGTATGTCTTCCACGTGCTTATGTGTGGTGACAATGGGATATCATGTGATCTACTTGACGTATGTTTTGGTGATCAACTTGCGGGTTCCGTGACCTTGGGAATCTATGCATAGGGGTTGGCACACGTTTTCGTCTTGACTCTCCAGTAGAAACTTTGGGGCACTCTTTGAAGTACTTTGTGTTGGTTGAATAGATGAATATGAGATTGTGTGATGCATATCGTATAATCATGCCCCCGGATACTTGAGGTGACAATGGAGTATCTAGGTGACATTAGGGTTTTGGTTGATTTGTGTCTTAAGGTGTTATTCTAGTATGAACTCTATGATAGATTGAACGTTACTACAGACTCTTCAATAGATCGATCAGAAAGAATAACTTTGAGGTGGTTTCGTACCCTACCATAATATATTTGTTTGTTCTCCGCTATTAGTGACTTTGGAGTGACTCTTTGTTGCATGTTGTGGGCTAGTAATATGATCCAATTATGTTATCTTATTACAAAAACCTATATCTACCATCCATATTGCACTTGTATCATCATCTCTTCGCCGAACTAGTGCACCTATACAATATACCATTGTATTGGGTGTGTTGGGGACACAAGAGACTCTTTGTTATTTGGTTGCAGGGTTGTTTGAGAGAGACCATCTTCATCCTACGGCTCCCACGGATTGATAAACCTTAGGTCATCCACTTGAGAGAAATTTGCTACTGTCCTACAAACCTCTGCACTTGGAGGCCCAACAACGTCTACAAGAAGAAGGTTGCGTAGTACACATCACGGGGGGGGGGGGTGTTGAACGTGACATATTGTACTTGCTATTTCTACAATCTCTAGCCTTGTATAGTTGACTCCTAGAGATATGATACGATTAGTTTCCTTGTCACGCAGGGCATCTCGTGTATATATTCTGATCACCTCCGAGGAATACAATTGAGTTGCATCCCATAATCTTTCTACAATCTGCTTCCGGTTTACCTCCTTCGCTCAGCTCTTGGCCGGTGGAAGCCTGGTCGTTCTGTAAGATCGGCTTTCAGTGTATCGTTGCATGTGTCTAACTCTTCCTATGCATTGACCCACTACATCATCCTCAAAGACAAAATCGTAGCCACGGAGCAATTCAACGACGAGGCTCGATCTGCTACAACTACAGTGTAACGATATGTGATGATATGCCAAAATAATACTCCCTCCGTCCCAAAATAAGTGTCTTAACTTTGTACTGACTTTAGTACAAAGTTGTACTAAACTTGAGACACTTATTTTGGGACGGAGGGAGTATTACACTATGGCATACCATCAGGGGGTGTCCGGTACACCCAAGGTGCGTTCGATGAAATTTATTTCATAAAATCATCGTTCATCGGGGCAGTCTGTCCACAATCCTCACATGACTGCATGTCAGTCAAGGTAACACCAAATCGGACAAAGCAAGCAACATGGCTTTGATCCGAACCTATTATAGCTGAAAAACCAGGTGAACTATTTTAGCTACCTTTTTACCGTCCATAAATAGGACTAATTGAATATAGTTGTATAATGAAATGGTAACAACCCCTCCCGGTTTCTGAAGACGGTGAGCCGAACCCACGCAAACGGCTTCGATAGACAAGTCTGGGCTGCCTCTTTCGTCTTGGCCCGTACATGGCGGCCTGAAATGAGATGAGACTCTTTCGCACAACTATGTCAGCTTGATATGGTTGCGAGAGGGCATGTTGGGAAGCCAATTGCCAGCCTGATCTGACTGGACATCTAGGGCGTGTTTGGTTGCCCGCATGCAGCCCAACCAGGCCAGCACGGGATGTGCGCGGCCTGTTTAGTTGCCTAGGCTGCATGCGGTTTGAGGCCCGCACGGACCTTAAAGCAGCCCGCAGCCTGGTCCGGCAGAAACTGTCGAATCGGCAGTTTCTCGCAAGCCTCGCTCGGCGCGGCCACGCGTGCGAGGCAATTGCACGCCTCGGGCAGCATGGGAGACGGAGGCGATGTCTCATAACTCGCCCCCACTCTCCCGTCACCGCCCAGTCGCACTGTTCCCACCGCCCCCTCTCTCTCTCTCCCTCATCGCCCCTCCCTCTCCTCTCTTTCGATGGCTCCGCCTCGCCCACCGCCGCGCCGCCCTCTGACCCCCGTCGACCAGCGCATCGCCGGCATTCAGGAGCGCTGGTTGGCCGGGCTCCAGAACTCGGGTGGGGACCTGGCGTCGGCGCTGCAAGCGCCGTCCCCCATCTGCTGCCGGTCACCACGAGCGCCGGCCAATGCGGTGTCGGCCATTCCTGCTCCGCCGCCGATTCCGGACCTCGTGGTCCTAGGCTTGGCGTCGGCGCCGTCCACGGAGCCGCCGCTTCTTGGGACCCCATTGGGCGGGGGGTTTTCTTGACCCCCCCCCCCCACGTCCAAGGGTTTTCTGGTGTCGGCGGGCCGTCCTCCTCGACCTCCGGCGTGGCGATGAGCACGGGGCCGATGCCACAGGCCGTTGCCAGGGCCGGCTCTTCCTCTTCTCCGCCACCTCTCTCCTTCCCGCCGGAGTTTTCGCCCCGGCCTCGGTTCGCTACACGTGCTCCGGTGAGTCAAACCCCCTCAAAGCTTGCTCGTAGATGTATATTAGGTGTTTATTTCTTAGGCATGTGCTAGTAGTTAGTGGATTTGATAGAATTAGATAGGATTTGAGTAGATCCGATTGGATGTGAACCCAATCGAATCCAGTTAGACCGATATGTTCTTGTTTTGTACATCGTGTGTCCTTATTTTCTTGTGCTACTACTAGTGTGTCCAAGGATCTGTGTACATGCTACTAGATGTGTTCATGCTAGAATCCCCAATGGTAGTGTGCTTTGCTAGGATCTGTGTTCATGGTAGGGTCTTGCTAGGATGTGTGTTCATGCAAATGGCATGTTCATGTTCAATCTAGGATCATGTTCATGTTGTTGTTCATGTTGCTAACATACATATTCAAGGTAGGGTTTGTGTTGATTGTTATATGTTCATGTAGTAGGACCATTTTAGGATGCTGCCAAATGTGCATGGCTGCACATGGGTGCTATTGTCACTTGCTATTGCTATTTTTAGATGTTTCAATGCTTAGGATAGTGCACTGATGAGTGGCAGTTGCAGAAAAGCAGACGCCACTGATGAGTGGCACTTGCTGTTGGGAAAGTCCACTGATCAGTGGCATTGATAAGTGGCATTTTGCCCAACATCAAGTGCCATTGACAAGTGGCATTTCCCAATAGGCAAATGCCACTTGTCAATGGCACTTGACGTTGGGCAAAATGCCACTTATCAATGCCACTTGTTGTTGGGCAAGTCCACTGATCAGTGCCACAACTTTGTTTCGTTGCAGCAGGCACAACTGCGTTGGTGACATCGAGCATGCTACGTAGTTAAGTCAAGCTAGGTGTTAGTGTTGAACTTTTATGGTGTGTGGAAGACTTGTGCTGGTAACTTGTTCATATTTTGGCTAGGAGCAGCACCCTGGCATGGAGCAGGGAAGGAGGACGCCCCTGCTGTTAATCTAGACTTATGCTATGTAGTTAAGTTTGTTGTCATTTCCTCGCTTGTTGTGTTAAGTTTGTTGTCATTTCCTTGCTTGTTATGTTAAGTTTGTTGTCATTTCCTTACTTGCTTTGTTTGATCTTGCTGTTATACTGATCATGTGGTGGTAAGGCCACCACATTTGAATGGGGTGAGTAGAACACAAACGTTGTTTGCAACCAAACAGCTAAAGTTTGCATCTGCTCACACCCTAAGCACAAAAATGGCAACCAAACAACAGGGGGGTAAGTGCTCCTCCATGCGATGCAGGCAACCAAACAGGTTGCATCCGCTCCATATGAGACTGCATTTCAACAACCAGGCTGGTTGGAGATGGACATGCAATGCAACTACTGTTGCAAACTGCAACCAAACACGCCCCTAGGGTTTACCTCCAAAAGGAACCTCACGCAGATGGGTGTCCTAAGGGCGTGCTTGGGGATGTGAGCCCATCCTTTAACGTTGGGGTCTAGGTGGGCGATGTGTTCAGGGACTCTTGCTTGGAAAACCTATGAACAACACATCTTACAAACGATCTAGATAGGGTCAAAAAACAGATGCAACCAGAACTTAGGAGAACTGCTTGATGGACGTTCGCCATGGATTGTCTACAAGTGATCATGTTCGTATTGCGTTTGTATTTGCCTTTCATTTACTAACGAAATACAACGATGAGCGATTCCCATATATTTCTTTGGCACTACATAAGTGATACATCTCTGACATATCTATGATTTTTGATTGTTTCATGCTATCATAATCACTTTTGTATGCTTTATATGCCTTTTAGTGTTATTTTTTGGACTAACCTATTAATTTAGTGTCCAATGTTAGTTCCTATTTTTTAAATGTTTTTTCAGTAGTGTAGAACGAGGCTATAGTCCCGGTTCGTAAGGCCCTTTAGTGTCGGTTCTGGAACCGGCACTAAAAGGTGTGGACTAAAGCGCCCCCCCTGATACGTCTCCAACGTATCTACAATTTTTTATTGTTCCATGCTATTATTTATGATGTTTTGTATGTTTAATGGGCTTTGTCATACACTTTTATATTATTTTTGGGACTAACCTACTAACCCAAAGGCCGAGTCCAGATTGCTGTTTTTGCCTGTTTTAGGGTTTTACAGAAAAGGAATATCAAACGGACTCTACACGGAATGAAACCTTCGGGAGAGATATTTTTGGAGAAAAACATGCACGGGAGACTTGAGAACCACGGAGTAGGGGCCACGTGGTGCCCACGAGGGTGGGGGGCGCCCCCCTAGGGCGCCCCCTGCATCATGGGTCCCACGTAAGGCCCTCGGTGCCCTCTTTCTTCCTATATATATCTACGTACCCCGAAACCATCAGGACAACAGAGAAAACCCTAGTTCCACCGCCGTAACCTTCTGTTCCCGTGAGATCCCATCTTGGGGCCTGTTCCGGAGCTCCGCCGGAGGGGGGATCTACCACGGAGTGCTTCTACATCATCATCATCACCTCACCATGAGTTGTGAGTAGTTTACCATAGACCTTCGGGTCCATAGCTAGTATCTAGATGGCTTCTTCTCTCTCTCTCTCTCTCTCTCTCTCTCTCTCTCTTTGGATCTCAATACAAAGTTCTCCTCGGTCTTCGAGGAGATCTATTCGATGTAATCTCTTTTTGCGGTGTGTTTGTCGAGATCCGGTGAATTGTGGGTTTATGATCAAGATTATCTTTGAGAAATATTTGGTTCTTCTCTAAACTCTTTATGCGTTCTCATAATATCCTTGCAAGTCTCTTCGAATTATTGGTTTGGTTTGGCCTACTAGATCTATAGTTCTTGCAATGGGAGAAGTTCTTGGCTTTGGGTTCAATCTTGCGGTGTCCTTTCCCAGTGATAATAGGGGCAGCAAGGCACGTATTGTATTGTTGCCATCGAGGATAAAAAGATGGGGTTTATATCATATTGCTTGAGTTTATCCCTCTACATCATGTCATCTTGCTTAAAGCGTTACTTTGTTCTTATGAACTCAATACACTAGATGCATGATGGATAGCGGTCTATGTGTGGAGTAATAGTAGTAGATGCAGGCAGGAGTCGGTCTACTTGCCTCGGACGTGATGCCTATATATAATGATCATGCCTAGATAGTCTCATAATTATTCGCTTTTCTATCAATTGCTCGACAGTAATTTGTTTGCCCGCCGTAGAATATCGCTATCGTGAGAGAAGCCACTAGAGAACACTATGGCCCCCAGGTCTATTCTCAACATATCAATCTACATCTACTTTACTTTTTCCGCTTTTACTTTATGTTCTTATAATAAAAAAATACCAAAAATATAAACTATCATCTCTATCAGATCTCACTTTCGTAAGTGACCGTAAAGGGATTGACAACCCCTTATCGCGTTGGCTGCGAAGTTCTTATTTGTTTGTGCAGGTGCGAGGGAATCACGCATGGTCTCCTACTGGATTGATACCTTAGTTCTCAAAAACTAAGGAAAATACTTACGCTATTGTGCTGCATCTCCCTTTCCTCTTCGAGGGAATACAACGCAAGCTCGAGAAGTAGCAAGAAGAATTGCTGGCGCCGTTGCCGGGGAGGCTTACACAAAAGTCATATACCAAGTACCTATCGCAAACCCTTATCCTTCGCATTACATTTTTGCCTCTTGTTTTCCTCTCCCCCACTTCACCCTTGCCGTTTTATTCGCCCTTCTTCTGTCATGTGTTTATCGTTCGCTTGCTTCTTGTTTGCTTGTGTGTGTTGGATTGCTTGCTTGTCACTATGGCTCGGAACAATACCAAATTGTGTGACTTCTCCAATACCAACAATAATGATTTTATTGGCACTCTGATTGCTCCTATTACCGATGCTGAATCTTGTGAGATCAATGTTGCTTTGTTGAATTTTGTCATGAAAGATCAATTCTCCGACCTTCCTAGTGAAGATGCCGCTACCCATCTAAACAACTTTGTTGATTTGTGTGATATGCAAAAGAAAAGGGATACGGATAACGATATTGTTAAATTGAAGTTATTTCCGTTTTCACTTAGAGATCGTGCTAAAACTTGGTTTTCCTCTTTCCCTAGAAATAGTATTGATTCGTGGAATAAGTGCAAAGATGCTTTTATCTCTAAGTATTTCCCTCCTGCTAAGATCATCTATCTTAGAAACGATATTATGAATTTTAAGCAACTAGATCATGAGCATGTTGCACAAGCTTGGGAGAGAATGAAATTAATGATACGTAATTGCCCTACACATGGTTTGAATCTATGGATGATTATTCAGAACTTCTATTCTGGCTTGAATTTTGCTTCTAGAAATCTTTTAGATTCGGCCGCAGGAGGCACTTTCATGGAAACTACCTTAGGAGAAGCTACCAAACTCCTAGATATTATTATGGTTAATTATTCTCAATGGCACACCGAAAGATCTACTAGTAAAAAAGTGCATGCTATTGAAGAAATTAGTGTTTTGAGTGGAAAGATGGATGAACTTATGAAATTATTTGCTGCTAAGAGTGCTTCTTCTGATCCTAATGATATGCATTTGTCCATTTTGATTGAAAATAACAATGAATCTTTGGATGTGAATTTTGTTGGTAGGAATAGTTTTGGTAACAATGCTTATAGAGGGAACTTCATCCTAGGCCTTTTCCTAGTAATTCCTCTAATAATTATGGTAATTCCTACAACAACTCTTATGGAAAGATGCCTTCTGAATTTGAAACTAGTGTTAAGGAGTTTATGATCTCGCAAAAGAATTTCAATGCTATGCTTGAAGAGAAATTGCTTAAGATTGATTAATTGGCTAGAAGTGTGGATAGAATTACTCTTGATGTTGATTCTTTGAAACTTAGATCTATCCCACCTAAGCATGATATAAATGATTCTCTCAAAGCCATGCGAATTTCCATTGATGAATGCAAAGAAAGAACCGCTAGGATGCGAGCTAAAAGAGAGGATTATATTAAAGCGAGTTCTTCTAGTTATCATGAAAATAAAGATGAAGGTCTGAAAGTTATTGATGTGTCTCCTATTAGATCCTTGTTTTCTAGCATAAATCTTGATGAAGATAGGATTGGAGATTATTCTACTTTAAAGTGTCCCAACGATTCGGAGTTTTTAGATCTTGGTGCTAAAATTACTAAAAGTGGGAGTGAAGAGATTAAAACTTTGCATAGTGATGAACCCACTACTTTGGATTTCAAGGGATTCAATTTTGATAATTGCTCTTTGACCGATTGTATTTCCTTGTTGCAATCCGTACTAAACTCTCTACATGCTTATAGTCAAAATAAATCTTTCGCCAAACACATAGTTGATGCTTTGATGCAATCTTATGAAGAAAAACTTGAGTTCGAAGTTTCTATCCCTAGAAAGCTTTATGATGAGTGGGAACCTACTATCAAAATAAAAATTAAAGATCATGAATGATTTGCTTTGTGTGATTTGGGTGCAAGTGTCTCCACTATCCCAAAAACTTGGTGTGATTTGCTAGGTTTCCATGAGCTTGATGATTGTTCTTTAAATTTGCATCTTGCGGATTCCACTATTAAGAAACCTATGGGAACGATTAATGATGTTCTTATTGTTGCCAATAGGAATTATGTGCCCGTAGATTTCATTGTTCTTGATATAGATTGCAATCCTTCATGCCCTATTATTTTTGGTAGACCTTTCCTTAGAACGATTGGTGCAATTATTGATATGAAGGAAGGAAATATTAGATTCCAATTGCTGTTAAGGAAAGGCATGGAACACTTTCCTAGAGATAAAATCAAATTAGCATATGAATCTGTTATGAGAGCCACTTATGGATTTCCTTCCAAAGATGGCAATACCTAGATCTATCCATGTATCGTGCCTAGCTAGGGCGTAAAACGATAGCGCTGGTTGGGAGGCAACCCAATTTTACATTTTTTGTTTTTGCTACTGTTAGGGAATAAATATTGCATCTAGCTTCTGTTTAGATGTGATTTTGTGTTTTGTTTAGTGTTTGTGACAAGTAGAACCTTTGGGAAGACTTGTGTGAAGTTTATGTGATCTTGCTGTGAGAAACAAAATCGTTAGCGCTCGCTAGAATGGTCATCGGATTTTACTGGAGCATGCTATTTAGTTGATTCTTTTTGCAGATGATTAATAGACAAATTCCTCACGTTTACCAATTTAGTTTGATTTTTTGGAGTTACAGAAGTATGTGAAACCTGCAGATTACTACAGACTATTCTGTTTTTGACATATTCTGTTTTTCGTGTATTGTTTGCTTATTTCAATGCCTCTATGAGTAATATTGGGAGGTGTTGTCGGGGATATACCCCGCAGCGTAACCCTGCCGGAAGTATAACCCGACCGGACTTGGCGGTTTACTTGAGACGGTTTACACTTGGCGATTCACTGGTAACCCGGCGGGCGGATCACGGATAACAAGGCCCAAGGCCGAGAAGGCCGGTTCATATTATGGTGGGCCGGTTTATGACGAAAGCACAAGGAATATTCTCCTACAAAGGGAGCAAGACTAGGACTCCTTGTAATAGAGTAATCCTAATCGTACTAGGACTAGTCATGTAACCCGCCCCTTCAACATATATAAGGAGGGGCAGGGCTCCCCAAAGAGGGACAGGCAAGAAGAAACAATCTCTAGGGATAGACACCAAGAGCCGGTTTACCGGTAACTCCATGAGGGTCATAATGAGATCTAGCCTCAAACAGCATGTAGGGCTATTACCGGATGATGTTTTCCGGGGCCCGAAGCTGTCTAAATCCTTGTCTTGCATTGCGTCTCTCGATTCCGCTCAACCCCTCTCAAGCTACCAAATAGATGCGTTGGCCTCGCGACTAAGTCCTAACCCTAGGACATCTGCCGTGACAATTCCACGACAGTTGGCACGCATCGTGGGGCCCACGCACGGTGGTGATGAGTTCTTGAAGGGATCTCTCTTAAAGTTTGAGAAGCTCGCGATTTCGTCATATGAGGAAGAGCCGACAAGTTCATTGTTTTGTGATCTAGAACATGATTAACTTTGGAGCCAGCGTATACAATATTGAGATCAAAGAAATTAGGGTTGCATCTTGTGCACCGCTACAAATCACCAGATCAGTTTCGTAAGCCATCGTAGGTTGCCATCTTGAGGCCTGTACGACTTTCTGCTATAAGTTTCGACTTCTGTGGATATACGGATCGAAGGAGGCAACCATTACAGAAAGGAAATATGGAGGATATACAGGAAAGGACTACGTCCGGAGGCAAGAAACCTGATTGGTCAAAACTTAATTGGTCAAACCTGATTGATGGAAATAACTGCTACAACCCGGAGTAGGACGGGGACAAGGATTTTGACATCACCTTGTCCAGGCCACGCCGCCTCTCCGCGAGCTACCGGTTCGCAGCGCCTCTCTGCCCGCCGTTGGATCGCAGCGCCTCTCCGCGGTTGCCGGCTTGCCGCTTCGCCTCGCCAGGGGTCTTCCTGAGTTGTCGCGTCGGAGCTACCCTGTTGCTCTGAATCGCGTGGAGCCGCTCCTGCCGTGGCCGTCCGCGAGCCTCTGCCGTGAAGCCACCGCGGTTGCCTGTGCCACCGGCCACGAACCTGCCGTAGGTGCGCTGGCCTTTCGAGCCGCCGCCGTTCCAGCCTCAAGCCGCCCTGCTCCGCTGACCTTGGTCCGTGCCGCCTCATCTTGCCCTTGCGGCATGGGAACGGGCTGGTTTGCTGCTGAGAACCGTCGGGTCTTATCTCGAGCACTTGTCGCCTCTGCCGGCGTCTGTCTGCGCCGCTAAGCCGTTTCCGCGGCACGACGCTTCGGGCGTCGCCACGCTCGCCGCCTCCGCCAAAGACCCGACGCCTCTGGGCCACACTGGTGTATTAAGCCGCTTCCGCTAGGCCTCCCCCAAGTCGCCGGCGCGCCAAGTAGACACCGCCGCTTCGCTCCACTTCTACGGAGCCGCGGTAGCCGCATCTCCGCTTCAAGTCGCTATCGTCATGACGATGTATGTACATGCCCCGGTTCAACATAGCAAAACCATACGAAGCAGTGGATGTGTCGTTTGATCAAACCAAAATTTTCTACAACATGGACGAGTCCCTCCATCAAGGAAGAAAAATATGTACCAGCGTCCGCGTTCATTCGGCAAAAATACCAGGTGTTATTTTTCCTATGTATTTTATCAATATATACATGTTAATTCATCCGGCAACAATTACTCCGGCCTATAATATTTTTTACGCAGGATGACTATTAAACGAAAAGGGATGGTGTTATACCACGGATGCACGATCGGATGTGTCGCGCGGCTTCACGGACACGCGTGTCGCGGTCCAGTTGACATCAATGCGCCGGCCGACTCGCCCGTCCGCGCCAGCTTACAACATCGCGGACGACTCGCCCGTCCACCTGCGCGGCCGGTTCACGCGACAGCACCGGGTTACAACACGGAGGACAACTTGCTCATCTGCACCTGCTTACAACACTGCGGCTGACTCATGTGTCTGTGCTGCCTCGGATGATGCGGTCGTTTTTACTGTCCGCCCGGCGGTCCGGTCTATTCAACATACCGGGTTGGCTAGCAGACATCGATGAGGGTCATAAGGTCCAAATATATCAGGTGAAATCCATCCAGTATAGTTTTATTATATATTGCCTCCTTTAGAAAAGCAATTACTCCGGCTTGCAAAAGTTATCTAATGCAGGACCCTAAACCGCCACGATGTCGTTTTAAGCCGCCGATTCGTCGTCTCCCTTCCGGGTGTTGCATCCAAACCGCCGCTGCGAGCTGCCTGTGGTCCTGCTCCTGCCACGCTCATCTTGCGGATTTTAACCCACTGGGTTATCTTTTGAGGTCTCCTCGAGAAAATGATTAAAGTGTCATTGAAATCGCTGCGGATTACTCATCTATCATCCAGACAAAGTCAGGTGATGTCTATCTAAGTCTATTTTATTAGCAAATATTATCTTTGTCAAAGAACAATTACTTTGGTCTATATATTTTCATGGGCAGGACAAATTGTCTGCTACAGAGGTGGCCAACATATCACCAAGTTTATTGAATGACTCATATTGGGATGTACGATGAGTATTGTGAAGGTCATCAACTTGCCACCTTTGCCGATAAATTTCACTATATTACAGTGTTCCGCTGTTCAAATATATGCCGGTTTATATTACAGTCAATGATGGAGAATTTCTTGCGGCCTGGTCTACATCAACATACCAGGCCGCACCTATCTGCATGAGCTATTTATTGAATATGAGCAAGCCACAGGTTGGGTAGCCCGGTTTTCTTTCAACAAAATAGAGACAAATTATCATCAACCGCCGTCTGCACTGGGTGGCTCAATGGACAGGCGCACAAGTCGCCGCCACTACGGTTTGGTTAACTTCAAATCGCCAGTTGGAAGGAACCATCGGCCGAGTTGCTGACATGGTTCATACGGGATCATTGATAACCCGCCGCAGTCACCTCAATTTCCTATGGATTCATATCACACTATCAACAACAATGATGGACACCTTATGCTATGATCAAATATGGAGAGTCTCAAGCCAACTCCTCGAGTAGTCTCAAGACTCGGGGGCTATGATGACATGACTCAAATATCCGGTTTACAATCCGGTTCAAGGGAATTTTGTCTTCTACAAAGATCTGAAGCTCTCAAATCTGGTTTAAGAATATCCGGTTCAAAAAGAATTAATCTCTCGCAAGTTCGAGTTTAAAGGCCGTCAGAAACATTCCGGCTAAAAATGAAGATTCCGATTTAAAATCTGATTCAGGGGAAAGATGTCTCCCACGAAGCTTTGAAGCTCTCAATATCCGGTTTAACATCCGGTTCAAGAAGAATAAATCTCTTGCAAGTTTGAGTTCTCAGGAAAAATTAAAGGGACCAAAGAGAGTCTGTTGCAAGAGCACAACTCGAACATAGGTACCCGGCGAGCACAGCTCAGAAATATGTCACATGGGGGCTTCTATTTATAAAGTGCAGTTCTGACTACCCTCCTGATCCGGCGACCAAACCAAGACCATCATAAGAGTTTGTCACATGGGGGCTCCTGTGTGCAAAGGAGTCACTATGGCCTCTTAAATCGGCGACCGCATCAAGGCCATCATAAGAGCACAACTCTGGTTGCTTCGGCAATTTCCACATGATGATGAGGGGCAAAAGAGAGTTTGATGCTTCGCACAACTCAAACATAGGCCCCGACGAGCAATGCTCAAATGCTACCTGGGGGCTCCTGATGCAAGACATCAGCGAGTTGAAAACTCTTGTAGTAAACACATCTTGGAAGCTTGGTGTATACACCTAAAACCCCGGATTAACCTGCCTGCATCAAGTAAGTCACGCCGCCCAGGTAAACCTGGTATGACCCGTCGAACGTACACACAAGTCAATCCTTATGGACCCTGAACTTGGTAACGTTAAATTGACGATCATCAAGTGATTACACAAGTCAAATCTTTACAAGATTTTGAACTTGGTAGCATTTGACATTGATGATTTGGTTAAGGATTGCGGACCATCTTAACAGGCTTTGCAAAAATGGTTAATGGCAGTAGCCTGGCAGCTCATAAAAAGCCTCAAATTTGGAGCCTGGCAGCTCATAAAAAGCCTCGACTACATGGTCTTATTTGCCCAAACTTTATTTTTATTTTTTATGTTTTCTCAAATCTTTATCTTCAAGGTCATTTGTTTTTAACCAAGTCCATCAATTCAGGGAGTGGATGACTATAAGTTGCCACTACATCTGCGTTTACAGAGTTCTAGTCTGGGTTACAAACACCAGCACTAACTACAGATAAACCGGAGTTCATCATAACCCGGTTCGGTTTCATAATGAACCGGCAAATAATCAAGGGAGTCATCAACACTTGCACCTTGGATCATTATCTCTTCCTACCGGATTAAGGTTCATCGTGACACACTTAATCACGGGTGGAATAAACCGTCAAAGGCATTATAAGCAAGAAATAATTATGAAGTTGCCAACTGAAGCAATCTCATACAACTAAGCTATTTACAGATAATGACCGGTGTTTATTAACCCGGCCTGGCTTTTGATTATAAAATCAACAGTACTATCTACAGATAATGACCGGTGTTATTAAATCAGACTGGCTTTTGACTATAAGTCGCCAGTATGATATGAGATAATGATCGGTGTTTATTAACCCGGCCTGGTTTTGTTTATAAACCGGCAATCTATGATAATTACCAGTGCTCAAATTTTGGGTTATCACCTTTACTACACTGGCTTGATAGAGCCAACGGTGTGATCAAACATCACTGGAACCGGTCTTCACACCGGGTTATATTATTCAAATCTTTAATAGCCAACATGGCTAGATTTTTATTATGGTTATCAATAACCAATATTATGATTGAGGTTTTCAAAGTCGCTTCAGCGCAATGGATATCATATTGTCAATGGTATGATTTATTCTACAATCAAAGGAATGGTCTCGAGTCGCTGCAGGCTTACGACTCAACACTTGGGGGCTACATTATTCAAGTTGAGATTACGTCAAATATACAAGTCTCATGTCGCTGCAAACATGCACCATGACACTTGGGGGCTAATGCAAAGTCATTTTTTGCTCACTTTATTGAAGACCCGACTCATCACATTATAATGAGCCGGCCCTTGGGGGCTACCAATTACTCATGTCAACAATTCAAGGTACACAATTATTAATCCATTATATTAAAGGGTCCACTGCTCAGTTGGTAAAGTACAAAGCTCTTAACCTTGTGGACGTGTGTTCAAGCCCCATGATGGGAGTTAAATTACATAATGTTATTTTCAATGAAGTATATATAAAGTCCCAGCTTAGTATTATCTTACTAAGTCGGCCCTTGGGGGCTACACGTTGCTGTTCAAGTCTACATGATCATATCTACGAAGTCCCTGCACATTATTACATAATGACCCGGCCCTTGGGGGCTACAATGGTTGAAGTTTTTGAGCATCAGGCAATTACAAGTCCCAGGTTGCTGCAAGCATGACAACCCGGCACTTGGGGGCTACATAATATGGAGTATTCAGTTTTTACTAGTGACTGGGATGAACAATCTGGATTTCTTCAAGGTTGCAACATTTATATTGAAACAAGTCTTAAACTATCACTATGTTCTCCTCTTAAGACTCGGGGGCTACAGGTAATATGCATATAAAGGAGGAACATCTTCAAATTCTCAATTTCAGGCAAATCAAGAAGATCAACTGTGTGAACCCGCGTTGGCAACAATCATAACCCGGCGTCTATAAACAATCATGACCCAGAATTATCAGTTTTTATAGCCCGACAATTTTGGCAATCATAAACCGGCTGGCTGGATATCAGTTGAATATTTCAGAGACCAATATTTTTGTCAAGTCAGAGCATTGAAGGCCGATTCAAATGGATTCTTTATTTACAAAATATCTTCTGCAAGCAAATTGATTATGAAGCTGGTCTATTGACCCAGAGTTTTCAGAAGAAGTGCTTGGATTTTTTGCATTGGTAATGTTTGAAAATATCTTCTAAGGAGATTTGTTATGAGATCATGGATACATATCAAAGATAAAATGACAAGGATATAAGGATGATCAAGTGCCGGTTCAGGAAAATATTTTAATCCGGAGCACAACCTATCAAATTTGTTCTCGTGCTTATGTATGCAGGAAGGGTCAAGTTTAACATGGATAAATCCAAATTAAACTGGGGGCTAATGTCGGGGATATACCCCGCAGCATAACCCGGCCGGAAGTATAACCCGACCGGACTTGGCGGTTTACTTGAGACGGTTTACACTTGGCGATTCACTGGTAACCCGGTGGGCGGATCACGAATAACAAGGCCCAAGGCCCAGAAGGCCGGTTCATATTATGGTGGGTCGGTTTATGACGAAAGCACAAGGAATATTCTCCTACAAAGGGAGCAAGACTAGGACTCCTTGTAATAGAGTAATCCTAATCCTACTAGGACTAGTCATGTAACCCGCCCCTTCAACATATATAAGGAGGGGCAGGGCTCCCCAAAGAGGGACAAGCAAGAAGAAACAATCTCTAGGGCTAGACACCAAGAGCCGGTTTACCAACGACTCCATAAGGGTCATAATGAGATCTAGCCTCAAACAACATGTAGGGCTATTACCGGATGATGTTTTCCGGGGCCCGAAGCTGTCTAAATCCTTGTCTTGCATTGCGTCTCTCGATTCCGCTCAACCCCTCTCAAGCTACCACATAGATGCGTTGGCCTCGCGACTAAGTCCTAACCCTAGGACATCTGTCGTGACAATTCCACGACAGGTATGAACCATAGAGAAGTTGGAATACATTAGGTTTAACACCAATATAAACAAAGAATGAATTCATTGCAGTACCTTTGAGTAGTGGTTTGCTTTCTTATACTAACGGAGCTCACGAGATTTTTGTCTAAGTTTTGTGTTGTGAAGTTTTCAAGTTTTGAGTATTGTTTTGATGGACTATGGAACAAACAGTGGCAAGGGCCTAAGCTTGGGGATGCCCAAGGCACCCCAAGTAAAATTCAAGGACAACCAAGAGCCTAAGATTGGGGATGCCCCAGGAAGGCATCCCCTCTTTCGTCTTCATCTATCGGTAACTATACTTGGAGCTATATTTTTATTCACCACATGATATGTGTTTTGCTTGGAGCGTCTTGTATAATTTGAGTCTTTGCTTGTTAGTTTGCCACAATTATCCTTGCTGGACACACCTATTTGAGAGAGTTAAATATGGCCTAGGAATTGTTAGAACACTCTATGTGCTTCACTTATATCTTTTGAGTTGAATAGTTTTTGCTCTAGTGCTTCACTTATATCTTTTAGAGCACGATGGTGATTATATTTTGAAGAAATTGTTGAACTCTCATGCTTCACTTATATCCATTCGAGAGTCTATTAAAACAGCATGGTAATGTGTTTAGGCTATAAAACTAGTCTTCACATGATAGACATCCTATATCAATGTAGTAAAAACTTTCACACTAAGTGCATTGAATATGATGAGAAGTTGGATGCTTGATAAATGTTTTGAGATATGAGGATAATGATATTAAAGTCATGCTAGTGGAGTTATTATGAAATTGAGAAATACTTGTGTTAAGGTTAGTGATCCCCGTAGCATGCACGTATGGTGAACCGCTATGTGACGAAGTTAGAGCATGAGGTATTTGTGAAGTGTCAACCTTTGTGTGGAGGTCGGGGGCGCGTGATGGTTAACTCCTACCAACCTCCCCCCTAGGAGCATGCGTTGAGTGCTTTGTTTTGATGACTCGTAGATTTTTGCAATAAGTATGTGAGTTCTTATGACTAATGTTTAGTCCATGGATTATACGCACTCTCACCCTTCCACCATTGCTAGCCTCTCTTGTACCGCGCAACTTTCGCCGGTACCATACACCCACTATATATCCTTCCTAAAAACAGCCACCATACCTACCTATCGTGGCATTTCCATAGCCATTCCGAGATATATTGCCATGCAAGTTTCCACCATTCCGTTCGTATGACACGCATCATATTGTCATATTACCATGCATGATCATGTAGGTTACATCGTATTTGTGGCAAAGCCACCATGCATAATTTTTCATACATGTCACTCTTGTATCATTGCACATCCCGGTACACCGCCGGAGGCATTCATATAGAGTCATACTTTGTTGTAATATTGAGTTGTGATGAAAGTGTGATGATCATCATTATTAGAGCATTGTCCCATGGGAGGAAAAGCTAAATCAATAAAGCCCTTCCACAAAAAAAGAAAAAAAAAAGAAAAAAAGAAAGAAAGGCCAAAGAAAAAAAAGGAAGGCCCCCCAAAAAAGGGACAATTGCTTCTATCTTTTTTTCCACACTTGTGCTTCAAAGTAGCACCATGTTCTTCATGATAGAGAGTCTCATGTTTATTCACTTTTATATACTAGTGGGAATTTTCATTATAGAACTTGGCTTGTATATTCCAACGATGGGCTTTTCCTCAAATGCCCTAGGTCTTTGTGAGCAAGCAAGTTGGATGCACACCCACTAGTTTCTTTTGTTGAGCTTTCATACATATTTAGCTCTAGTGCATCCGTTGCATGGTAATCCCTACTCACTCACATTGATATCTATTGATGGGCATCTCCATAGCCCGTTGATACGCCTAGTCGATGTGAGACTATCTTCCTCCTTTTTGTCTTCTCCACAACCACCTCTCTATTCCACCCATGGTGCTATGTCCATGGCTCACACTCATGTATTGCGTGAAAGTTGAAAGATTTGAAAGAATAGAGTATGAAAACAAGTGCTTGGCTGAAATCGGGGTTGTGCATGATATGAATATTTTGTGTGATGAAGAGGGAGCATAGCCAGACTATATGATTTTGTAGGGATAACTTTCTTTAGCCATAGTATTTTGAGAAGACATGATTGCTTTGTTAGTATGCTTGAAGTATTATTATTTCTTATGTCAATATAGACTTTTATCTTGAATCTTTCAGATCTGAACATTCATGCCACAATTAAGAAATTTACATTGAAAAACTATGTTGGTTAGCATTCACATCAAAAATTCTGTTTTTATCATTTACCTACTCGAGGACGAGCAGGAATTAAGCTTGGGGATGCTTAATACGTCTCCAACGTATCTATAATTTTTTATTGTTCCATGCTATTATTTATGATGTTTTGGATGTTTAATTGGCTTTGCCATACACTTTTATATTATTTTTGGGACTAACCTACTAACCGAAAGGCCTAGTCCAGATTGCTGTTTTTTGCCTGTTTCAGGGTTTTACAGAAAAGGAATATCAAACGGAGTCCAAATGGAATGAAACCTTCGGGAGAGATATTTTTGGAGAAAATCACGCACGGGAGACTTGAGAACCATGGAGTAGGGGACACGTGGTTCCCACGAGGGTGGGGGCGCCCCCCCCCCCAGGGCGCGCCCCCCTGCCTCGTGGGTCCCACGTAAGGCCCCCGGTGCCCTCCTTCTTCCTATATATATCTACGTACCCCGAAACCATCAGAACAACGGAGAAAACCCTAGTTCCACCGCCGTAACCTTCTTTTCCCGTGAGATCCCATCTTGGGGCCTGTTCCGGAGCTCCGCCGGAGGGGGGATCTACCACGTAGTGCTTCTACATCATCATCATCGTCTCACCATGAGTTGTGAGTAGTTTACCACAGACCTTTGGGTCCATAGCTAGTATCTTGATGACTTCTTCTCTCTCTTTGGATCTCAATACAAAGTTCTCCTCGGTCTTCGAGGAGATCTATTCGATGTAATCTCTTTTTGCGGTGTGTTTGTCGAGATCCGATGAATTGTGGGTTTATGATCAAGATTGTCTTTGAGAAATATTTGGTTCTTCTCTGAACTCTTTATATGTGCTCATAATATCCTTGCAAGTCTCTTCGAATTATTGGTTTGGTTTGGCCTACTAGATCTATAGTTCTTGCAATGGGAGAAGTGCTTGGCTTTGGGTTCAATCTTGCGGTGTCCTTTCCCAGTGACAGTAGGGGCAGCAAGGCACGTATTGTATTGTTGCCATCGAGGATAAAAAGATGGGGTTTATATCATATTGCTTGAGTTTATCCCTCTACATCATGTCATCTTGCTTAAAGCGTTACTCTGTTCTTATGAACTCAATACACTAGATGCATGCTGGATAGCGGTCGATGTGTGGAGTAATAGTAGTAGATGCAGGCAGGAGTCGGTCTACTTGTCTCGGACGTGATGCCTATATATAATGATCATGCCTAGATAGTCTCATAATTATTCGCTTTTCTATCAATTGCTCGACAGTAATTTGTTTACCCGCCGTAGAATATCGCTATCATGAGAGAAGCCACTAGAGAACACTATGGCCCCCGGGTCTATTCTCAACATATCAATCTACATCTACTTTACTTTTTCCGCTTTTACTTTCTATTCTTATAATCAAAAATACCAAAAATATAAACTATCATCTCTATCATATCTCACTTTCGTAAGTGACCGTAAAGGGATTGACAACCCCTTATCGCGTTGGCTACGAAGTTCTTATTTGTTTGTGCAGGTGCGAGGGACTCGCTCGTGGTCTCCTACTGGATTGATACCTTGGTTCTCAAAAACTGAGGGAAATACTTACGCTACTGTGCTGCATCTCCCTTTCCTCTTCGAGGGAATACAATTCAAGCTCGAGAAGTAGCACCCCTTAGTGTCGGTTCAACACGAACTGGGACCAAAGGCCCACCACGTGGCACGAGCCCGCGCGGGGGGCTGGAGGTCCTTTAGTCCCGGTTCGTGAGACGACCCGGGACCAAAAGGTACCATGTGATACGAGCCCGTGATGGGGGGCTGGGGGCCTTTAGTCCCGGTTGGTGTAACCAACGGGGACTACAAGCTTTAGGGGTTTTGGGGTTTATGATTTATTTTTCCTTTTAGTTTTGTGTTTTCCATTTATTTATTTTTATTTTTATTTTACGCTACTACATATTGTACACATTATGCATATATATAAATAGAATTTCTCACATGACCATTCACATACGTACACATATTGTAGATAATATCCATCTCGATTAATCTAGATAATTAATATGCATCATCGAATATAATACCGAATACATCGTCTCGAATAATATAAATATCGAATACATTGTCTCGAATGTAATCTCGAATACATCTCGAGTATTATCACTGTCGAATATGATCATATATATAACATCACTAGCTAATTAACATCGCTCACGGTGGACACCCAAAGAAAAGGAGCGATCACAGGATCATAGCTCAGGTGAGATCCCTGAAGTACCATTAGGTATTGGAGAACCTGACGTCCAACGCAACCATGTAGCGACGAACGTGCTCTTCCTCCTCTCTGACACAGTGACGTACCACCTCTGTTGGGGACGCTAGCCCCCGCACCGTATGTGGCACACGCGTCCGCCAACAAAGAAGCTTCAGGTCGACGACAAGACCCGGGTTCCTCACCAAGATGCTCACACCTTAAGATAACACCTCCTAGTGCCAGCCCGGCGGAGCCCAATCCCGGACATGGGGCCTCTAAAGTAGTACGTCGTCGCCACCGACCTGATGACGAGGATGTGGCCCGGGCATATCATAGACGCCGAGAACAAAGTCTATGCAAATTTAACATTTTTTAAATGCTTGATTTAACCTTTAGTCCCTGGCGAGCAACATGATTCAGAACCATAACGGATTATCTTAACCTTTAAGGGATTTAACAAAATGGCGTCGTTCTGGATGTGCAAAAAATGGTCCAGATTTTTCCTGATCTCATCTACCCTTCTATATGTCACATTGTCTAGTGTCAAAGGATTCAAGAAAACCATGGCTTCATCATTAGCCAGAAGTAACATATGCATTATGGTATGAAGTTCTCCGAAGTTGTTTGGGAACGGAGTCCCGGGTAGGATAATTAGCGTTTTGGTATGAAGTTCAGCAAGAGCCTTCCGAATATCGCTATTTGGAAGGTCTTTGCTGAACTTCGTACCAAAAACTGAATTATCCTATCAGGAACTCCGTTCCAAAACAACTTTGAAGAGCTTCGTAGCATCATGCGCTTGTTATTTCCGGCTAATGATGAAGCCATGAATTTCTTCAAGGGATAATTGGTTTTATACCCTTAGTTGTGTCCCCCTCATCAGGATTGCCCCTAATTTCTAGAAACACGTGGTCTTACCCAACCCACTTTGGCATCTTGTGCTTTTGCCCTTTGACCGTTTGACCGTCACTTTGAAAACTTCATAACTAATTCATACTAAATCAGAAAAATGCAAATAAGATACCAAAATGTTCAAAAAAACATCACCTGTTTGTCAATGTCACTTTCATTCATGACAAAAGTGTTGGTAAGTGCTCATCCAAGTTTTAGCTCTTATGATACCACCATGAACAATAAAATCTAAAAAATCCAAAAAATTCAAAAAAATGTTGGTGGCAAAGAATGATAAATGTTTTAAGTGCTTGCCAAGTTTCATGAGGGAATGACATTCGTGGAAGTCATGGCAAAAAAAACAATCAACACTCGAAAATAGATTGTTTTTTGCCACGACTTCCACGAATGTCATTCCCTGAGGAAACTTGGCAAGCACTTAAAATATTTGTCATTCTTTTCCACCAACTTTGCTTTCGAATTTTTGATTTTTTAGATTGTATTGTTCATGATGGTATCATAAGAGCTAAAACTCGGATGGACACTTACCAACACATTTTTCATGAATGCAAGAGACATTTACATAAAGGTGATGTTTTTTCAAACATTTGGTATCTTATTTGCATTTTCCCGATTTAGTATGAAGTGGTTATGAAGTTCTCAAAGTGACGGTCAAACGGTCAAAGGGCAAAAGCACAAGACGCCAAAGTGGGTTGGGCAAGACCACGTGTTTTCAAAAACTAGGGGCATCCTGACGAGGGGGACACAACTAAGGGTATAAAACCAATTATCCCTTTCTTCAATACTTTGACAGTCAACGCGACATATAGAAGAAAATATATATATATGAGATAAAAAAAATCAACTTGTGCACATCCATAATGGGGGCATTATTTGATCATATTTCACTAGATCAAATTTTGACATATGAAACTTTGAGATATGATCAAATGTTGCATATGTCAAAATTCAAACTTTGACATATGATCAAATGTTGCATATGTCAAAATGCAAACTTTGACATATGATAAAACTTTAACATTTAACATTTATATATGATCCAGAATGCCCCCATTATGGATGTGCACAAGTTGATCCAATTTTTTTTGATCTCATATATATATCCTTTTATATTTCACGTTGTCTGTTAAAGTATTGAAGAAATCCATGACTGATACGTCTCCAACGTATCTATAATTTTTTATTGTTCCATGCTATTATTTATGAAGTCTTGGATGTTTAATGGGCTTTATTATACACTTTTATATGATTTTTGGGACTAACCTATTAACCTAGAGCCCAGTGCCAGTTTCTGTTTTTCTCCTATTTTAGGGTTTTACAGAAAAGGAAAATCAAACGGAGTCCAATTGACGAGCCAATTTTTGACGATTTTTTCTGGACCAAAAGAAGCCCCCGAAGCAAAAGAGTTGGGCCCGGAGAGCCACAGGCTGCCCTCGAGGGTGGGGGCGCGCCCTGGGTAGGGAGGCGCTCCCCCCTATCTCGAGGGCGGCCCGTAGCTCCCCTTTACTTGGCCCCGACTCCAAAAATTCCTAGAAATACTGAAACCTTCAGAAATTAACCTAGATCAGGAGTTCCGCCGCCGAAAGCCTCTATAGCCACCGAAAACCAATCTACACCCGTTTTGGCACCCTGCCGAGGGGGGGATCCCTCTCCGGTGGCTATCTTCATCATCCCGGCGCTCTCCATGACGAGGAGGGAGTAGTCCACCCTTGGGGCTGAGGGTATGTACAAGTAGCTATGTGTTTGATCTCTCTCTCTCTCTCTCTCTCTCTCTCTCTCTCTCTCTCTCGTGTTCTTGAGATGTCACGATCTTGATGTATCACGAGCTTTGCTATTCTAGTTGGATCTTCTTCTCCCCCTCTACTCTCTTGTAATGGATTGAGTTTTCCCTTTGAAGTTATCTTATCGGATTGAGTCTTTAAGGATTTGAGAACACTTGATGTATGTCTTGCATGTGTTTATCTGTGGTGACAATGGGATATCATGTGATCCACTTGATGTATGTTTTGGTGATCAACTTGCGGGTTCAGTGACCTCATGAACCTATGCATAGGGGTTGGCACATGTTTTCATCTTTACTATCCGGTAGAAACTTTGGGGCACTCTTTGAAGTTCTATGTGTTGGTTGAATAGATGTTTCTGAGATTGTGTGATGCATATCGTATAACCATGCCCATGGATACTTGAGGTGACAATGGAGTATCTAGGTGACATTAGGGTTTTGGTTGATTTGTGTCTTAAGGTGTTATTCTAGTACGAACTCTATGATAGATTGAACGTTACGACAGACTCTTGAATAGATCAATCATAAAGAATAGCTTTGAGGTGGTTTTGTACCCTACTATAATCTCTTTGTTTGTTCTCCGCTATTAGTTACTTTGGAGTGACTCTTTGTTGCATGTTGAGGGCTAGTAATATGATCCAATTATGTTATCCTTGTTGAGAGAACTTGCACTAGTGAAAGTATGAACCCTAGACCTTCTCTACTATCATTGCAACACCGTTTATGCTCACGTTTACCACTTGCTACCTTGCTGTTTTTATACTTTCAGTTTACAAAAACCTATATCTACTATCCATATTGCACTTGTATCACCATCTCTTCGCCGAACTAGTGCACCTATACAATTTACCATTGTATTGGGTGTGTTGGGGACACAAGAGACTCTTTGTTATTTGGTTGCAGGGTTGCTTGAGAGAGACCATCTTCATCCTACACGTCCCACAGATTGATAAACCTTAGGTCATCCACTTGAGGGAAAATTGCTACTATCCTACAAACCTCTGCACCTGGAGGCCCAACAACGTCTAGAAGAAGAAGCGTGCGTAGTAGACATCAAGCTCTTTTCTGGGGCCATTGCCGGGGACGTTAGTGCTTGAAGGTATATCTTTAGATCTTGCAATCGGATCTTTTAGTTTCTTGTTTTATCACTAGTTTAGTCTATAAAAGAAAACTACCAAAAAATGGAATTAAGGTTACCTCATATGCTTCATCTTTTTAATATCTTTCGTGAAAATTATGGGAAGGAAAATTGTGCTCAATTACTAGAAGAAGAATTACGTAGAATGCTTGGCATAAAATATGTGCATGATGAGCATAATTGCAATGTTGTTAGTATGAATTCTTTGAATACCCATGATGCTAATGATATGCAAAGCCACAAGCTTGGGGGTGCTATGTTTGATGAAGATGATATGTTTAGTCCCCCAAGTTTTGATGAGCAAATTTATTATGATGAAAGCATGCCTCCTATTTATGATGATTATATTTATGAAAGTGGATTTGGAGAGGTCATGGCTTTACTTAGTGATGAATCCACTATTTTGGAAGAGGTTCCAATTGATTATGAGAACAAAGTTGCTATCTATGATGATTATTGTGATGACTTGTATGCTTTTAAGAATAATGATAACCATGAAACTTGTCATCATGATTTTAGTTTTCAATTGGATTATGCTTCACATGATAGTTATTTTGTTGAGTTTGCTCCCACTACTATGAATGAGAAGAATTTTGCTTATGTGGAGAGTAGTAAAATTTCTATGCTAGTAGATCATGACAAGAATGCTTTATGTGCTGGTTATATTGTTGAATTCATTCATGATGCTACTGAAAATTATTATTATAGAGGATCATATGCTTGTAGGAATTGCAATAATATCAAGTTTCCTCTTTATGTGCTTAAAGTTTTGAAGTTATGCTCGTTTTGCCTTCCTATGCTAGTTGATTATCGTTCCCATAAGTTGTTTGATTACAAAATCCCTATGCATAGGAAGTGGGTTAGACTTAATTGTGCTAGTCATATTCTTCATGATGCTCCCTTTATGCTTCAATCCTTATCTTTTATGTGAGCATCATCATGCCTGGCTAGGGGCGTTAAACGATAGCGCTTGTTGGGAGGCAACCCAACTTTACTTTAGTTTCTTTGTTTTTGTTGCTGTTAGGAAATAAATATTGCATCTATCCTATGATTAGATGTGGTTTCATGTTTTGTTTAGTGTTTGTGCCAAGTAGAACCTTTGGGAAGACTTGTGTGAAGTTTATATGATCTTGTTGTGAAAAACAGAATCGTTAGCGCTCGCTAAAATAGTCATGGGATTTTACTGGAGCGTGATTTTAGTTGATTCTTTTTGCATCTGATTGTTAGACAAATTGCGCAAATTTACCAATTTAGTTTGAATTTTTTGGAGTTCCAGAAGTAGGCGAACCCTGTAGATTACTACAGATTGTTCTGTTTTTGACAGATTCTGTTTTTCGTGTGTTGTTTGCTTATTCCGATGCACCTATGACTAGTATTGGGAAGTATGAATCATAGAGAAGTCGGAATAGAGTAGGTTTAACACCAATACAAACAAAGAATGAATTCATTGCAGTACCTTTGAATAGTGATTTGTTTTCTTATACTAACGGAGCTCACGAGAATTTTTGTCTAAGTTTTGTGTTGTGAAGTTCTCAAGTTTTGAGTATTGCTTTGATGGACTATGGAACAAAGAGTGGCAAGAGCCTAAGCTTGGGGATGACCAAGTCACCCCAAGGTAATATTCAAGGACAACCAAAAGCCTAAGCTTGGGGATGCCCCGGGAAGGCATCCCCTCTTTCGTCTTCATCCATCGGTAACTATACTCGGGGCTATATTTTTATTCACCACATGACATGAGTTTTGCTTGGAGCATCAATTTAGTTTATTTTGTTTTGATTGCTGTTTGAATAATATCCCAAGATCTGAAGTTCTTAAATTTTAGAGAGTCTTCACATAGTTACATAATTATTCAACTACTCATTGATCTTCACTTATATCTTTCGGAGTAGTTTGTTGTTTGCTCTAGTGCTTCACTTATATCTGTTAGAGCACGGCGGTGGTTTTCTTTTGAAGAAATAGATGAACTCTCATGCTTCACTTATATCCTTTTGAGAGTCTATTAAAACATGTTTAGGCTATAAAATTAGTCTTCACATGATAGACATCCAATGTCAATGTAGTAAAAAAATCACACTAAGTGCATTGAATATGATGAGATGTTGGATGCTTGATAAATGTTTTGAGATATGAGGATAGTGATATTAGAGTCATGCTAGTGGAGTTATAATGAAATTGAGAAATACTTGTGTTAAGGCTAGTGATTCCCGTAGCATGCACGTATGGTGAACCGCTATGTGACGAAGTTAGAGCATGAGGTATTTGTAAAGTGTCAACCTTTGTGTGGAGGTCGGGGGCGCGCGATGGTTAACTCCTACCAACCTCCCCCCTAGGAGCATGCGTTGATTGCTTTGTTTTGATGACTCGTAGATTTTTGCAATAAGTACATGAGTTCTTATGACTAATGTTGAGTCCATGGATTATACACACTCTCACCCTTCCACCATTGCTAGCCTCTCTTATACCGCGCAACTTTCGCCGGTGCCATAAACCACTATATATCCTTCCTCAAAACAGCCACCATATTGTTCCTCAAAACAGCCACCATACCTACCTATCATGGCATTTCCATAGCCATTCCGAGATATATTACCATGCAACTTTCCACCGTTCCGTTCATATGACACGCATCATATTGTCATATTGCCATGCATGATCATGTAGTTGACATCATATTTGTGGCAAGGCCACCATGCATAAGTTTTCATAGATGTCACTCTTGTCTCATTGCACATACCGGTACACCGCCGAAGGCATTCATATAGAGTCATACGTTGTTGTAGCATCGAGTTGTAATGAAAGTGTGATGATCATCATTATTGGAGGATTGTCCCGTGGGAGGAAAGGCTAAATCTATAAAGCCCCTCCGCAAAAAAAAAGAAAAGGAAAGAAAAAAACGAAAAAAGAAAGGCCAAATAAAAAAGAAAGGCCCAAAAAAGAAAAAAAAAAAGGGGACAATTGCTACTATCTTTTTTTCCACACTTGTGCTTCAAAGTAGCACCATGTTCTTCATTGAAGAGAGTCTCATGTTTAGTCACTTTCATATACTAGTGGGAATTTTCATTATAGAACTTGGCTTGTATATTCCAACGATGGGCTTTCTCAAATGCCCTAGGTCTTCGTGAGCAAGCAAGTTGGATGCACACCCACTAGTTTCTTTTGTTGAGCTTTCATACATATTTAGTTCTAGTGCATCCGTTGCATGACAATCCCTACTCACTCACATTGATATCTATTGATGGGCATCTCCATAGCCCGTTGATACGCCTAGTTGATGTGAGAATATCTCCCTCCTTTTTGTCTTCTCCACAACCACCTCTCTATTCCACATAGTGCTATGTCCATGGCTCACGCTCATGTATTGCGTGAAAGTTGAATGGTTTGAAATAATAGGGTATGAAAACAAGTGCTTGGCTGAAATCGGGGTTGTGCATGATGTGAATATTTTTGTGTGATAACGAGGGAGCATAGCCAACACTATATGATTTTTTAGGGATTACTTTCTTTAACCACAATATTTTGAGAAGACATGATTGCTTTGTTAGTATGCTTGAAGTATTGTTATTTCTTATGTCAATATAGACTTTTATCTTGAATCTTTCAGATCTGAACATTCATGCCACAATTAAGAGAATTACATTGAAAAACTATATTGGTTAGCATTCCACATCAAAAATTCTTTCTTTATCATTTACCTACTCGAGGACGAGCAAGAATTAAGCTTGGGGATGCTTGATACGTCTCCAACGTATCTATAATTTTTTATTGTTCCATGCTATTATTTATGAAGTCTTGGATGTTTAATGGGCTTTATTATACACTTTTATATGATTTTTGGGACTAACCTATTAACCTAGAGCCCAGTGCCAGTTTCTGTTTTTCTCTTGTTTTAGGGTTTTACAGAAAAGGAAAATCAAACGGAGTCCAATTGACGAGCCAATTTTTGACAATTTTTTCTGGACCAAAAGAAGCCCCCGCAGCAAAAGAGTTGGGCCAGGAGAGCCACAGGCTGCCCTCGAGGGTGGGGCGCTCGCCCTGGGCAGGGAGGCGCGCCCCCCTATCTCGAGGACGGCCCGTAGCTGCCCGACTCCAAAAATTCCTATAAATACTGAAACCTTCGTAAATTAACCTAGATCGGGAGTTCCGCCGCCGAAAGCCTCTGTAGCCACCAAAAACCAATCTACAGCCGTTCTGGCACCCTGCCGGAGGGGGGGAATCCCTCTCCGGTGGCTATCTTCATCATCCTGGTGCTCTCAATGACGAGGAGGGAGTAGTCCACCCTCAGGGCTGAGGGTATGTACAAGTAGCTATGTGTTTGATCTCTCTCTCGTGTTCTTGAGATGTCACGATCTTGATGTATCACGAGCTTTGCTATTCTAGTTGGATCTTCTTCTCCCCCTCTACTCTCTTGTAATGGATTGAGTTTTCCCTTTGAAGTTATCTTATCGGATTGAGTCTTTAAGGATTTTAGAACACTTGATGTATGTCTTGCACATGATTATCTGTGGTGACAATGGGATATCATGTGATCCACTTGATGTATGTTTTGGTGATCAACTTGCGGATTCAGTGACCTCGTGAACCTATGCATAGGGGTTGGCATATGTTTTCGTCTTGACTCTCTGGTAGAAACTTTGGGGCACTCTTTGAAGTTCTATGTGTTGGTTGAATAGATGTTTCTGCGATTGTGTGATGCATATCGTATAACCATGCCCACGGATACTTGAGGTGACAATGAAGTATCTAGGTGACATTAGGGTTTTGGTTGATTTGTTTCTTAAGGTGTTATTCTAGTACTAACTCTATGATATATTGAATGTTACGATGGACTCTTGAATAGATTGATCAGAAAGAATAGCTTTGAGATGGTTTCGTACCCTACCATAATCTCTTGGTTTGTTCTCCGATGTTAGTTACTTTGGAGTGACTCTTTGTTGCATGTTGAGGGCTAGTAATATGATCCAATTATGATATCCATGTTGAGATAACTTGCACTAGTGAAAGTATGAACCCTAGGCCTTCTCTACTATCATTGCAACACCGTTTATGCTCACGTTACCACTTGCTACCTTGCTGTTTTTATACTTTCAGTTTACAAAAACCTATATCTACTATCCATATTGCACTTGTATCACCATCTCTTCGTTGAACTAGTGCATCTATACAATTTACCATTGTATTGGGTTCGTTGGGGACACAAGAGACTCTTTGTTATTTGGTTGCAGGGTTGCTTGAGAGAGACCATCTTCATCCTACACCTCCCACGGATTGATAAACCTTAGGTCATCCACTTGAGGGAAATTTGCTACTGTCCTACAAACCTCTCCACTTGGAGGCCCGACAACGTCTACAAGAATAAGGGTGCGTAGTAGACATCAATGAATTCATAATTAGCGGGAAATAACAGGCGCATGATGGTAAGCTCTTCAAAATTATTTTGGAACAGAGCTCCGGATAGAATAATTCGTTTTTTGGTATGAAGTTCAGCAAGAGCCTTTCGAATATCGCTATTTGGAAGGCCTTTGCTGAAGTTCATACCAAAAAATGAATTATCATATGAGGAACTCCTTTCCAAAACAATTTTGAAGAGCTTAGGATCATATGCCTGTTACTTCCGGCAAATTATGATGCCATGCATTTCTTTAATACTTTGACAGACAACGTGAAATATAAAGGATATATAGATGAGATTAGAAAAAAATTGGATCAACTTGTGCACATCCATAATGGGGGCATTCTTGACAAATCCCTTATTAAATGTTGCATATTTGACCATATTTCACTAGATCAAACTTTGATATATGATCAAACTTTGACATATGATCAAATGTTGCATATGTCAAAATTCAAACTTTGACATATGATCAAACTTTGACATATGTCAAAATTATTGCATCTAGTTACATTGAATCAAACGCTGTATCGTGAAGTATGCAATATTCAAACTTTTTTCAATATGACAAACTTTTAATACATACAAACATCTAAAACATCAAAACATACATATATATATCTAAAACATCAAAAAGTCCTACTCAATAAAACATCTAAAACATCAAATCATAAAGTATAAAAACTAAAATTCCTACTCGTCTAATTAACATTTATCTTTACCTAATAATAAAGAAAATTGGGTTTCTTCTCGTCCGTCATGGCATTTTTCAGAAAAGTCCCTCTATTTCAGAGAATTCAACCCGCAGTCCTGTTTTAAGTCAAATCGAATCGTTTTTTCATATTTTACACAAAACTCCCTGTGTTTTCTTAAAATCAACCCGCAGTCCGGGTTTAAGTCACTCCCGAACCGTTATTTTACATTTTTCGAAAACCCCCCTGATGTTTTAAGTAATGCATCCGCGGATCATATTTAAGTCAAATTTTTTTTGCCATGGCATCTCCCAGCCCCCGCTCCGGCAACCGCCGCGCAGCACGGTGGATGGATTCGGACGACGACAGCTCCAGCGCACGCTCCTACCGCGACGTGGTCGCGTCCGCCTCCCCAACTCCAAGCCCCTCTACCGCCGCCGGTACCACCTCCGCCGGGTAGACCGCTGCTGCCGCAGCCACGCGGATCCCGGCCGCCGCCCGCCTTGGCCCCCGCTCGGAGGTCCACCGCGAGGGCGCCCCCGTCGCCCGCGAGCCTGCCGTGGACAGGGACGGCTTCCGATAGCCTCGGCGCAGGAACCGGAACCGGCGCCGCCACCCTCAACAACCGGCCCGTGCACCAGCCTCGTCGCCGCTGCGGCGTCCCCCCTCGCCCGAGGCAGTTGCGGGCTTGTGCTTCCAGTGCCTTGACCTCGGACACCCCGTCCGCGACTGCACCAACGACATCCGCTGTTGTCGATGCCTCGTCTCCGGCCACGACTCCAAGCGATGTGACTCGGGCCGCCCCTCCGCCCACGGCGCCCGCCCGCAGCCGCCCCGCACCGCCACACCACCTGGTGCGCGCGCGCCCACGCCCCCACGCGCGCCGGCGCCTGCCCACACGCCTGCGCCTGTGCTGCCGACTCGCTCTGTGGCTCCTCCTGTCGCCGTTCCACCTCCGGCGGGTCGTGCGGTCCCTGCACCCGCACTCGAGCTCATGCCCCTCAGCCCGGACCACGTCATCATCTCGCACACGGTCGAGATGGAGGAGGCTGAGGCTGTCTTGCACCGCGCCATGGTGGCCTCCATTACAGGGACGAGGCCAACCGTGACCGCGCGCGAGGCCGAGGACACTCTCTACTCCACCTTTGAGCTGCACCTTGGCGACTTCTCCGTCCACATCCACCACCCCGAAACTTCCTCATCGTCTTCACCACCTCGCAGCTTATGGACCGCCTCGCCAGCGACCACTTCCTGCGCACGCCGGCTTTCTCGCTCTCGATGCGCCCCTAGAGCAAGCTCGCCCACGCCGGCTATGGCACGTTTGAGTACCGCGTCGAGCTAGAGCTCCACGGCATTCCGGCCCAAGCCTGACACCTATCCACGGTGAAGCACCTCCTCGGGGCCAGCTACTGGATCGAGCGGCTGCATCCCGACACGAGATCGCGGGCGGACCTTGCCACCTTCTCGCTCTCTGCGCGCACCCGCGACCCCGCCCGCATCTGCCGCCAGGCCATCCTGGAGATCGTTGAGCAAATCCCCTCCCGTCTTCCCTCCCTGCCGCCGATGATCCAAACCCTAACCTACCCCGTCGCCATCCAGCTAACGCGCGCCGAGGTAGATCGGTCAGGTGCTGACGCCGCAGGGCCGGAGGCTGGTCACGGTGATGATGGCGCCGACGGCGACCATGCGGGCAGGACTGACGCCAATGGTCGTGACGCCGCCGATCGTGGCCGGCGAGGCCGTTGCTCGCGCAAGAGACGCCGCACGATGGCTGCGGCCGGTAGCACCGCCCCCGGCCTGGACATGGCCCCTGCCGGCCGGTCGGACAGCATGGCCATGGAGACCACCGGCTGGGCTGTTGCCGCTCGCACTGCTCGCACGGATGGCGTGGCTACCTCGCCGGACTGGCCCAATGGCCTCCGCCGAGGCCGTGCATTGCCACCGTCCGAAAGGAACGTGGTCCCCTGGCGCGATCATGGTGGGGCCAACCGTTCTCGTCGCTACCCTAAAAGGGGAAGGCGGAGGAACAGGCGCAGGACGAAAGACAAAGCGGTGCCTGCCAAAGCTGTATCCCAGGCGTCACCAGGCCTGACCAACCCAGGCCAGACGGTTGTGGACAGCACGGCCGAGCCTGCTGGCCCAGACCAACGGGCTGTGGACAACACGGCCGAGCCTGCTGGCGGCTCGCAAGTGGTGCAACAGCTACGTGCGCCCTCTGAGCGCATGTGCCCATCGCCTCCTAATGGACGGCTGGTCGCGCAGGCCGGGGCCACGATGACCAAGCCCAGCCCACCCTTGTCTAGGGATCTGGTGGCCTCCCTGGACCCCTCCTCGTCCTCTGCCTGCATGGCACCAGGCCCGCAGCCAATGGGAACCGAGGAGCCGGTCCATGACAATCCGCTGTCGGGGACTGCCGCTGGCCCACGCACGTCAAAGCCTGGCACACTCTTGGACGAACCCGCGACCAAGTCAACTTTTGCTCGTGCGTCATCGCCTGGCATGGCACTGGACGGGCCCGCTCCTGGCTCGGCGATTGCTCCGTCGGGCGTTGGAGACGCGGCTCCCCACCACGACCACTGTTACCCTGGGGAGGACACCATCCTGAAGTCAGGCCACCAATCCGACCCACCGGCCCATAGTGCCCAGGCGGCCCCATCCAGCGGGCCCAGTAACAATACCATACAGGCTTGCGGCCCACTGCATGCACCAGACGACCCTACGCCTGCCACGACCCCGCTTCGATCAACTGCACAGCGTTTTGCCTCGCCACCAATCACCCTGCGCCGCTCCCGGCCGAGAGGTGCATCGTGGACGCTAGGCGAGTTGCTCACCGCTGCCACCAGACACCTGAACTCGATCCTTCCCGTGCCTGGGAAGTGGCATCGCCGGCAACCCCTCAACTTCTCCCCGCGCCGTGGCCGCTCGGCTTCGTCCGCATCCTGCCGGGCTGCTGTGCCGCCGACCGCATAGCGTCGTGCGCAAGTTCAGGTGCTGCGCACCCTTGGGATCCTCGGGCTCGATTAGAAGATATCCACCGCAGAGATGAAAGCATATGAATACATCTTTGCGGCCCCGATCCCGGTGGCAGTGCTCTCCGCCATCGTTGCACTAGTCGATCGCGAGCTGCCAACCGATCCGGAGGCGTCGGCGCCCACCACAGCGACCTTGGCGGCTGCGGTTGCGGTCTAGCGCGGCGCTACGCCCTCCATGTCGACCCCTTTTCCATGGATCACGACCTAAAAATTGTGATTTGGAACGTGCGCGGCCTTAACGCACGCGCGCGACGCACTGCCATCCACTCGCTGATCGTCACTAGTGGCGCCTCCATTGTTTGTCTGCAAGAGACTAAGATGGCTTTGATCTGATCGTCGGTTGTCCTTGAGGCGCTCGGCTCCGAGTTTGATGAGTATGTGTACTTGCCGGCGAATGGCACCCGAGGAGGCATTCTGCTTGCGTGGCGAAGCCGGATGGTGACCATCGCTAACCCCGAGTTTACCACGCACACGCTGTCGGCCCAGGTCACTCCACCCTCGAGCCAGCACCCGCCTTGGTGGATGTCCGTCGTGTACGGGCCTCAGTCGGATGACGAAAAGATCGAGTTCCTTCGTGAACTCCGCGACCTGCGCGCGTCGTGCCCGGGACCGTGGATGCTTTGCGGCGACTTCAACCTGATCTACCGTGACGAGGACAAAAATAACGGCAACTTGGACAGGCGCATGATGAGGCGGTTTAGGCGCTTGCTCAATGACTTGGCGCTGAAAGAGGTCTACCTCAATGGGCGCCGCTACACATGGTCTAGCGAGCGCTCCCCTCCAACCCTCGTCCACCTCAACAGGGTCCTATGCACGGCGGACTAGGAGGAACGCCACAACAACTGCCACCTGTGATGCCTTGCCTCAGTGGTCTCCGATCACAGCCCGCTGCTCCTAGATTGCTCTCTGCAGCCGCCGAGCCACAGACGATTCCACTTTGAGGACTTTTGGGTGCGCCTGGACGGGTTCCAGGACGTCGTTTCGGAAGCCTGGCTTTCCGTGGACGACACCGACCCATTTAGACGGCTCATGCTGCGCCTCTAGGCCACGGCTCGCGCGCACGGTGGGCAATGTTCGGCACAAGCTGGCCCTCTCCCGTGAGCTGCTGCCTCGATTTGACAAGGCCCAGGAGAACAGAACGCTCTCGGCTCACGAGGAGTGGCTACGCAAGCAAATCAAGGGCTCCTACCTTGGGCTTGCGTCGCTTGAGTGCACTATCGCCCGGCAGCGGGCGTGCATTGCGGCCCTCAAGGACGGAGACGCAAACACCTCCTTCTTCCACCGGTAATGCTCCTATCGCCGCCTGAAGAACCGGGTGCATTGCCTCAATGTTGGCGACCACACGCTCACCGACCATGCCGACATGGCCTCTGCCGCCTTGGCACACTTCGACGAGCTGCTAGGCACCGAGGTCGGCCGCGACCGCACACTCGATCTCTCACAGCTGATCGCCCCCTCCCCAGACCTCCATGAGTTGGACGTGCCCTTCAACGATGAGGAGATCTGGAACACCGTCAAGCGACTGTCGGCGCGCAAGGCACCGGGGCCAGATGGCTTCACCGCCGAGTTCTTGCGCGCCTGCTGGCCCATGGTTAAGGCCGACTTTGCCGCCGTCTTCCAGCAGCTCTATGACATGAGGGGGCGAGGGTTCTCGTGCCTGAATCAAGCCTTGCTCTCCCTGCTCCCCAAACGCGCCGACGCGAGCTGCCTACAGGACTATCGGTCGATCAGCCTCATTCACCTGGTCGCCAGAGTATTCGCCAAGGTGCTGTCGCTTCGCCTCGCGCCTAGACTCGACACACTTGTCAGCAGCAACCAGAACGCCTTCATCCCTAGACGCAGCTTCCACGACAACTTTGTCCTGGTGCACCAATCCGCTCGCCTCTTGCACCAGCTAGGAGCACCGCGCGTATTGCTGAAGCTTGACCTTGCGAGGGCATTCGATTCGCTGTCCTGGCCTTTCCTCTTCGAGGTGCTGAAGCAATACGGCTTCGGGGATAGATTCCTCGAGTGGCTGGCGATTCTCCTGTCTTCTGCCAGCACCAAGGTGCTGCTCAATGGAAGCCCTGGCCCCCCAATTTGGCATCGCCAAGGCCTGCGTCAAGGAGACCCCATGTCGCCGCAATTGTTCGTCTTGGCCGTGGACACCCTCGGTCACCTGTTCAAGCGCGCCACCGAGCTGGGAATCATACGCCAGCTGCACCCCTCCAAACCGATCCCCCCATCTCGCTTTATGCAAATGATGTGGTTCTCTTCTGTCACCCGCGGCCGGACGACATCGAGGCCGTGAAGGCAATCCTGCAGCTCTTTGGCCAGGCATCTGGTCTCTGAGTCAACTTCGCCAAGAGCGCCGCCATGCTTATCCGCTACGAGGACGATGTTGTGATTCCCGTCGTCGAGAGCCTGGGTTGTCCAATCGTCGAGCTCCCCATCACTTACCTCGGCATCCCGCTCACCATTCGGCGCCCCACCACCGCGCAGGTGCTCCCCCTCGTCGACAAAGTGGCGGGCAGATTGCCCACATGGAAGGCTTGGCTCATGAACCAAGCGGGCCGGCTAGCGCTGGTCAAATCGGTGCTCGGTGCAATCCCGCTGCACCAGCTGCTTGTGTTGGCGCCCCCAAAGAAGATCCTCCGCATGCTCGAGTGTATCCAGCACGGGTTCCTTTGGGCCGGGCGTGCCGAGGCCAAGGGAGGCCACTGCCATGTCAACTGGCGCCGTGTCGCGCGCCCCAGGAGCCTTGGCGGACTGGGTGTGCATGACCTGGAACGCACTGGCATGGCGCTCAGGACGCGTTGGCTGTGGTTTAGAAAACCTAACTTGTGTCGTGCATGGGCTGGCCTTGGCCTCCAGTTCTCCACTGAGGAGCAGGCCTTCTTCTTTGCCAGCACCCACACATGCCTTGGGAATGGCCAGAACACCAAATTTTGGGAAGACCGGTGGATTAATGGCCGCTTCGTTCGTGAGATTGCACCCTTACTGCATGCTTGCATCCCAAAACGGTGAAGGAAGAACAGAACAGTCGTTGAGGGCCTGCAGGCCCACCTATGGGCGCGCGACATCCACGACGTCCTGGGCGTTCACGAGATCGGTCAGTACTTGTTGCTTTGGCAACTACTCAAGGGTTTTACCCTCTCTGCCGAGCCTGACAAACTGATCTGGAAGTGGACCGAGGCAGGCACCTATAGTTCCAAATCCGCCTACCTCGCGTCCTTCCACGGGTCAGTCGCCTGCGACCACTGGAAGCTCACCTGGAAGAGTTGGGCAACGCCGAAAGTGAAATTCTTCCTCTGGCTCGTCAGTCTTGACCGCTGTTGGACGGCTGACCGCCTCGCTCGACATGGGCTTCAGCACCACACGACGTGTCCCTTCTGCGACCAGGCCCCGGAGTCGATGCAGCACCTCCTACTAGCGTGCCCCTTCTCGCGGCAGGTTTGGTACGAGACCCTCTCCTGGATGCGCATGACCTTCATGTTGGGGAACGTAGTATTTTCAAAATTTTCCTACGATCACGCAAGATCTATCTACTAGATGCATAGCAACGAGGGGGAGAGTGTGTCTACGTACCCTCGTAGACCGGGAGCGGAAGCGTCAAGTGACGCGGTTGATGTAGTCGAACTTCTTCGCGATCCAACCGATCAAGCACCGAACGTACGACACCTCCGCGTTCAGCACACGTTCAGCTTGATGACGTCCCACGAGCTCTTGATCCAGTTGAGCTACACGGGAGAGTTTCGCCAGCACGACGGCGTGGTGACAGATATGATGTATCTACCGGCGCAGGGCTTCACCTAAGCACTGCAACGGTATGACCGAGGTGTGTTTCTGTGGAGAGGGGCACCGCAAATGGCTAAAACAATTCAATTTGTGTGTCCTAGGGTGCCCCCTGCCCCCGTATATAAAGGAGCAAGGGAGAGGCCGGCCCTAGAGGGGGTGCGCCAAGTGTGGGGAGTCCTACTAGGACTCCCAAGTCCTGGTAGGATTCCCCTTTCCTTTCCGGAGTAGGAGAGAAGGAAAGAGGTGGAGAGGGAGAAGGAAAAGGGGTCTGCACCCCTTGTCCAATTCTGACCAGAGGGGGGGTGCGCACCTCCTTCCTTTTGGCCTTTCTCCTCTATTCCCGTATGGCCCAATAAGGCCCATATACTCCGAAAAATACCCGAATCACTCAGAACCTTTCCGATGTCCGAATATAGTCGTCCAATATATCGATCTTTATGTCTCGACCATTTAGAGACTCCTCGTCATGTCCCCGGTCTCATCCGGGACTCCGAACTCCTTCGGTACATCAAAACTCATAAACTCATAATACCGATCGTCATCAAACGTTAAGCGTGCGGACCCTACGGGTTCGAGAACTATGTAGACATGACCGAGACTCATCTCTGGTCAATAACCAATAGCGGAACCTGGATGCTCATATTGGCTCCTACATATTCTACGAAGATCTTTATCGGTCAAACCGCATAACAACATACGTTGTTCCTTTTGTCATTGGTATGTTACTTGCCCGAGATTCAATCGTCAGTATCTCTATACCTAGTTCAATCTCGTTACCGGCAAGTCTCTTTACTCATTCCGTAATACATTATCTCGTGACTAACTCATTAGTCTTTTGCTTGCAAGGCTTATTATGATGTGCATTACCGAGAGGGCCCAGAGATACCTCTCCGACACTCGGAGTGACAAATCCTAGTCTTGATCTATGCCAACACCACGAACACTTTCGGAGACACCTGTAGAGCATCTTTATGATCACCCAGTTACGTTGTGACGTTTGATAGCACACAAGGTGTTCTTACGGTATTTGGGAGTTGCATAATCTCATAGTCATAGGAACATGTATAAGTCATGAAGAAAGCAATATCAGTAAAACTAAACGATCATAGTGCTAAGCTAACGGATGGGTCTTGTCCATCACATCATTCTCCTAATGATGTGATCCCGTTGATCAAATGACAACTCATGTCTATGGTTAGGAAACATAACCATCTTTGATCAATGAGCTAGTCTAGTAGAGGCATACTAGGGACACTCTGTTTTGTCTATGTATTCACACATGTACTAAGTTTCCGGTTAATACAATTCTAGCATGAATAATAAACATTTATCATGATATAAGGAAATATAAATAACAACTTTATTATTGCCTCTAGGGCATATTTCCTTCAGTCTCCCACTTGCACTAGAGTCAATAATCTAGCTCACATCGCCATGTGATTTAATACCGATAGTTCACATCGTTATGTGAATAACACCCATAGTTCACATCGCCATGTGACCAACACCCAAAGGGTTTACTAGAGTCAATAATCTAGTTCACATCGCTATGTGATTAATACCCAAGAGTAATAAGGTGTGATCATGTTTTGCTTGTGAGAGAAGTTTAGTCAACGGGTCTGTCACATTCAGATCCGTATGTATTTCGCAAATTTCTATGTCTACAATGCTCTGCATGGAGCTACTCTAGCTAATTGCTCCCACTTTCAATACGCATCTAGATTGATACTTAGAGTCATCTGGATTTAGTGTCATAGATTGCATCGGCGTAACCCTTTACGACGAACTCTTTATCACCTCCATAATCGAGAAACATTTCCTTAGTCATCCAGTTACTAAGGATAATTTTGACCGCTGTACAGTGATCTACTCCTGGATCACTATTGTACCCCCTTGATAAACTCATGGCAAGGTACACAACATGTTTGGTACACAGCATGGCATACTTTATAGAACCTATGGCTGAGGCATAGGGAATGACTTTCATTCTCTCTATATTTTTCTGCCGTGGTCTGGCTTTGAGTCTTACTCAACTTCACACCTTACAAGTCAGGCAAGAACTCCTTCTTTGACTGATCCATTTTGAACTACTTCAAAATCTTATCAAGGTATGTACTCATTGAAAGTCTTATCAAGCGTCTTGATCTATCTCTATAGATCTTGATGCCCAATATGTAAGCAGCTTCACCAAGGTCTTTCTTTGAAAAACTCTTTTCAAACACTCCTTTATGCTTTCCAGAAAATTCTACATCATTTCCGATCGACAATATGTCATTCACATATACTTATCAGAAAGGTTGTAGTGCTCCCACTCACTTCTTGTAAATACAGGCTTCACCGCAAGTCTGTATAAATCTATATGCTTTGATCAACTTATCAAAGCGTATATTCCAATTCCGAGATGCTTGCACCAATCCATAGATGGATCGCTGGAGCTTGCACATTTTGTTAGCACCTTTAGGATTGACAAAACCTTTTGGTTGCATCATATACAAGTCTTCTTTAATAAATCCATTGAAGAATGCAGTTTTGTTATCCATTTGCCAGATTTCATAAAATGCGGCAATTGCTAACATGATTCGGACAGACTTAAGCATCGCTACGGGTGAGAAAGTCTCATCGTAGTCAACTCCTTGAACTTGTTGAAAACTTTTGCAACAGGTCGAGCTTTGTAAACAGTAACATTACCGTCAACGTCAGTCTTCCTCTTGAAGATCCATTTATTTTCGATGGCTTGCCGATCATCGGGCAGGTCAACCAAAGTCCACACTTTGTTCTCATACATGGATCCCATCTCAGATTTCATGGCATCAAGCCACTTTGCGGAATCTGGGCTCATCATCGCTTCCTCATAGTTCGTAGGTTCATTATGGTCCAGTAACATGACTTCCAGAACCGGGTTGCCGTACCACTCTGGTGCGGAACGAACTCTGGTTGATCTATGAAGTTCAGCAGAAACTTGATCTGAAGTTTCATGATCATCATCATTAGCTTCCTCACTAATTGGTGTAGGAATCACTGGAACTAGTTTCTGTGATGTTCCACTTTCCAATTCGGGAGAAGGTACAATTACCTCATCAAGTTCTACTTTCCTCCCACTCACTTCTTTCGAGAGAAACTCCTTCTCTAGAAAGGATCCACTCTTAGCAACAAAGACCTTGCATTCGGATCTGTGATAGAAGGTGTACCCAACAATTTCTTTTGGGTATCCTATGAAGATTTACTTCTCCGATTTGGGTTCGAGCTTATCATGTTGAAACTTTTTCACATAAGCATCGTAGTCCCAAACTTAAAGAAATGACAGCTTAGGTTTCTCGTCAAACCACAGTTCATACGGTGTCATCTCCACGGATTTAGATGGTGCCCTATTTAACGTGAATGTAGCTGTCTCTAATGCATAACCCCAAAAGCGATAGTGGTAGATCGGTAAGAGACATCATCGATCGCACCATATCTAATAAAGTACGGTTATGACGTTCGGACACACCATTACACTGTGGTGTTCCAGGTGGCGTGAGTAGTGAAACTATTTCACATTGTTTTTACTGAAGGCCAAACTTGCTAACTCAAATATTTTACCTCTACGATCATATCGTAGAAACTCTTATTTTCTTGTTACGATGATTCTCCACTTCACTCTGAAATTCTTTGAACTTTTCAAATGTTTCAGACTTGTGCTTCATTAAGTAGATATACCCATATCTGCTCAAATCATCAGTAAAGGTCAGAAAATAACGATACCCGCCGCGAGCTTCAACACTCATTGGTCCACATACATCTGTATGTATGATCTCCAACAAATCTGTTGCTCGCTCCATTGTTCCGGAGAACGGAGTTTTAGTCATCTTGCCCATGAGGCATGGTTCGCAAGCACCAAGTGATTCATAATCAAGTGATTCCAAAAGTCCATCACTATGGAGTTTCTTCATGCGCTTTACACCATTATGACCTAAACGGCAGTGCCACAAATAAGTTGCACTATCATTATTAACCTTGCATCTTTTGGCTTCAATATTATGAAATGTGTATCACCACGATCGAGATCCAACAAACTATTTTCATTGGGTGTATGACCATCGAAGGTTTTATTCATGTAAACAGAATAACAATTATTCTATGACTTTAAATGAATAACCGTATTGCAACAAATATGATCAAATCATATTCATGCTCAACGCAAATGCCAAATAACATTTATTTAGGTTTTACACTAATCCCGAAAGTATAGGGAGTGTGCGATGATGATCATATCAATCTTGGAACCACTTCCAACACACATCGTCACTTCACCTTTAACTAGTCTCTGTTCATTCTGCAATTCTCGTTTCGAGTTACTAATTTTAGCAACTGAACCGGTATCAAATACCCAGGGGTTGCTATGAACACTAGTAAAGTACACATCAATAATCTGTATATCAAAATATACCTTTGTTCACTTTGCCATCCTTCTTATCCGCCAAGTACCTAGGGCAGTTCCACTTCCAGTGACCATTTCCTTTGCAGTAGAAGCACTTAGTTTCAGGTTTGAGTTTTAGCTTTGGGTTTCTTCACGGGAGTGACAACTTGCTTGTCATTCTTCTTCAAGTTCCCCTTCTATCCCCTTGCCCTTTACTTGAAACAAGTGGTCTTGGTAACCATCAACACTTGATGCTTTTTCATGATTTCAACCTTCGCCGACTTCAGCATCGCGAAGAGCTCCGGAATTCCTTTCGTCATCCCTTGCATATTATAGTTCATCACGAAGTTCTACTAACTTGGTGATAGTGACTAGAGAACTTTGTCAATTACTATCTTATCTGGAAGATTAACTCCCACTTGATTCAAGTAATTGTAGTACCCAGACAATCTGAGCACATGCTCACTGGTTGAGCTATTCTCCTCCATCTTGTAGGCAAAGTACTGTCAGAAGTCTTATACCTCTCGACACGGGCATGAGTATGAAATACTAATTTCAACTCTTGGAACATCTTATATGCTCTGTGGCGTTCAAAACGTTTTTGAAGTCATGGTTCTAAGCCGTAAAGCATGGTGCACTTAAACTATCAAGTAGTCATCATACCAAGCTTTTGTCAAAACGTTCATAACGTCTACATCTGCTCCTGCAATAGGTCTGTCACCTAGCGGTGCATCAAGGACATAATTCTCTGTGCAGCAATGAGGATAATCCTCAGATCACGGAACAATTCCGCATCATTGCTACTAACATCTTTCAACTTAGTTTTCTCTAGGAACATATAAAAAATAAACGGGGAGCAACATCGTGAGCTATTGATCTACAACATAGATATGCTAATACTACGAGGACTAAGTTCATGATAAATTAAAGTTCAATTTAATCATATTACTTAAGAACTCCCACTTAGATAGACATCCCTCTAGTCATCTAAATGATCATGTGATCCAAATCAACTAAACCATGTCCGATCATCACGTGAGATGGAGTAGTTTCAATGGTGAACATCTTATGTTGATCATATCTACTATATGATTCACGCTCGACCTTTCGGTCTCCAGTGTTCCGAGGCCATATCTGCATATGCTAGGCTCGTCAAGTTTAACCCGAGTATTCTACGTGTGCAAAACTGTCTTACACCCGTTGTATTTGAACGTAGAGCTTATCACACCCGATCATCACGTGGTGTCTCGGCACGAAGAACTTTCGCAACGGTGCATACTCAGGGAGAACACTTGTACCTTGAAATTTTGTAAGGGATCATCTTATAATGCTACCGTTGTTCTAAGCAAAATAAGAAGCATAATAAGATAAACATCACATGCAAATCAAAATATGTGACATGATATGGCCATCATCATCTTGTGCTTTTGATCTCCATCTCCAAAGCACCGTCATGATCACCTTTGTCACCGGCGCGACACCTTGATCTCCATCGTAGCATCGTTGTCGTCTCGCCAACTATTGCTTCTACGACTATCGCTACTGCTTAGTGATAAAGGAAAGCAATTACATGGCGATTGCATTTCATACAATAAAGCAACAACCATATGGCTCCTGTCAGTTGCCGATAACTTTACAAAACATGATCATCTCATACAAAACCATATAACTCATCATGTCTTGACCATATCACATCACAACATGCCCTGCAAAAACAAGTTAGACGTCCTCAACTTTGTTGTTGCAAGTTTTACATGGCTGCTACGGGCTTTAGCAAGAACCGTTCTTACCTACGCATACAAAACCACAACGATGTTTCGTCAAGTATGTGCTGTTTTAACCTTCACAAGGACCGGGCGTAGGCACACTTGATTCAGCTAAAGTGAGAGAGACAGACACCCGCCAGTCACCTTTAAGCAATGAGTGCTCATAACGGTGAAACCAGTCTCACGTAAGCGTACGCGTAATGTCGGTCCGGGCCGCTTCATCTCACAATACCGCCGAAGCAAAGTATGACATGCTGGTAAGCAGTATGACTAGTATCGCCCACAACTCATTATGTTCTACTCGTGCATATCATCTACGCATAGAACTGGCTCATGATGCCACTGTTGGGGAACATAGTATTTTCAAAATTTTCCTACGATCACGCAAGATCTATCTACTAGATGCATAGCAACGAGGGGGAGAGTGTGTCTACGTACCCTCGTAGACCGGGAGCGGAAGCGTCAAGTGACGCGGTTGATGTAGTCGAACTTCTTCGCGATCCAACCGATCAAGCACCGAACGTACGGCACCTCCGCGTTCAGCACACGTTCAGCTTGATGACGTCCCACGAGCTCTTGATCCAGTTGAGCTACACGGGAGAGTTTCGCCAGCACGACGGCGTGGTGACAGATATGATGTATCTACCGGCGCGGGGCTTCACCTAAGCACTGCAACGGTATGACCGAGGTGTGTTTCTGTGGAGAGGGACACCGCACACGGCTAAAACAATTCAATTTGTGTGTCCTAGGGTGCCCCCCTGCCCCCGTATATAAAGGAGCAAGGGAGAGGCCGGCCCTAGAGGGGGCGCGCCAAGTGTGGGGAGTCCTACTAGGACTCCCAAGTCCTGGTAGGATTCCCCTTTCCTTTCCGGAGTAGGAGAGTGTAGGATCGAAAGTAGGTCTAGAGGGGGGGTGATTAGACTACTTGACAATATAAAAAATCTGCCTTTAGATCATGCAATGTTTTTGGCATTTTCACAATTAAAACCAATTCAAGTAACACCCTACACATGCAATTCTAGAGTATATGCAGCGGAAAGTAAATTGCACATGTAAAAAGGAGGTGGAGAAGATCAAACGCAGTTTGGTGACACGGAGATTTTTGTCGTGGTTCCGATAGGTGGTGCTATCGTACATCCACGTTGATGGAGACTTCAACCCACGGAGGGTAACGGCTGCGCGAGTCCACGGAGGGCTCCACCCACGAAGGGTCCACGAAGAAGCAACCTTGTCTATTCCATCACGGCCTACGCCCACGAAGGACTAGCCTTACTCGGGGTAGATCTTCACGAAGTAGGCGATCTCCTTGCCCTTACAAACTTCTTGGTTCAACTCCACATCTCAACGACGGAGGCTCCCAAGCGACACCTAACCAATCTAGGAGGCACCACCCCCCAAAAGGTAATAGACGGTGTTGATGATGATGAACTCCTTGCTCTTGTGCTTCAAGTGATAATCTCCCCAACACTCAACTCTCCTCACTGATATGGCTGTGGTGGAAGAAAGATTTGAGTGGAAAGCAACTTGGGAAGGCTAGAGATCAAGTTTCATATGGTAGGAATGGAATGGCTTGATCTCAACACAAGGGTAGGTGGTTCACTTCTCAGAAAGTGTATGGTAGAAGTGGTGGTACTTTCTGATGGCTCTCCTCACGAATGAGGAGGGGGTGGAGGGGTATATATAGCCTCCACACAAAATCCAACCGTTACACACACATTTGACCAATCTCGGTGAGACCGAAGTGAAAACTCGGTCAGACCGAAAGTTCAAATATAGTGAACGTTGGGATTTTCGGTGGGACCGAAAATACCATCTCGGTTTTTTCCGAAGTGAGTCAAAGGTTAGGGTTTGCCATCTCGGTGTGACCGAAAACAACAACTCGGATATTCCGAAATGCTGTCATTTGGTTACAGAAGGTTGGCAGAACATTTTCGGTGAGACCGAGACTCAGAATCGGATGGACCGAAAAGTTAGGGTTTAGGGAAAGAACTGAAGTGGTTCATCTCGGTGGGACTGAGTTTGCAGAATCGGTTTGTCCGAGATTACTTATGAGTGTGTTGTAAAGTGAAGAGTGCTGATAGTTGAGGGAGCTAGATCACCAAGCACTTGAGCAACAAGAACATTAACACAACCTCATCCCCTTTTAATAGTATTGGCTTTTCCTATGGACTCAATGTGATCTTTGATCACTAAACCAAAAATGGAGTCTTGAGCTTTTGCCAATGCTTGTCTTAGCATTTTGAGGGGTCCACTTCTTCAGACATTTCCATACCCATATCATCGAACTTTTCTAAAATGATTCTCAAGAGAATATTAGTTCAATGATATATATGTTGTTATTAATTACCAAAACCACCCGGGGATTAGTTGCACTTTCAATCTCCCCCTTTTTGGTAATTGATGACAACATATAGATCAAAGCTTCGACAAAGGATATAATCAAAGAATAATATCGTCGCTTTGAGAAGTATGTGATAAACAAGAGCTCCCCCTAAATTTGTGCATTATTTGAAATTTGCGTTTGAATGCAAATGCACAATCGATTAGGATTATGGGTCACTCTTCCATGTCACATACATCTTGGTGGAGCGCACAAAATGATAAGAATGAGTAACATACACTCAATCACCAAGACAAGAGTAAATAGCCATACAATAAGAAATAGCATATGATAAGCAATAAGCACACATTAAGGCATAGTATGACTGAGCACTCATTAAGGTAGCATCAAATGTAGTACCAAGCACACATAAAGTATCTGGAACCAAAAGAAACCAATGTATCTCAAGGAAAACCGGCAAAAGAACGAAAAGACGAAAGAGCACTCTCTCTCTCGAAGCCCTATGATTTATAACAATTTCTCCCCCTTTGGCAACAAGTTACCAAAAAGTTCGAAAAGGTATAGAGCTAAACGTCACTGCGGGCTCTGCTGGCGGCTCCCGTCTGGGTAGATGTCGGTGTAGAGATAGCTGCATCTGCGAAGACCTCTGCTGAAGTCTGCGGTGGAGGAGTGGATGCTGGAGCTGAAGGAACTGCTGGAGCTGTAGCTGGTGCTGAAGTGGTAGCCCTGGAGTCTGTCACTGGGATAGCTGCAGATCTGGATCCTCTGGGAACCTGAGCAGTCTGGCGATGAGAGTCCTGGACTAGATCATCCTGCATAAGCTCTGCTCTCTCCTGCCTAGTCTCCTCCATGTCTGCCTCAAGCTTGTTGACAGACACCTGAATCTCAGTCAGCTTCACGTCCAGAGCGTGGATCTTGTCCTCGACAATCCTCTCAAGGCTCTCCTGAGATTGCTCAATGCTGGCCAGGCGTTGTTCAATCCTTTGGGTAGCTTCAAGAATTTGTTCTCCAAAGCTCTTTGGCTTAGCTGCTGCAGCTGCTGCCTCTTTGTCAGCTTTAGCTTTCTTCGCAGCTTCAATTTTGGCTTGCCCTTCAACTGAGGTGGGATCCTCTTCATCCATCACAACTACGTTGTCCTCATGCTCGGGCTGCAGTGGCAAGTGCTTCCTATCCAACATGAATTTGCCCGTGCCAAACTTGGCGTTGATGAGCATCTGTATCTGCGGTGCAAACCCACATGACCTCTTCTGGTCAGCTGCAGCCCTCTTAATGGTTTCTACCATCAAGTCCATCACCTTAAAAGGTGCCTTCTCATCGAGAATGTGCAGCATGTTGATAGAATAGCCTCGTATCATCCGGTGGTCACCTGACTTAGGCATCAAAGTATGCCTCAGAATAGTGTTAGTGGTGGTCAGACCTGCCTGGAGATAATACACTGAGCCGAGCTTCCATCCCTCTAAATCAGCAGCTGGGATCTCCTTGTACATATTCTTCATGGAATCATGACTCTTCTTAGGAATCCCATAGACATCAATGTCGTCCTCTCTCTGCACTGGAGCGTTCAGAAGTTCTGCCCATTCTTCAACAGTCGAAGAAAACCTTTGACCTTCAGTCATCCAGGTGATCTTGCCATCGGGGTAGAAGTGGGCAGTGGCATAGAACTGCATGATCATCTCGTCATTCCAGGCTGTCAGCTCTTGACCCACGAAGTCAGCAACTCCACATGCAGTAAAGCTCTCATGCACATGGGGAAAGAAGTCCCGGTGCTCTTCACTGTCAATGTACTTCCAGTCAACATACCTGGTGTCAGCAACAATGGGCTTCTTATCCATTAGCACGGTCTCATAGAAATCCTGCTGCTCTCTGGTGTGGAATCTGGGGTCCACAGCAGTCCTTCTCCTTACGGCATATGGATCAGACTGTCTCCATAGCCTGAGACCTTTGTCCTTCCTTGCCTTCATGTCCTCAGCTTGAGGATGAGCATCATTGTGGAGTGGCAACTTGGGACGGAGCTTGAGCAACACATGCTCTTCATCTGATTCAGACGGTGTCATCTCTCCTTTGTTCTTCTCAGAAGCTGGAATGCTTCTGGTTGTTCTCTTGGGCTTGGCTGGAGCTGCTTTGGAAGGAGCAGGCTTCTTGGGCTTAGAGGAGGCTTGAGCCCGAATAGCATCACCCATAAACTTAGCTTTCTGAGGAGGAGGCTGGGGTGCTTCTTCTTCTTCTTCTTCAGCATCAACTTGAGGTTCAGCATAAACAACCCTCTTCCTTTTGGAAGTCTTCTTCACCTTGCTTGGAGCAGGCTCTTCCAAGTTGAGCTTCTTAGCAACTGCTGACTGTTTTACCTTGCTTGTACCTTTCCTTGGCTGCTGCCCTTGGTGCTCTTTGGCAACCACATTCCTCTTGGGCTTGGAGGTAACTTCCTCAGCAACAAAGTCGGAGTCCTCATCATCCGAAGTTCTCTTCTTCCTGGTTCTCGTAGCTGCGGGAGGCAGACCACTAGGGGTGCTCCTCTCACCATCATCACTAGAGCTGCTTGCGGGACTTGTATCTGCCTCTGGAACTTCAGCAAACGGTGATTCAGACCTGTTCTGGCTGTCACTGACATCTGACATGGCTGAAAGACCTGTGAAAAGATAAGGTATAGGCAGAATGGAAGAGTTATCACAACTGCAGAAGTTTTTGCAAAAAAAATGAGTTAAAAACTTAGTTTTGAGTTTTCACAGAATGTATTTCGGTCAAACCGATTTTAGGTTTCGGTGCAACCGAAGTGCTCAACAGAAACCTACACACCACTTTCGGTCAGACCGAAGTGGGTTTCGGTCCTACCGAAAACTTAGGGTTTCACTGAAACTTCTTTTCGGTCGTTCCGATTGGCACAACTCGGTTAAACCGAACTATGCAGTGCAATGGCCAGAGGCCAAATCGGTCATTCCGATTTTCAAAAATCGGCTTCACCGAGATGCATTCCGTGGAAACCTAAACCTAAGAATTTTCCTCGAAACTAGACGATCTGAACTATTGTGTGGGGAACATATCAAACATGGATTGAATCATGGCAGCCTATCGTGCAAGAATCAGCAGTGGAGCACGAAAAGGGATCGGGACACACCCTAACTTGGTGGTGTCCCTCTACGGCGGCAACGGTGGAGATGATTACCGTTGACGGCGGCGGAGACCTGCGGCGAGGGCACATAGGCGACGAAGGCGACGATCCGTAGACCAGGGCGGCGGCAGCAGGGGTCTTGGGGGCGAACGGTTTGAAGAAAGAAATCGCGCGCAGCCCCTCAGGTATATATAACCCCGTGCTGTCGGTGGGACCGAGTTGAAAAACTCGGTGTCACCGAGATGTATATCTGCTGTGCAGTTACACATATCGGTCAGACCGAGAGTTTGAACTCGGTTTCACCGAGATGAAACCTAGATCAGTCTAAGCGTTTCGGTTGGACCGATATTGAGAAACCGGTCAGACCGAAATGGACTTAGAAGGTTTTGGAAGTCAGCCTTAGACGAATCGGTGGTTCCGAGTGCTCCTCACTCGGACTGTCCGAAAAAGACTTGTTCAAAGTTGTGATATGAGCATGAATGGAGTTTTGAGACAAGAAAGCATAGATAGCTAGGGAAAGGTGCTTAGGCATTCTTGTCCATCCATTTGGCCAGAAAAAGAAACCAAAACAATCAAAACCACAAATGGATGTCCTTGAATGAATAGAATCATGCATTCAACATGCTCACACAATAAGATAGCAACTGAAATATGTGTCAAACATGCACAACCAATCACTCTAGCTACTAGCACACAATTTGTCGATGACTAGGTCATCTATATATGAGTATATTGACTTAGGAGCCAAATGAGAACATTTGATCATAGGTCATACTCATCGTTTAAGCACAAGTGGGGTTACCACTTTTACATAAAGCATTTATGTGTTCACATCACTTGGAGATGCTTTAGCCCAATTTTTAGAGCAAAGCTCCCCCTAGATGTGAGAACCCCTTTTAAAGGGTCAAACTAACCTTGGGTTGTCGTAGAAGACTTCATGTAGATGTTGAAGATGTGGATGCTCAATGTTGATGTAGATCATCAAAAGTTGGGAGCAATCCTTTGGATTAGGGCACTTTCAATACCTACATGGGTTAGTCCCACAAGGAACAAACAAGAATATCCATAGACATAGAGTGAAGTTCACAAAAGATGATGTCCATGAAAGCAATGATTACCTTGTCCCTTGACTTACAAACAAGAGGGTTTGTGACTCCATGAACAAGTGCATGATGTGGAGGTTGATTGCACAAGTTCTTGCCAAAAAGAATATGAGTGAAGTTTGTTGGCGGAGTCACCCTCAAGAACCTACTAGTTCTTCTTCTTTGGGATCCACATCATCTTGATGGGAATCCTTGGTGTTGTAGTTGAGCTTGACGAAGTAGAACTTGATGTGTCCTTGGGAACCCACTTGACCATGGCTTGAGGTGCTTCAATGAATGCATCAATTTCTTCTTGAAGCTTGTCCTTGGCCTTTAGCTTGTGGTCTTGTGGTGGAAGGTCATCTTGAGCTTGTTCCACATTGGAAGAAGTAGGATCATACTTCTCCTTTTGTGAGACAAACTGTGGAGTAGGGTATTGACCTTCTTCCCACTCAACACCTTCGGCGTTGAACCTTCGCTCAAAACCAATCCCTTGATTCTTCCGGTGTCTTCCTTGTTTGCGAACAATCTCCTCAAAGTTCTTGCTTCCGGCAAGACTCTTGTAGACACCTTTCTCTATGATTTCCTTCAATAAGCTATTTTCTTGCTCAAGTGTAACTTGGCTTGAAACATTGTTAGTGGAATCAAGAGAACTACTAGAAGTAACAACATTTGATTTAACATTGTTATTGTTACTACTAGAGGAAGAATTTTTCTTATGCTTGTCATGCTTAGTCTTAATAGGTGGCAAGAAATTAGACAAGAGAAGTCGTTTGGCAAGATATGAAGAACTGTTCTTTCGAAGATCGTCATTGATCGCTTTTAGAAACTCATGTTCTTGCTCTAGAGTGAGCTTCTCGAAGCGTAGCTTCTCATGAGATCTTAGGAGCTCTCTATGATCTTCTTGAGTTGTTTCATGAGCTAACTTAAGAGTGTTTAGTTCTTTAGTTAGACGCTCAATCTCCTTCATAGCATTGTCATTCGACTCTTCTCGACTATAAAGACTACTAGCATTTTCATCATTACTAAGCTCACTAGATTTATCATGCAAGAGCTCATCTTCACCAAGCAAGTCATCCTCATCACTATCAAAGTCAATGAATTCAGGGTGTGTTACCTTGGGACCTTTAGCCATGAAGCATCTTCCAATTCCCTCATTCGGTGAATCAAATAAGTCGTAGGAGTTGGAGTTGGAGGATACGAGTGCAAGTCCAGCAACACCTTCATCTTGACTATAGTCGGAGTCGGAGTGATAGCTTCCATCGGATTGATTGTCAGAGTCGGAGCCGGAGACCCATTCACCAACATGAGCTTGATGTCTTCTTCTTGTGTAGCTCCTTGATGACTTGTCTTTCCTCTCCGAATCCTTGCTTCTCCGAGAAGGTCTTCGTTCATAACGATCATCTCTACTCCTTCTCTCTCTCCGAGGTGACTCATCTCTTGCTCTTCTTCTTGGAGATTCTTCTCTTCTCTTGTGGGGAGCCGTACACTCATTTGAGAAGTGTCCGGGTCTTCCACAATTGTAGCAGTTTCGATCACGACTAGAAGATTTCTTTTCATCATATGATCTAGACTTTGAGCTTCTTTCTTTGCCTCTGTTCTTGTAGAACTTGTTGAAGTTCTTGACCATTAGGCTTATCTCTTCATTGGAAATTAGCTTGTCACTTGAGGTAGTAGGAGCATCACTTGTAGCTTTGTAAGCACCACTTGACTTGTTGTGAAGCTCTTCCTTATCCTTAAGTGTCATTTCATGAGCAACAATTCTTCCAATGACTTCAGTTGGCTTGAGAGTCTTGTAGTTTGGCATCATTTGGATCAAAGTGCACACGGTGTCATACTTTCCATCCAAAGCTCTGAGAATCTTCTTAATGATGAATCGGTCGGTCATTTCTTCGCTTCCTAAGCCAGCAATCTCATTTGTAATGAGAGCAAGCCTAGAGTACATTTCAGCGACTCCTTCACCATCCTTCATCTTGAACTTGTCAAGTTGACCTTGAAGAATATCTAGCTTTGATTCCTTCACAGATTCAGTACCTTCGTGCATTTCAACCAAAGTATCCCAAATCTCCTTAGCATTCTCAAGACGACTGATTTTGTTGAACTCTTCGGGACACAAAGCATTGAAGAGAATGTCACAAGCTTGAGCATTGTTTTGCAACATCTTCAACTCTTCGGGTGTAGCTTCGCGATCCGGAACTTTTCCTTCTTCAAATAAATCACCTTGCATGCCAACACAAATAATGCCCCATGCGGCTGGGTTATGACCAAGAATATGCATTTTCATTTTATGCTTCCAACTAGCAAAATTTGTACCATCAAAGTAAGGACCTCTACGATAATTACCCTCACTAGACGCCATACTCTCCTAGGTTGTGAAACCAAGCTTATGGAGTCCAATGCAATGGAAACCAAGGCAATGGAGACCAAAGCTCTGATACCACTTGTAGGATCGAAAGTAGGTCTAGAGAGGGGTGATTAGACTACTTGACAATATAAAAAATCTGCCTTTAGATCATGCAATGTTTTTGGCAGTTTCACAATTAAGACCAATTCAAGTAACACCCTACACATGCAATTCTAGAGTATATGCAGCGGAAAGTAAATTGCACATGTAAAAAGGAGGTGGAGAAGATCAAACGCAGTTTGGTGACACGGAGATTTTTGTCGTGGTTCCGATAGGTGGTGCTATCGTACATCCACGTTGATGGAGACTTCAACCCACGGAGGGTAACGGCTGCGCGAGTCCACGGAGGGCTCCACCCACGAAGGGTCCACGAAGAAGCAACCTTGTCTATTCCATCACGGCCTACGCCCACGGAGGACTAGCCTTACTCGGGGTAGATCTTCACGAAGTAGGCGATCTCCTTGCCCTTACAAACTTCTTGGTTCAACTCCACATCTCAAGACGGAGGCTCCCAAGCGACACCTAACCAATCTAGGAGGCACCACCCCCCAAAAGGTAATAGACGGTGTTGATGATGATGAACTCCTTGCTCTTGTGCTTCAAGTGATAATCTCCCCAACACTCAACTCTCCTCACTGATATGGCTGTGGTGGAAGAAAGATTTGAGTGGAAAGCAACTTGGGAAGGCTAGAGATCAAGTTTCATATGGTAGGAATGGAATGGCTTGATCTCAACACAAGGGTAGGTGGTTCACTTCTCAGAAAGTGTATGGTAGAAGTGGTGGTACTTTCTGATGGCTCTCCTCACGAATGAGGAGGGGGTGGAGGGGTATATATAGCCTCCACACAAAATCCAACCGTTACACACACATTTGACCAATCTCGGTGAGACCGAAGTTAAAACTCGGTCATACCGAAAGTTCAAATATAGTGAACGTTGGGATTTTCGGTGGGACCGAAAATACCATCTCGGTGTGTCCGAAGTGAGTCAAAGGTTAGGGTTTGCCATCTCGGTGTGACCGAAAACAACAACTCGGATATTCCGAAATGCTGTCATTTGGTTACAGAAGGTTGGCAGAACATTTTCGGTGAGACCGAGACTCATAATCGGATGGACCGAAAAGTTAGGGTTTAGGGAAAGAACTGAAGTGGTTCATCTCGGTGGGACTGAGTTTGCAGAATCGGTTTGTCCGAGATTACTTATGAGTGTGTTGTAAAGTGAAGAATGCTGATAGTTGAGGGAGCTAGATCACCAAGCACTTGAGCAACAAGAACATTAACACAACCTCATCCCCTTTTAATAGTATTGGCTTTTCCTATGGACTCAATGTGATCTTTGATCACTAAACCAAAAATGGAGTCTTGAGCTTTTGCCAATGCTTGTCTTAGCATTTTGAGGGGTCCACTTCTTCAGACATTTCCATACCCATATCATCGAACTTTTCTGAAATGATTCTCAAGAGAATATTAGTTCAATGATATATATGTTGTTATTAATTACCAAAACCACCCGGGGATTAGTTGCACTTTCAGAGAGAAGGAAAGAGGTGGAGAGGGAGAAGGAAAAGGGGTCTGCACCCCTTGTCCAATTCTGACCAGAGGGGGGGTGCGCGCCTCCTTCCTTTTGGCCTTTCTCCTCTATTCCCGTATGGCCCAATAAGGCCCATATACTCCGAAAAATACCCGAATCACTCAGAACCTTTCCGATGTCCGAATATAGTCGTCCAATATATCGATCTTTATGTCTCGACCATTTCGAGACTCCTCGTCATGTCCACGGTCTCATCCGGGACTCCGAACTCCTTCGGTACATCAAAACTCATAAACTCATAATACCGATCGTCATCAAACGTTAAGCGTGCGGACCCTACGGGTTCGAGAACTATGTAGACATGACCGAGACTCATCTCCGATCAATAACCAATAGCGAAACCTGGATGCTCATATTGGCTCCTACATATTCTACGAAGATCTTTATCGGTCAAACCGCATAACAACATATGTTGTTCCTTTTGTCATTGGTATGTTACTTGCCCGAGATTCGATCGTCGGTATCTCTATACCTAGTTCAATCTCATTACCGGCAAGTCTCTTTACTCATTCCGTAATACATTATCTCGTGACTAACTCATTAGTCTTTTGCTTGCAAGGCTTATTATGATGTGCATTACCGAGAGGGCCCAGAGATACCTCTCCGACACTCGGAGTGACAAATCCTAGTCTTGATCTATGCCAACACCACGAACACTTTCGGAGACACCTGTAGAGCATCTTTATGATCACCCAGTTACGTTGTGACGTTTGATAGCACGCAAGGTGTTCCTACGGTATTCGGGAGTTGCATAATCTCATAGTCATAGGAACATGTATAAGTCATGAAGAAAGCAATATCAGTAAAACTAAACGATCATAGTGCTAAGCTAACGGATGGGTCTTGTCCATCACATCATTCTCCTAATGATGTGATCCCGTTGATCAAATGACAACTCATGTCTATGGTTAGGAAACATAACCATCTTTGATCAATGAGCTAGTCTAGTAGAGGCATACTAGGACACTCTGTTTTGTCTATGTATTCACGCATGTACTAAGTTTCCGGTTAATACAATTCTAGCATGAATAATAAACATTTATCATGATATAAGGAAATATAAATAACAACTTTATTATTGCCTCTAGGGCATATTTCCTTCACTTCCGGGCACCGGCCAACGACAGCTCCCTACTCGACTGGTGGCTCAATGCCAGGCAAGACACACCCCAGCCGATGCGCAAGGGGCTTGCGTCCGCGACGCTGCTGACATCCTGGATGATTTGGAAGCACAGAAACGAGTGCATCTTCGACCGCGCGCAACCATCGGTTCGCGCCCTAGTGAGTAAGATCAAAGCCGAAGCCAGGCTCTGGCTGCTGGCGCTGCTGGGCTCCGCGTCAAGCTGCCCACCACATGGGATGTGCACTAGCAAATGTATTCTGCCTGAAACCGCCTCCTAGGAGGACTGTAATTACAAACTTTTTCTTTTCAATGGAATGAAACGCATGGATCCCCTGCGTTTTCTCGAAAAAAATAAATGCTTTTTTAAATCATCCATATCTTTTAAACCGTAACTCCGATTTGAACATGTTATATATGAAATTTGATTAAAAAAATATTTAGAATATGAATATGAGATTATTTTTACCTGCTAAGTACTTTTAAATATTATTTTAGACTATATTTAAGTCAAACAAATGATTTTCTAAATTATACGTATTTTTTAAACCGTAACTTCGATTTTAACATATTATATATGAAATGTTATTAGAAAAATGTGTGGAATCTAAATATGATGTTAATTTTACCTGTTAAATATTTTTATAATATTGTTTTGGAAGCAAACTTATAATTTATAGCGCAAGATTCATTTTTTCTTTCTTACCGGCGGTGATCCGGATTGCAAATAAACACTCCATTATAACCATATAGGGAATAGAAAATATCAATAACTACACATGCATACCTCTGAAAAATGTCGCAGGGTAAAACAACAATTTTCTCATCGCGAGAGTGAGAGAAAGCGCGCGCGCGCGCGAGAGAGAGAGAGAGAGAGAGAGAGAGAGAGAGAGAGAGAGAGAGACGCCTTAGGATTAACCATATTCAAACACGTTTTGTTTTGTTTTGTGTGAACACCGAGACCATCGCCGGCGAGTGTGGGAAGTAGGATAAGCGGCAACACAAATATAATGCCTCGCAAAAATAAAGAAAATTGACCTATTATGGTCTTGAGTGATAGTTATTGGGTTAAGAGCGTGTGTTATGTTTTCTCCCCTTACAACGCACGGGCTCTTTTGCTAGTATATCTAAAATTCATCTAAACATTTCTTTAACTAAAAGTATAAAAAAACTATATATATATGTCATCTAATTAACATTTATATATATCTAATTCATCCAATTCAACTAAAAAACAGAAAAACAAAAGGAAAAATTTAAGAAAATGTGTGTGTGTGTGCGCGCGTGTGTGCGTGTACTCAATGGGAGGGCCGGCCATGGCGGCACAGATTGGAGCCACCAACCGGGACTAAATGTCACTTTTGGCCAGCCGAAGCGGCGGGAAGCGCAGACCTTTAATCCCGGTTGGTGGCTCCAACCGGGACTAAAGACCCCCCTTTAGTCGCGGTTGGAGCCACCAACCGGGACTAAAGGCATGTGTTTCCTGTGTGCGCGGTGCAGGAAGTTTAGTCCCACCTCGCCGAGCGAAGAGCAGCCACACTGGTTTATTAACCCAGCCGCGACTACTCCTTCGAGCTCCTCTCCAAAGCAGGTCTTCTGGGCCTACCTGTGTTGTGCTGTCCTGTGGGCCTTGCGGGCCTGCATCCTGGCCCAGCTACATGTTGAGTTTCTAGTCGTATGCACGCTACCGTGGCCCAATAGGCGGGCTTTTTTAATTTATTTAATTTTCATATTTTTTTTGTTTTCTACTTTATTAATATTCCTTTATTTATGAGTTGTTTTTTGCTTTATTTAGAGTTTCTTTGTAATTCTTTTTGCTTTAGGTAAAAAAACTTTATGTTAGTGCAAGTAGTTTTCAAATTTCAATAGTTTAAATTTGAATTATTTAAAATTTGTGTGAATCACTAGTTTGTGAGTAACTTTACTTTAAAAATAGATTTTCCAATGATTCTTTTTTTTCGCTGTTTAATATTAGTGTGTTTTATCATTATATTCAATTTGGTATTTCTTAGGTTATTTAAGCCTTTGTAACAGATGAGTTTTCGTCTAAAACCCTGATACTTCAAAAGAGATTGGTCATTTTGTACACGAAGTGCATCCAGTTTTTGTTGTAACCCTCTCAAGTTTATAGCACATGCTATGTGGGTGAAATTATGATACCATGCCAACTTTTAACCTTTAAAGAGTTCATTTACAGTGCTTTTCAATTCGGCCATTTAGCTCAAAAATCAGTAAATGCATGAAAAATAGCAAATCAAGTTAGAAATGGTTGAAAATTAATGACGTGGCTTCCAATGGTGCGTATTGTACGCATAAAAAGTCTGGAGTTGAAATAAATTTAAAAAAACTGAAATGCCTTTCTAACAGACGAGTTTTCGTCCGAAACCCTAATACGAAAGCGATTGTCCATTTTGTATACGAAGTGCATCCAGTTTTTGCCGTAACCATCTCAACTTTTTAGCACATGCTATGTGGGTGAAATGATGATACCATGCCAACTTTCAACCTTTTCAAAGTTCATTTTTAGTGATTTTTAATTTCAGGGTCATTTAGATATAAAAAATCAGTAAATGCATGAAAATAGCAAATCAAGTCAGAAAGAGTTGAAAATTGATGACGTGGCTTTGAATGGTGCATACTGAATGCACAAAAAGTCAACAACTTATCATCATAATATGTTATTGTCATATAACAACTTATCATGATCATCATAATACCTAGGACCTACTCCTTTCTCATAGGACCTATTACACTCTCTTAGGTAAAATAGCATAAAACAAGATAGGCCATGACTCTCCATTATGGAGAATTGAGATTATCCTGTCTCCAATTCTTGCGCTTCGCATAATGTTGCTTCCAAGTACCTCCCTACGATTGATCATACATTTTTTTCCAATCTTTGACTGTCATGTCTTCATCGGTTTTAGAAAGCCGGTATGAGCAACAGTGATGGCTATTAGGATGACCTGGCTATATGCTCATAACATCAAGGCGGCCTTTCGGAAACATCAGATGATGCACACAATCCTTCGGGATTTTCTATTGAAAAACATAGTAATAACTTCGTAGTTAGCAATGTAGTTTAGTTTAGAAGAATTTATGCAAAAGATGCACAGATGTCGTAATAGTAAAAAATCTTACCATGCGATCTTCGTGGATGTTACCGTAGTTCAACACGTGCACTAGTGGCATGTATTGACCATAATGTGGGGGAGTTTGATAATAGATATTGGAATTCTCAAGATCATTAATAAATGATATAAGATGATTTTTCTCCTGATAAGTTAATTATGCGCCATCAGTGTAGTAGGTTCTGTCTATCATCTTTCGTACATTTTTTGAAGAATGTAAATAAGTTGTTAATGAAAATAAGTAGTCAACTATTTTAAAATAAATAATATAAATTACTTAATAAATATGTTTGAGAAATTCACATAGCGGTATAATTGGAAGCGTATCAACAAGGATCCAAATATACATATTATGTTCGTCGATGTTAGGATCACCAAGATCCAAGGTGATAAACATACCCTCATGGAAATCATACGTCTTGCAAAGTGCTTCCCAAGTCGGGCAATCAAAATGGGATACACTCTCCGAATTGTATAGATTGACAGTAAAATTATAACCATGATGGGTCCTTAGATGAACTATCTTTGTCTTTATGTTTTCATGATCTTCAAAATCCATTCTTTCCAAGACATAGCGTCTTGCATGGCATGGGATAAGCTAGTCCAATTGTAAAAGATAGAAATTACATGTTGAAGAAGCAGAAGTCATGCTTAATTACGAAAAAACACTTGTCGTCGTTGCGTATTATTTCAACATCGCAGGTCTCCTAGAGCTTAATACTGAAGCGCCGACGTTCTACCAGGTGAGGCCTATCGCACATACCCCGGTCATCGCTGCACCAGTCACACTGCGGGAGCCTATCGCCGTTGGACGACATTTCCTATGTTCATAATTCAAAAATTAAACTTCTAAAATTAAATATATGTACTACAAAAACTAAATTAGATCATTATTCATCACGGGTTGACTATCAGTCTGTCAGGTCATTTCTTGAACACTCTCAGCTCACGTGGTGTATACATTCGACCGTCGGTGATGGTCGCTCCTCCCTTTGTCCCTGAGTGCATTACACCAAAATGTCTAGCACACAGGAACAAAGGAGAAGCGACCCCCACGACAATAGCCGGGATTCTTCTTCTCTCATATATGGTGGAGACTCTCCCTCACTGATTTTTTGACCCCGACAGAATTAAAGTCAACCCGAAATGTCATTTAATTATCTTTCTAGAAAATGCGGGCCACTCGATATTTCCTACATATTCTAGCACAAGTCATGTCAAAATTCACGGAAAAATCTGGCATGACCTTTACTTGTTCTATATTAAGCACTTACTATAAATAGGTGTTCTATATTAATCACTTACTAAATAAACTAGTTCTATATTAACCACTTATTAAATAAACTAATTATATTAAGCACTTACTATAAATAGGTATTTTATTCAAAAAACAGATTATGTTTAGCTTTTTTAGTTTTATAATTACTGCATCCATCCTGGTTTATTGGTCCCCTTAGTATTTTGTGCCAAACTTTGACCATATATTTAACTAAAAATAATAATGCACGCCACCAAAAATTATATCTTTCAATCTGTATTTGAACCTAGTTTCCAATGATATTATTTTTGGTTACATGCATTAACATTTTATTAGTTAAATGCAAAGTCAAAATTAAGCACAAAATTCGAAGGGGACCAATAAACCAGGATGGAGGTAGTATATATCTAAATCACACAAACATGAATTTTCTTTTATAAAAACATAAGAATAAGAGGCTCACCAAGGTGGTGCCAACGACGGGACCGTGCGGGCGATCGATGGTGGTCAGGACGGGGACGGGATCACCTTGGATGGATGGGGGCCTTCAAATCTTGACAAATTTTGGGCAAAATGAAGGATGAGCTCGAGCTTTGGGGAAGAACAGAGAGGTGATGAACAGGGAAAGGGGAAGAACAGATCGATCCAGACGACGAAGGGTTTATATAGGAAACCTTTAGTCACGGTTCATAACACAAACCGAGACAAAATGTGAGTTGGCCCCACCAGGCCCTTCAGTACCGATTCATGGCACGAACCGATACTAGAGGTTCAACACGAACCCGGACTAATGATGCCCGGCCGCCTAGCCGTTGGAACCGACACTAATGCTCACATTAGTGCCGGTTCGTTTACAAACCGGGACTAATGAGCTGAACATTAGATCCTTTTTCCACTAGTGTTTGTTTCTCAGAAAAACCATACATACATAAGTCCAAACATGACCAAACTTTACGACGGCTTTTTATGGACAACAAAAGACCCTGGAACCTTTGGGGGAGGACCAGAAGGCCTATAAGAACCTCACAAGCCAAGACAACGCGCCCAGGGGAGGTAGGTGTGCCCCTTGACTTGTGGGCTGCATGTAGCTCTGTTTGCCATATAAATTATCATATATTCTGAAACCCTCAGAGCGACACCCGAAACAATTGTTCTGCCGCCGCAAGCCTCTGTTCTGAAGCGATGCCATCTGGAGCCCTATTTTGGTACTCTGTCGGAGGAGTGAACCATTGAGGAGGCTATGTTCATCAACCTTACTGCCTCCATGATGACGTGTGCGTAGTTCCTTCAAGACCTATGGATCCATAGTAGTAGCAAGGTCTCTCTCTCCCTCCCTCTCTCTCTCTCTCTCTCTCTCTCTCTCTCTCTCTCCCTCTCTCTCTCTCTCTCTCTCTCTCTCTCTCTTGAACTTCAATACAATGATCTCCTCTGAGATCAATCTGATGTAATATTTGCGGTGTGTTTGTTGGGATCCGATGAATTGTGCTTTTATGAGTCTCTTGAGATTTATTTGTTGTGTAATTGTATGACTTTGTATTTCTCTTCGATATATCCATCTACTTTGGCCAAGTTAGATTGATTTACCTTTAGCAGGAGAGGTGCTTTGTAGTAGATTCAATCTTGCGGTGATCTTGCCCTACGATAGGAGCGACAAAGGCACATATTTTTATTGTCGCTACTAAGGATAAAATGACGTGTTTTGGTCATATTGATTGGTTTTACTTTGTCTATATCATGTCATCTTGCTTAATGCCTTACTCTGGATCACAGTCTTGGGGTGGAGTAACAGTAGTAGATGGAGTTGGATTAACAGTACTTGTCACGGATGTAATGACTATATATTGATTATGCCTTGTATGACCATCATAACTATGTGCAATTATGTCAATTGCCCACCGGTAATTTGTTTACCATCGTTGCTATGCTTATGAGAGAGATGCCTCTAGTGAAGCAACGACCCCGGGTCCATTCTCTATCAATACTAAGAATCCTACAAATTGATTTTCTTGTTTTCTTTTACTTTCTTTTACTTGTATTTAACTATCTATTTTAGGGGCTGTTTGGTTCTAGGCCTAACATTGCCACACTTTGCCACACATTTTTGCCAAGCTTGCCTAAGGTTAGTTCATCAAAATGAGAGCCACAAGTTGGCAAGCCTAAGGGAATCTTGCCACACTTTTTATGTGTATGCCATGTGGGGCCTAAGTGTGGCTTGCCAAAAGTCTGGCTTGAACCAAACACTCACCTAAATTGGTCAAACTTGCCTAACCTTAGGTGTGGCAATCTTTGACAAAGTTAGTCACAAACCAAAAAGGCCCTTAATCTTGCAACTGGAAAGAACAAGGGGAGTGATGACCCCCTTGACTTTGTTGGGTGCAAGCAATTGCCTTGTCTGTGTGCAGATACTGTTCACATTGTTTGTGTGTTGCCTCCTTAATTATGGTGCCATAACCTTGGTTCTTAACTGAGGAAAATACTATTTGCTACTATACTGCTTCATCCTTCCTCTGCGGGGAAATTTAACAACTCCATCACGAGTAGAAGAAGATTTTTTGGCGTCGTTGCCAGGATGTACATCACCTAACAAATTAGGTGCCTCCGCACAGGCTTATCACTTTCCTTGTTGTTGTCTTCTTTGCCCTTTGCCTTTTTGTTTGCCTTCTTATCTTTGTTTGCCAGAAAACCAAAAATATCTATATTATTATCTTTGCTTGAATCGCTATCATGTCTACCTCAGAAAATACTAAGCTATGTGATTTCTCAAGTACTAATAACAATGATTTCGTTAGTACTCCTGTTGCTCCCCCTGCCACTAGTGCGAAGTCTTATGATATTAAAGTTTCCTTGCTAAATCTTGTTGTGAGATAACAATTTTCTGGAATTCATAACGAAGATTTTGCTTCACATCTTAATATGTTCATCGAATTATGTGATATGCAAAAGATTAAAGATGTGGATAATGATATTGTTAAACTGAAATTATTTCCTTTCTCTCTAAGAGATCGAGCTAAAGCATGGTTTTCATCCTTACCAAAAATAGTATTGATTCATGGGCTTAGTGTAAAGATGCTTTTATTGCTAAATATTTTACTCTAGCTCAAATAATATATTTGAGGAACCAAATTATGGATTTTAAACATGATCAAGAACATGTTGCACAATCGTGGGAAAGAATGAAACTAATGCATCCCACACATGGATTGAGCCTCTGGATGATAGTGCAAAAAATATGTTGGACTAAACTTTGTTTCAAGAAACCTTCTATTTTAGCTGCAGGTAGAACGTTCATGGGGATAACACTTGTTGAAGCCACAAAGTTTCTTGATAACATGACGACAAATTATTCCCAATGGCAAACCGAGAGTGCTCCTACCGGTAAGAAGGTAAAATTTGTCGAGGAGATTTCCTCCTTAAATGAAAAGGTTGATGCCATTATGTCCATGCTTGCTACTAAGAGTGCTCCCATTGATCCAAATGATGTTCCTTTATCTACTTTGATTGAGCAAAATAATGATGTTATTGATGTGAGTTTTATCTCAAGGAACAATTTCAATAATAATGCTTATAGGGGGGATTTAATAACCCTGGACCGTATCCCGACAATCCCTCTAATAATTACGGTAATTCCTCTCGTAATTCTTATAAAAATAATAAGATACCTACTTAAATTGAGTACACCATTAAGGAATGTATTAGTTCTGAAATGGTTGAACAAAAATTAAGTAAAATTGATTATATGTCTAGAAACATGGATATGCTTGTGCATGATGTGGATATTCTTTAAAGTAAAAAATACCACCTATTAAATATGAATGCCTAGATCCCTTAAATACATCCAAGTATCCATTGATTATAATAGAAAAATGATTGATATGTTAAGAGCTCGAAGAGAACGAGGAGAAAGAGAGGTTGAATTGCGTTTTCTAGTTAATGATGATGAAGATGTTAAAACCATTGGTGTGTCACCTATTGAATATTTATTTAGAAATATTAAAATTGATAATTAAGGGACTGAATATGGCTCAACTTTAGTTAGAAGGTGTCCCTATTGTTCGCAGGGTGATGATCTTGTTGCTAATAATGATAAGAGTGGGTTTGAAGAGGTAAAACTTTAGACACTGATACTCCCACTATCTTGGATTACAAGGATTTTAATTATGATAGTCGTTCTCTTACTGAATGTATTTCCTTGCTTCAATCCATGATTGATTCCCCAATTCTTACAAACAAAACAAAGCTTTTACTAAGCATATTGTTGAAGCACTAATTAAACCCCATGAAGAAAAACTTGAGCTAGAAGTTTCTATTCATAGAAAATTACATGATGAGTGGGAACCAACTAATAAATTGAAAATAAATAATTATGAGTGCAATGCTTTGTGTGATCTAGGTGCCAGCGTTTCAACTATGCCAAAATCATCGTATGATGTTCTCGGTTACACCAATATGAGTGAATGTTCCTTAAACCATGGGAAAAGTGAATGATGTTAGAGTGCGGCTATTCTGCACCCGAGCTCATCTGCACCCGCGTTCATGAAAAAAAACAAAAAAAATACTAAAAAGATTCAAAAAATTCCAAAAAAAAATATGTGGTAGATAATTTGATGCGTGAGGTTCGCTCCAAATTTCAACCCATTTGAACATCTGAGCAATCCTGGGCAAAAAAGACAAAATCGGGGTCTGTAAAACAGTGTACTGTTCAGGAACTGTTTTTGACCCGATTTGTCTTTTTTTCCCAGGATTGCTCAGATGTCCAAATGAGTTGAAATTTGGAGCGAACCTCACGCATCAAATGATCTACCACATATTTTTTTTGGAATTTTTTGAATCTTTTTAGTATTTTTTTTTGAATTTTTTTCTGAGCAGGTGCAGATGAGCCCGTGCTCAGATGTGGATTACCGATGATGTTATTCTTATTGCTAATAGAAATTATGTGCCCGTAGATTTTATTATTCTTAAAATTGAATGCAATCCCGCTTGTCCAATTATACTTGGTGGAGGGGGGATCGGTTTGTCTAGAGATCCATACCTTTATTTAGAGGAATTGGAACCGTATGTTACCTTCCTCATGTCATTTATTGCGCATATAGTTCCTAGAAACATCATTCACTCTGCCCATGAGGAAGGTAACATACGGTTCCAATTCCTCTAAAGAAAGGTATGGATCTCTAGAAATAAGATTACGGAACTTGATATTTGGTACACGTGTGCCACATAAACAAAACTACCACACCACTTCTTTTCATCTAACTAGATGACCAGTTGCGCCAAATGGCGCAAAGACCTGTTTAAAACCATGTTCGTGTTGAAAATATTTGCATTTTTTCAATAACCATATATTTGAGTACATTTGGTAAGAACTTATACCCCTTATATATAAAGGAAATTGAATGCAAATATTTTCTTAAGATAATAATGCCACAAATTAGATCATCGGTAGCTAGGATCAGACACATCTGCAATTGGCATTAACAGATCAACAGGGTAGGCATTTGCATGAGACGAACGATCTCTTCTTGTTAACAACGAAACAAATATCAATTTCAGCCACGGACAATAATCATACTGCTACCTCTGTTTCGGAAGTAAAACTTTTGTATCTATGACCATGTCTCTAGGAAAGAACATGAACTCGGAACTAAACTAAAACCGTGCTATTGGGGCACCACGCATGGGCAATATGCTTCCAAGTCACTGGATAGAAAAACACCAAGATGTAAAATTGCACAAACAAAAATGCATATGAGGAGCAGAAGTGGCAGAGCAAGGGATTGCAGAGCTTATGTGGGGGAGGTGTAACCAAAAGGGAAGAGGAACCGGCGGCCCTAGCTAATTGACACATTGGTTCTAATTAAACTTGGAAATGGTTATTAAAAAACTGGGTGAAATAGTTCGATTCTTACTTTGGGTTTGATTGGTTCAGGTTTTATTGGGCTGAATCTTTAATAGTTTGGTTTTGGTTTGGGTATGTGAAGAAACCAATTTGGGTATAGTTGGTTATGGGCTTAAACAATTTGGTTATTAATGGCTATAAACTAAGTGTCCAAACCGGTTTCTGGGCATGCAATAAGCAAGGAAGCATCGACAACGAGTATCTTTTATTCGTGTACATGCTACGGTGCACTATGTAATTTTGTATTATGGGGAAACACCACATGCAAATCGAATGCGTTTGCTTGTGCTTTAGCTAAGCAATTGATTTTAATACACTTGTCAGTGAGCTTTTTAGTCGTGGGCATTGTCTTTTTGACTCTTATTGTGTGCTGACCGTATCTCAACGATAACTTTGTTCCCAAACTGTTGTAGATGCACTTATGCCTTTTCTATGTCATTTGCTTCTTAGCATGTCGATTCATGCAATCATATATACATTGAAGCAAACCCATAATTATGTATTTGGTTTAAACCCACGGTTATGTATTGGGTTTAAATTGGTTTGGATGGAAAAAATAGAGGGTTTAGTTTTGGTTAGGCTGAAAATGGCATTAAACGGGTATGGTTCAACTATGATTTTGAGAGATACATGTACAGGTATGGTTCAAGTATGGTTTAAGTATGAAACCATTCTCAAATTTGGTTATAATAAGCCATTTACCAAAACTTGAATAATCAAATGAAACTTACACGATTTCTTGGGACTACACAACTGCGAATGCAAATGAACATCTCACCTAGTTAATACAATAACAGTATCAAGGACCAGATGGCATATTAGACCTAGGAATTTATCATATCCATCAACTAATTATGAATTAACATGATCCCAGTAAAGTAGTGCAAGGAGTGGCAGGCTCAGAATAATTGGATGAAGGCATGCTATTTCCTCTACCAAATAAAAAAGATGTGCGAGAATTCATCATTAAGACACAAATTTTCTTAAGCTGAAAGAATGAACGTCATTAAATTCTCTTCAGGAGTAAAGACATATATAAACTGAGCTGATCTGCAGGCCCTATAAGAACTGATGGAACGGATACAAGAACAATACACTGTACAAAAAATGAGCTGGGGGAGAAACAATATTTGTCTTCCAATGTCTCTTGCAGCACATATTTGAAAGATCTAGATGGTCTAGCCAGGACATGTGCTTACATCTCATTTTCTTACAGCATAACACAAGCAGTGGGATGTGCAACAATGCAAACTTTAAAAAATACAAAGGTCAGCCATGCTTGCTGTAAAAAAAACAAAGATATTCTATTTCCTGCATGACACCTATGAATGGTGAAAATCAATAAGGAGAATGGTCGAAGGTCAAACAAAAATAAGATACAAAGGCCATGCATGATGTAACAGATAATACTAATAGCCAAGTGAGTGATATATATAGATGAAATCGACATCGAGGGAAAACAAAGCAGTGAACCATTAATTTTGATGTTGTACAAAAAGCCTGATAAAGTACTCCTTCCGTCCCATTGTATAATACATTTTTACGGAGACACGCCTGAAATTTGACATCTGAAGATATGAGCAGATAATAGCAAACACAATACTCCTAGTATATGACTTGAATTGTTCATTTGTAATTATTGCGGTGACATCTAAATATATTTTCTCTTATCATATAATTGAGTATACCAAGGAGAGACCGAAGAGGAGTCATGGCGTCATGATAGGTGAAATGCTTGGAATTCAACAGGGCGAAGGACGACTTGAGTGTGAGCCTAGAGATATGTAGATACTAAATAGTTTTCCAAGTCACTTACTCCAAAGCCATGCACAGACTTGCCACTCAGTCCAGATTACTAAATAGTTTTACTCTTTGGGATAATCTAAAAAGCTTCTTTCTATGACTCTTCAAAATTAACCAAATTCATGAGAACTTGTGAAGCAGGTGAAAGCCTGTAAATTGATCTCAACTACAATTATCACAGAATCCTAATTTCTTCCTCAAACTTTCTAGTAACAGCTAGCTCTAGGAACTTCTCCTTAAGTCATTATAGCCCGACGATAAAACAAATCACATGTGGAAATTGGATATGCTGAAATTTATGTGCAGTCAAATGGGCACCAAATTAGACATGCTGCAACCATGTGTGTAAATTAGTAACCAATAATGAGCTTACTAAGCTTTATTAAGTACTGCAACCAAACCATAATTTGGACACCAAAATCTGAATACCTTTCATCACTTTTCTACACCATACTACAGGTCACATCCTATTCTGAACTCTTAGCACATGCACCTAGTATTACTATCAGACTGGCAAATTACTTATCGAGCGTTTTGCTGTACTGAAAACCATCTTCTGAGCAATTTCCTGCCGCTGGGACAAACAAATATTGCTAGCATGGGGGAGTCGTACAAGTACCTACCTCTCTCGATAGCCGAGGAGTTCAAGAAAAACAATCCATCAGTGGTGAAACTGAAGCCCATCGAAGGAGCTGGTCAATGCCGCAAGAGGACTGGTAATTGCTTCTGTGTGGCAGAGTAAATTCAGTCGATTTGTGCCCTGCTCCTCCACCTGCACCTTGTTATTCATGTAGTAGTTCTTTTTCGGAACGAAGACAACAAAACCATCCCGCTACAAAAGGATGCACCCACACCACGAGTATTATTCATGTGGATTATTACCCAGTTTCTGAAAATCACAGTACGTGGATACTATACACTGTGTGCTAACATTCAGTCTAGTGCAGTCTAGTCTAGTCTAGACACGTAATACTACTACATTGTATGCTTGTGTTGATCACTGACGCGGTTTGTGCTATGCAGCAAACACATCTACCGGCACAAAATTGAAGCAGGGCCAAGAGAGGAAGGAGCTCATCTACGCTTGTTGGGAGGAGATGACGAGAGGTGGCCGGCAAGTCACCACGTTGCCTCTTCGAGGACAGCTTTCTCCTCACTGACACTACCTGCATAAGAAAAAAAGCATAAAAATAGGAAGCCATGAACCGTAGACAGGGGCAGAGCAGCGGCGAGCTGTGGTGGGCGAGGCGAAGATGATTAAACAATGAAGAAATATTTTACTTGTGACGGGCGATGGGAGCCATCCTCGACCGCTCCTCCTCGGTAGACAGCCGCCGGGGTGGGGGCTCGACCAGGTGGGTTCGTCTGCTTCCCTCGCTGTAGCAACCGCTCATACTCTCCTGGCATAGATCTGAGCCCAATCCAGAATCATCGCGCGTTTGCACCTTGGACCGTGGGAGGCATTGCGAGGAGGCGAGGAGAGGTGACGGCCTCTATCATCCCACGGCGCCAGTGACCGTATTTGTCTCTGCAACTCTAGATCGGGAAATTGGGAGGGAACGAGTAGATGAGAGGAGAGTTGGCGGCCGAGAGTGGTTGCGACTGAATCCATGGGCTGAGGGATGTGGCGGCCAGCGAGGCGCCGGAGTAGGGGGGGATGAGCGGCGGGGGAGGCCAGGGCGGCGGCGACGAGCGAGAGGGCGGTGGGAAGGAGAGGAGGAAACAGGCGAGAGGAAGGAAGCCGCTCCGCTTTCTCCTTTTACTGCTCGTAGTTGTAGGGTTTCAAGCCACGCTTACGCAGAATTGATGGAAAACCACGCTGTTTCCTTGACCCCACACAATTTGAGCCCCACTCGTCATGCACTCCTAAAGCAACTATGGATGTGAACAAAAACTGACGGTTGACCTGTTGCCAGCAGCCAAAACAGAGCGACAGTAAAAAGATCGCTCGGCTCTCAAAGGCTACCGCACGCAGATGCGCTAGAACGGCGGGTAACACAGCGTAGTTTATATGTTCAATTAAGTGCATGCATGCATTAGGATGCATGATGACTCACTCTCCACCCTCACACATTTCTTCCTTTAATTACATGCATACACTAGAGAACAAAAAACCTGATATCATCTTAGATTCTTCTTATTTCAAAAATTCAAAATGTTTTGTAGCTCAAACAGTCGGTCAGATGCAAAAGCGGTTCTCACATAAAAAATCCGTCACGACGAGATCTTCGAAACTAGATCCCAGTATGTTCTGGCGACTTTTTTCTCGGGTCAAAAAGTTACCACACCTTGGTCATATAATTTACCGCACATGTGGTATGCAAGTTATCGTAATATTTTCACATATATTATCAGAGGCATCCAAAATAATTTTTTCATCCTTTGCACATGCATATGCATGTATGCATTAGAGAACAAAAGGCTGATGTCATCATAGACTCTCCTAAATTCAAAATTTTAAAATGTTTTGTAGCTCAACTCATAGATGCAAAAATTGTTTTTTACACAAAAGATAGTCGCGACGAGATCTACGAAACTAGATCCCATGTTGGTATGTTCCAATGACTTTTTTGGGTCAAAAGTTACCACGCCTCGACCACATAAGCTATCACGTATGTGGTATGCAAGTTACCGTGCCGCTTCCACATAAGTTACCCGGGTTATGTTTTTCAATAGACTTTTTCCCTTGGTCAAAATTATCATGGTGTTTGTACATAAGCTATCGGGTATGTGGTTGGCATATTACCGCGCAAGTAAGTTAACAAGGGAATGTTTTTCAACAGCTTTTTTCCCCTTTGGTCAAAATTATCATGATGTTTGTACGTAAGTAATCGGGTATGCAGTTCGTATATAACCGTGTTATTTCACATAAGTTATTGGGGTATATTTTTTAATATTTTATTCCTTTGGTCAAAGTTACCGTCATGTTTGTATGTAATTTATCGGCTATGTGGTTCGTATATTATCATACTATTTTCACATAAGTTATCGGGGTATATTTTTCAACAACCTTTTATTCTCTTTGGTCAAAGTTACTGTGACATTTGTATGTAAGTTACCGGATATCTGGTTCGTATAATACTGTCCTATTGTTCACATAAATAACTGAGGGGGTATGTTTTTCAACAACTTTCCTCTCCTCAGTCAAAGTTTTGGCGTTTTTTGTACATAAATAATCAGGTATGCGGTTCACATATTACCGTATTATTTCCACATAAGTTTCCAAGGGAATATTTTTCAACAAATTTTTTCCTCCTTGGTGAAACTTATGATTCGTACGTAAGATACCAGATAGGCGGTTTGTATAGTACCATGCTAATTTTTTAAACTTATGATTCGTACTTAAGATACCAGATATGCGGTTTGTATAGTACCATGCTAATTTTTACTAAGTTACCGGGGTATATTTTGGAAAACTATTTTTACTAAGTTCAGATATCCTAAAGCACACAGATGCAGCAACGTTTAGCAAAAGACACGGTTCAATCACAATGAGGGGACCGAAGATGAAAAAAATGCAACGTTTATGAAGAGAGAAAATGTTTATGTTCTCATGAAGAAAAACCGACAAGTACTGCCTCTGCCTTGCTGCAGGGAGAGATCGATCATCAGTCTGAATTAACTGCCTGTTGCATGCGCGCGTCAAGCAAGTTGATCATCAATTGATTGATCAGGAGACTGATCGTACGTGTGGGAGGAGCGAGGCATTGGTGGTCGTTGCAGCTGGATCATATCGATCTGCAGGGAGGGGCGCGGGAATCTAATCGATGAAGTAGCTCAAGTCTCGGAGAGGTAGCGGCGGGGACGAGGAAGCGGCGGCGGGAGTGGCGGTGCCCTTGACGTCGCGCGATGACTGCGGCTGGTCGTCGTGGTGCCTGCTCAAGGCCTTCACCCTGCTCCTTGTCTTCCTCACCGGCGTCCTCATCAACATCGCCGCCAGCGCCAACATCTCCCTCTACTAGTACTGCACCATCACGCGGTCGCTCATCTTAACCAGCAACCCCACACCGCCATGGGCGATGACCACCATGGCCATGGCGGAGCAGCAGATCAGCCAGCCGTTCATGTAGTTTGTGCCCCTGGAGTCACCTGAGGGCCACTCCATGACGGTCGAGGAGTTCTTCTGGCGCGCCTCCATGGTGCCGTCGCCGCCTCCCACGACGGTCTGCCTCCAGCTCAGCATCCTGCCCGGCCGTCTCTCCCTCTCCTCCGCTTCTTTCTCCCACGTCTCAATCTCTCTCCTCAACTCTTCTCTCTGTCCAAACCTGCGCCCACAATCTCCGCTTCGCCCGCGCGCGCACATGCTTAGATGAGTCAGTGACCGCTAGATGCGAAATCAACGACATCCAGGGTGTGTGGCAGTTTTACAAAAACGATTCCGTGTGCCACCTACATATTTCGTTTACTCTATTACGTACTCCCTCCGTTCCCAAATATAAGTCTTTCTAGAGATTCCTACAAGTAACTGCTCCCTCCGTCCCATAATATAAGAACGTTTTTGACACTAGTGTAGTGCCAAAAACGTTCTTATATTATGGGACAAAGGGAGTACATACGAAGCAAAATGAGTGAATCTACAATCTAAAATATGTCTACATATATCCGTATGTCGTAGTCCATTTGAAATGTGTAAAAAAACTTATATTTAGGAACGGAGGGAGTACGTGTCTAAACTAAAAGGCAGATATTGATGTCCACCTTGCACGGTTTCTGGTAGAATGGAATTTCTGTGTGTGCGCGTACACCGGAGCATCACTTTATTCGGTACCAGTACTTGGGGTGGACAACATGTAAAAAAAAATACTTGGGGTGGACAACACAAGGGGACAAAACAGCGGGTCTCCTTCTCCGCGTTGATTCTTGAATCACGGAAGGAAGGAAGGAGCCGAGCCGATTCCCCCTCCCTCCATCTCGGGTCACAGCAACTTCCCGTCCCCTCCTGCGTCCCAGCTGTTGCACTTTTCTGGGAAAGAACCCTTGTGCTATCCCACCTCCCCATCCAAGTCCGAGCACAAGCAGCATCAGCGCCTTCACCCACTTGCCTGCTTACTGTTTCAGTTCTTGTTTGTTTGGATTCGGGGCTTCCATTTCGTGGAGTTCTTGTCGACCCCCCCTCCCTCCTTCCATGAGAGCTTGGAGGCTGCCGGATCTCCGCAAGTGACCATGAGCCAGAGTGAGTGGAGCTCTCTCATCGTTTGTTCCGTTTGATTCTTTGGTAGGGCTTGTGAGTTGACCTGGGCGGGACTCGACTTCTTTGTCTTGACCCGGGAGTCGAGTGCTTGTTAAGGTTGATGCAATAGCAAGGGGGCGTTCTTCTTCTTGTGTAGGGCATTTAAGGCTAGATTGTGTATTTCACCTTGCAATTGCTCTTTTCTTGGGCCCTTCTAATATTATTGCGGCGATGATCAAATTTGGTCTGAAGCCGGGGCCATTCTTTTAATTTTATACTCTATTTTTAAATTCTTATTACAAGGTCAATGGTCGTAACTGCTACAGTAGTGTTTAATCAAAGAAGAGTTCAATTGTTGTTCGATATGGTTTGATCAGCTTGTTTTCCATGACCTAGTGTTCTAAGTCTTAAATATTTTCGTTTTACTTCTGATCGATAAGATCGTTTAGATCACTAGTGGAAGCATAACTATTAGTTTCATTAAGATTTGTTGTGTGGCACTACGCTTATCTTAGGATTTCAGTAATCCCTGGTTTTCACCATATTATTGTGCTTGTGCAAACATTGGATCATGCTTGACTTTCCAGCTTTATGTAGCATCATTGTTTCAAGGAGAGAATGATTGATTTCTTCAACTCATGCATAACTAAAGGTTACCTTAATTTTGGGCCTGGTTTTGCACCGACTACTACTTTGCCTTATCTTCCAGTTCTTCCTCTCCTAGGTTTCGACATCAACGTGCTTCTCAGAGAAGCAAAGAGCAGGTGGTTAAAGCCTTCTGAAGTCTACTATATCTTGTTGAATCATGAGCGGCTCCAGATCACCCATGAGCCACCAAATAAGCCACCCAGTAAGCACGTCTCCTTAATTTTGAGAAATCTGCTTTTACTTCTATTTTCCAATAACAGCAGCATTGGTTCTCTAGGTGGTTCACTATTCCTTTACAATCGCCGTGTGAATCGTTTTTTCCGGAAAGATGGTTATGCATGGCGAAGGAAGAAAGACGGAAGAACTGTCGGGGAGGCTCACGAGCGATTGAAGGTTTGCTTCAGAAACTTCAGTATAGTGTGACAGTATTCCAGTTATTTTTGTCTTGTCAACTCTCTTACCAACAAGAGAGGGTGCCGTCTGTCAGGACTTGTCAGGTCACTAGGTGCAAAGTTCCTTCTGTTAATGCATCATCCTTGCAAGTAGCAACATAATTGTACAGTCTGTGTGACTTTGTGTGGCAAATCAAATATTACAAATTAATCAGACCATTCACATCCATTTAGCTGAATTGCGTTGAACATTTGTACATATTCATTTATAGTTCTTAAATGGATATATTTGCCCAGGTTGCTTTACCGTATAGTTTTTACTGCTCTGTCAAGCAATACATCGGAATTGGGACAAGGCAACAAGAAACAATTATGTCATTTTTTAGTCATTCTTTTGCTTGATATTTTTTTTGCGATAATTCTTTTGCCTGAATATTGTATAGCTGAAATATCTTTATTTGGTGTTCTCTGCAGATAACTTACTTATGGTTTGGAATTTGAATATTTAATTCTAGAGATAACTTTAATTTATGAGAGACAGTGCAAGAGACACGAGTCTTACATCTACTGTTCTTGCAAACAGTGTATTGGGCTTGTTCCTTTTTTTTTAGCAATACATGTGTCTATATATGTTGTGATATCTTAGCAATCACAGCAATGCTAGTACACATGCCTACAAATGAGAAGATGTTCTATGGTTAGCCTGATCATTTTGTATTACTCACGCTGATCCATATTAATTGTCGCTGATTTAGTACAAATCGAAGGGAGTAATGGATTTTATTAAAAAGTTTATAAGTAGAACATCAGAATTAGTTGTTAATCAACACACTTAGCACTTAATCTTATATATGACATTTTCATATCAATTCAGGTCGGAAATATTGATGCTCTGAGTTGCTACTATGCTCACGGGGAGCAAAATCCATATTTTCAGAGGCGATGTTTCTGGATGCTGGAACCGTAAGATCAGCTTCGCCATTAAGCTATCTCAGTATCTTAAGACTTCTTCGAGATTGTGAACTGTACCATTTATAATTGTATGCTACCGTTAGGTTGCAATTGTGCTAAGATGCCTATAAGATGTTTTGGATATTTCAATATGGACTACATGCGGACTGAAATGAATGACACACTAAAATAGTGAACGGAGGGAGTACTTGCTATTCATTTGCTATCTAGGAAACATTGCAAACATTTTTCTATGCAAAGAAGCGACTATTTATTGTAATACATTTTCTCCTTTTCTGCAGTGCATACGACCACATTGTGCTGGTACAATATAGAGAAGTAGCTGAGGTATGTGAGTATTATCTTTGGGAGCAAGTATTGAATGTCATGATAGCCTTTCCTGTGAATATTTCTGCATGTGCCATTTGTGCCGCATGTGCCGCCTGTTTTTTTCCGTTCTTTTATCTAGGGCTTGTTGAGTTGTGCCCTCAGCAGAACCCCCCTTTGGACCTGTTGTGCTACCTGAGAGAACTTGACTGAGTGAGCTAACATATCCACATGTAAAAGGCTAATCAACAGTATCAGCTCATGCTGAAATTGAACTGGTCATCATGTGCTAAATTGTGAATAGTTATAGACCAGCGCAGCATTTCAGTCATCTCACTAAAATGTGTAGTCAATAATACTTATCAGCATGTGTCCATATCAGGATTCAGTTATACAATCTATCATTAGGAAGTGTCAAACCTGACCGTGGCTCTGTTCCACAGAGAAATCACTTGTTGCACATAAAACACCGAATAAATAAAAGTGGAAACTTACAGTTATGGTTGTACACATATAATATAAGTGATAACTTCTGCCATGCGCCTTAAATATTTTCATAATGGATTAGGTGAGGTCGTTGCATTATTCCAGAGAAATTTCTTATGACCATTTGCGTAATTGGGTCTTTTAATAGGATTCTTACAACATTTGTACCAATCTACACAGTTATAATCTGTTCCCACCAAATAACTGAAGTGGATTTTTTTTCCTTTGTAACTAATCCACACCGTTATAATCTGGTTTCACAAAATAGTGGTGCAGGTCTTCTCTTTCCTCTAACTAATCTACAGCGTCCAAATCTGATCCCAGCAAAAATAAGCAGTGATCTTTTCTTTTTATCTCAATTGACAGTGAGAATTTCGATCCCTCCAAATGAATGCAGTACCTTGATCTCACCTATTGATTATGAGCAATTTAATATGAACTTGAAAGAATTTGATCTCACTCTCTTGTATAGTGATAAATTATTTCCGTTCAATCTTTTTTAATTTGAATACAATGGGAGCACATCCAGTGTGTAATTTTTTTGCATGGAACTTTCTTACAGGGGCGATATTATTCAACATTGTCGAATGGATCAGCAGGATCTCTTTCGACCTTGAGTTATCCAAATGACATACATGGAAAGCACGGTTCCACATCAGACTTCAGCGAGGGCAATGAATCCCACCAGAGTTCTGTCACTGAAGTAAGTTCTTGTTCTGCAAACAAAGAGTACAACCATGACAGGGGCATTCTACTAAGCATACCAGAGCTTCAGCAATCAACTGTAATGGGGATACCGGAGCTTGACCAGACTAGTCTGGAACGAAGTTCCGAATTTTGCATGGTAAATAATAATGATTCTACAAACACATCTGGGCTCACCCAAGCTTTGAAGAGCATCGCTGAGCAGTTAAGTTTGGGTGATGATGACTACATTTACATAAATCAAGCATGTTCTTTGGACTTCACTACAAATACTGAGGCTGCAGATGTACAGGGAAATCAGACAAGCAACAATCTAGGTAAAGTTTCTGGTGACCCTGCATATCTTCCAAGCTAGATCCATGGAAAAACTACACCAGAATATGGAAATTTATAAATAAAAATGGCATACTGACAAGCATGCTTTGTGCTTTATTTGCCAAAAGTTTCTCTCCTCACAGTACACCTTTGTGATTCGACCTTTTTTGCCAGCGTCATAATACCACTTAATTTTGTGTCAACTGCTCACATACCTTCATCTAGAGACGTCAATACACACTATAAGGTGGCATACTCTTGACTAACTTATTGATTGTCTGATATTGTAAACTAAATCATATTATGTTGCATCCTTATTCAGGCGACAATGAAGCCAATCAAATTCGACCAGAAGGAACTCATGGTTTTGGCAGGGGGATATCACCATCATGGGAAAATGTTCTGCAGTCTGATTTAGGTTTGCCAGCTTCGTCTACATACCAGGTAAGGAAATGGTGACTGATTTTTATTATCCTCGTGTGATTTCTTTAACGTATGGAATGAGTTGTGAAGAGTCTACTGTGTTATTCTGATTGCTTTTTTTAGAAGGGATACCTGCAAAACCTTCCTGGTTGAATATCTTGGAAGACACTTTCTTTAACTAATTCATCGAGGGCGTTTAAGTTGCTGTACATTTAAGGTTTGGGCCATGATAGTACTGTACCGGAGTACTACTGAAATAACAGAATGCATAAAATGAAATGTGATAACCATCTTGGTGGCTTCATGTCAAAATTGTGGTCAGAACGTACTTTACCATGCCCAGAACTGTAACAGCTGTTTTACTATGTAAAGGGGTGGTGATTCTTTCTTTGTTATCACCCTCAATGAACTGTGTTGACACCTTACATTTTACCATGAACAGTTTGGTGCCCACTATCAGCAAAGTTCGGAATATCAATCACCAGGAGGCCTAGACAGCAGTAATTTGCAGCTGCAAATTTCTGCCGCTAAAACATTTCTTTTGGGATCAGAAGACCCTATCAACTCGCCATCTTATAACTTCATACCAAGAGATGAAGGAATCAATGGCATTAATACTCTTTCAGCTCATGACAGTAGTCTTGAAAGCTGTCTGAACCCGGATTGGCAAAGAACAACACCTGTAACACTTCAAAACAGTTCGTACCAAAGCAATTCATGTGGCTATGAAATAGCAGAGTTCTTCGACAATGGTCAGTTTGAACCGTCCTCCAAAGAAGATACAAGATTAACCTTGAAACAGAAGCAGCAGTTTAGCATTCGTGAGATCTCTCCAGAATGGGCATTCTGCTATGAGATCACCAAGGTACACCACGAACATTTTAGCTTTCTACGTCTTAACACCAACTATTCTTACGTCTTGTTGTTCCTCTCTCAATGCAGGTCATCATTACTGGAGATTTCTTGTGTGACCCGTCGAATATATGCTGGGCAGTAATGTTCGGTGACACTGAGGTGCCTGTTGAAATTGTTCAGCCAGGTGTTCTCCGCTGTCACACACCACTACACAGTGCCGGAAAGCTCACACTCTATATTACCACTGGGAATAGAAAAGTTTGCAGTGAAATCAAGGACTTTGAGTTCCGTGCAAAGTCAACGCCTTCTAGTTTCACAGATTTCGCACCGTCATCTATGAAGTCTATTGAAGAGTTGTCACTTCTTGCCAAGTTTGCAAGAATACTTTTGTGTGACAATGGATCCTCTGCAGCTTCGGGTGATGATTCTCAGCCTGGACAGAGTCCAAAACTTAAAATGAACGAGGAAAACTGGCAGCGGTTGATCAACGAACTTGATGTAGGATGTGAAAATCCACTAAGCAGGGTTGATTGGATCATGGAGGAATTGCTGAAAAGTAAATTACAACAGTGGTTATCACTGAGGCTCCAAGGAGATGACGGAACATGCTCTCTGTCCAAAAATGAGCAAGGTATCATACACTTAATCTCTGCGCTGGGCTATGACTGGGCACTGTCTTCAGTTCTCAGTGCGGGCGTTGGCATAAATTTGCGTGATTCGAATGGATGGACTGCCCTTCATTGGGCTGCTTATTTTGGAAGGTAATCAGAAAAATATATTAGACCGCTGGTTATTTAGATTCCGTTTTGACTAACTAGGAAATTATTACTCTTAACTTCCTAAAAAGTTATTTACAGTTCTTACAAACAAATAATATATTCTTTCATTGGCTGAAGAAACCATTGTTTTTCCAAAATTCCAAATGTGGTTGTACTTGGGTACTCTTGGCCCCCATGCCACTAACTTTGTATTAAGTAATGCCCGACTGCAGAACATAGGTCACAAATGAAGTAGAAATGGACACAGTATGTTGAATAGAAAAGATAACCTTTTAGCATCCAAGATGTCTTGAGTTCGTGACTAATGGATTTTGTGTACAGAAAATGCAATACATCAGCATATCTTGAAATGACAGTCTATTTTTTTTTACATCTCTCTCCATATGTTAGCGTGCATTGCAATTTATTGGCATGGAACTAGCAAGCAACCTTGTTAAGTAAGTCCGTTTTTATTGCAGGGAAAAGGTGGTTGCTGCACTTCTTGCTGCTGGTGCTTCAGCTCCAGCAGTCACCGATCCCACTGCACAAGATCCAGTGGGCAAATCAGCAGCTTTCCTGGCTTCTGAACGAGGACATGTGGGCCTTGCCGGCTATCTTTCAGAAGTGGCGTTAACTAGCTATCTTGCATCGCTGACTATAGAAGAGAGTGGTATTTCAGAAGGATTAGCTGCAATTGAAGCAGAGCGAGCAGTAGAGAGCATATCTCAGAGGAGTGCCCTACTGCATGGGGGCACAGAAGATGAACTCTCACTGAAGGACTCTTTGGCAGCCGTGAGAAATGCAGCTCAAGCAGCGGCTCGAATTCAGAATGCCTTCCGTGCCTTTTCTTTCAGGAGGAGACAACACAAGGACGCTCGACTTAAGGATGAATATGGGATGACACAAGAAGATATAGATGAACTTGCAGCTGCATCAAGGTTATACTACCAACATCATGTTTCGAATGGTCAGTTTTGTGATAAAGCAGCTGTTTCAATTCAGAAGAAATACAGAGGTTGGAAAGGGCGCAAGAATTTTCTCCACATGCGCAGAAATGTGGTTAAAATACAGGTAACAGAGTTCTAAATATTTGGTTTAAAAACTGCATTCAAGTTGAACTCGCTGGTATATGATTGGGCTTTGAACTAGTACATGATATCAGGTAAGTTGTGTTGACATTAAAGACCTTACTTTGTACAGGCTCATGTAAGAGGTCACCAAGTGAGAAAGAAGTACAAGACTTTCGTGAGCACTGTTAGTGTGCTAGAGAAAGTAATACTAAGGTGGCGCCGGAAAGGACATGGCCTACGTGGCTTCCGAGCCGAACAATCAGTGATGATTGAAGCAGAAGAGGGAGAGGAGGAAGACGATGATGACTTCGATGATGATGAAGCAGTCAAGATCTTCCGTCGGCAGAAGGTTGATGAATCTGTGAAGGAGTCTGTGTCAAGAGTGTTGTCCATGGTGGACTCTCCTGAAGCAAGGATGCAGTATCGTCGAATGCTCGAGGAATTTCGCCAGGCAACTGTAAGTAGTTCATGGATTTGACATTTAAGGAATGTTGTGATCATAACCCAAGTTGCCCAATGAACCTATAGTTCATACCACGATCTAGAAATATTGGAAAAATAAAGAGCAATTTTCTGAAAAGAACAGAAAGACTGAGGTGCTAACCTCTTTCAAGGGGGTGAATCCATATGTAGTGAAATCTTAGTCTTTGATGTGCAAAACATAAAGTAGTGATGAACTGCAAACAAAATACTTCTGAAGAGAAAATACCATTTATTTTTCATAGATGAACTGCAAACGTTGACAGCTATGCAGAACCGTCATTAGAGTGCATTTGGTTTTGTTCTTTGTATCCAAAATCAAATCTCAGCAGTCCACTTACGATGCTGGTCTAAATGCAGGCTGAATTGGGTGCATCTGATAAGGCAACATCATCGATACTTGACAACGACTTACTGGTAGAAATCGACAAGTTCACATGCTGAAAGAAGCGCGCAGCACAAGGAGCGTCTGCAGAGCTTCCTAGAATGATGTGAAGTAACTAGGTCTTTGGTACAGTAGTATGGAGCCCACTGTGACCTGATAGTGTGTGTCCAGTATGTACAGTGTTTGACTGATTGTTGTAGAGTGATGGTTGTATCCGACGATGTAGATGCCGGGAGTAACACCCTTCTGTTATCTAAAAAGAGGATGATGGTTCTATCTATGTAGTGTTGTCTACAAGTTATGTATTAATTGGGAATGGCGGGTTATGAACACCATATCAGGTATCTTTAACTTAAAGGTTGCTTGGTACTCCCTCTGTAAACTAATATAAGAGCATTTAGATTACTGTTCAGTAATCTAAATGCTCTTATATTAGTTTACGGAGGGAGTAGAATTTAGTCAGCATATTCTTTCATTTCCACTGAATGATGCATGGCCTGTGCAATTTCGAGAACCAGATTGTTCACATGAGCTACTAGTGGTTGTTCGATGATCCATTTGATCTTTGGACGCAAATGTATATTTTTATGAAACAAGGAAAACTAAACAATGCAGAAATTGTATGGCATATCTACTGGGTCCCTAATGTGCAAGAAGTGAAGATGTAGGTGTTTCACTACAGCATTGCATGAAGATGTTTCTTGGTTAAAGAGAATGGCACTACAGTATTGCATGAAGATGTTTCTTGGTTAAGAGCGAATGGCAGGAATCCTCTATCAGGTGAATGTGAACAAAAGTACCATATTCTTCGGGCCATTCCATCATTCCAAAGTCTCTGAAACTCTCATGCAAAAAAACTTACAAGGATATCAGTCCTACAGAACTCCCTGAATAAATACGATCGAATGAGAGACCAAATTGCACAGCTAATGGGAGTCAAATATTTTACAGGCATATCACGATCTTTCAGCACTTTCACTTGAAAGAAAAGAATATGCTTCACACAGAACACAAGTCCACATAAACATTGATCACAAAAGAAAAGAAAGGGATCATACACAAGCATTGGAGCCAACGTCGAATCCTCACAGAGAAAATAGAAGGATAGCCCCTGTTATGGCCATAGCCATGTTGGGTCCAATATGCACCTTACACGTGTTTCGGTTACTAGCAAATCTGCATTTAACGCCACTCATTACATTTCTCAAATCCTTAAGGGCAATACAGCACAATTTCACAATTTTGTAACAGTGATCTGGTCATATCACATCTACTTTGGTCATATCCCATTCACTTTCCAATTAAAGAGAGCACCCATCTAACTGTCAGATCCCTTGGGACTTGTAAGAATTGATTAGCAGCAACAACTCACACTGAGCAAGGGCTTTGCCACATTGATATATCTGATATTAGATCACGGAGTTGATCGATGAGGAGTTTCAGCTGTTTGTTTTTGGTTTCAATTTCCTGCAGCAGAATCCCAATGTTAGACTTCCTTACCAGAAAATGGTACGTTATGTTACATGTTACTGGATTAAAAGAACGGATATTGTAAGTTACGATACAGCCGATTTGAACTTCCAGACAGCATGGATGCTACTACCTCCTTCCCAAATTATAAGACTTTAGCCTACCAAATCGTCTTATAATTTGGGACAGAGGAAGTACAATATAGAGAAGCTTATACTAGGGACACAGAATAGCTTCTAGTGATTGCTAGGGGTACTTAAAATGATCCGTTTTTAATTCTATATAGAAAGGATGGTGCGCTACCTCTGGAAAACCTTGTTGTACTGCTCTAAAGACATACACCAACCTTGGTAAATTCAAAAGGCATGCAGATGGTGGCAAATAAACAACAGATGCACTTCTGCGCCTTTACCAGAATAATTACAGAAACATGTAGAATGAACATACTCTTCATGCATACAACAGAATGAACAAGACAATCCAAGCACTGGGAAACCAGAACCAAGACAAAGAAAAGAACGAGGGGCTCTGTCTGGGAAACTTCAGGTTTGTGGCCAAAGACCGGCCTGTTTTTTGAGGCATTTTTGTCATGAGATTTAAAAGAAAATCAAGCCATATATCAATATGTCATAGGCACCAATATGGACATCTAGTTCAAAATAGGTTACTTGGGGGTGCATCTGATGTTCAACGACTGACCTGGTACCAAGTACCGACTGGTTCCTGATAATAGCCTGAGTCATGCATAATGGTATCAATCATAATGATTAGACCTTCTCAAGGGAGTACCTTTCTCAAAGAAGTTGCATGCTCTTCCAATCTCTCAATCTCGGCTTGATCACCTTTGGATTCTGTTGGCCCCATCTCCTGAAAATATCCCGACATAACTATAGACGTGTAACAAAATGCGAACCTAGTAATCACGAGCACTGATTTTAATATAAGTGGAAACAGAGGGAATTAGATCGACACTGGATGTTGGTTCTGTTGATTCAATCATAACTACAGCAAGCAAATTTTATCCAGAATGGCATAAGCATAACTAGTAATAAATCTGTTCATGGAGCAGGATGATAATCAACCCCCTTCTCGGAATCAAAATCTCGGTTCATATAGATATATAGTAGGATAAACAAGTCGTAGCTACCCAAAGTTCTTGTTCACCCCCATTTAATGACCCAAAACTCAATATTTCTTCTGTTCTAGGGAAATAATGGTTAGCATCTTCAACTGCTCAAATGTGGCAAAATTCGTTTGCTAAAAATGTTATGCATTTTTTTCTTGAGTTAGACAAGAAAAGGCACTTGACTCACTAGTTTCAAATAGAGCCACATCTCCAAAATCGAGTCATTTTTCAAAGCTGTACCACTGAAATGTCCCTAATTTCTCCTCACGTTCACACACGGTATGATATATGTTAGGATCGCATGGCCCAGTCCATCATGTTCTCACCTGAGTAGAGGGCGACACCGCGGCAATGGACGCGCGCAAAGCCGCCACGGCGATCTTGTACCGGTGCCTCGCCTCGTCGAGTGAACCACCAGAGCCCCCCGCCGCTCCCCCCAGGGCATCAGCGTCGGAGTCGGCGGAGTGGGGTGGCGGGGGAGCTGCGTTTTGGTGGTGGGGATGCTGGGAGGCGGCGGAAGCGGCGGTGGCGGTGGCGGAGGAGGACCAGAGCGCAGGGTTGCAGAGCTCGTCGTTCATGGAGGAAAGAATCTGGAAAGCGGAGGCGATCGTCTCCTCGAGGTGCCGCTGGCCCTCCGCCGCCAGCTCCTGCCTCCGCCGAGCTGCGACTGAGGCCATTGGTTAATCTCGCCTGAACCCTAGCTCTTCGCCGCCGATCTGAGCTTAGCTCAGTCCTGGCTGCTAGCTTGCTAAGCACTTTCCGGGCCGGCCTAGTTAAGAGCCGAATGGGCTTAAAGGGCGAAACTGGGCTCGTCTCTGGCCTCGCTCGGGTTTCTAGGCACGAACGTCCAGCACCATTTATATGTCTCAAAATTTCAGACAAACTGCGTGGTTGGCTCCTGATAGACATGTTAAGATGAACGTGGATGCGGCAGTGTCCATGGAAGAGGATTTTGGTGCAGCGACGGTGGTATGCCGAGACCACGAAGGCAGATTCTTAGGAGCTACTCCCTCCGTTCCAAAATAGATGATCCAACTTTGTACTAAAGTTAGTATAAAGTTGGATCATCTATTTTGGAACGGAGGGAGTAGCTCTAAAACTCAAGTTTATTACGGATGCGAGTACCGTGGAAGCGATCGCTGTACGAGAGGGTCAAGCGTTGGCTGAGGATCTATATGTTAACACGGTTCAGATTACATCGGACTGCAAGAGGGTGGTTGATGATGTCCAGAAGAAGGGTGATGCTATACACACGATACCTGACGGACGACTGCTAGACGATACTGGAAATCAAACCATCCATATGAAGAAGTAGGTGCAACACAGCCAGTGGATTGACATATCGTGTGTCAATCGTTCAGTGGGTATCGTTTGTGAAGCAATTTCGCCAGAAGAACTCGGTGGCTCGATATGGAGCTATAGTGCATGAAATTATTCACCGTGTAGACTCTTTTCTTTCATGTAAAGTAGTTCACGAGTTTAGGAGCTCGAACTTCGAGGCTCGTAGCCTCGCTAAATGTGCTTTGTCTTTAGGGTTTAGCCGTCATGTGTGGTTGGGCCAACCAGACGATCTGAATTTTCTTCCTGTAAACATTATGAACAACGAATAGAGCATGCGAGATTGTCTCAAAAAAATATGTCCCAAAATTAGATCCTGAAAAACTGTCTCAAAATTTGCTAAAAAAAACGTCTATAGTTTTTTTGGGGGATAAATTCATGTCTACTAAGATTTGAATACCAGCGCGTTGTCATTGAATACAAAACTATAAAAGATCAATAACATAGGACCCCAATAAATTCCAAACGTTCAGATTTTAAGCATTTCATCCCGAACGTCTTTTCATGGCCAGTTTAGTTGACGGGAGGTGGTAACTTTAGTTGTTAAGACATGGCAACTTTGTCCCGGTTTGTTTTTCTGTCAGAAAATTACCATGTTTATCAACCTTGCGTGAACTAAAGTTGTCATGAAAAACATTCGGGTTGCCATGCTTAAAATCCAAACGTTCGGGATTTTTCATTTCCGATAACATAATTAAATACATTTTAATATTATATTTAGGTCCTAATAATATTTTATTGACAACATCAATTGAATAGAGAAAATTCTAAAGCTAAGCATATATTTTTACCATGAGAAAAAAAAGCTGGAAAAGTAGTAAGCACGAGTTATTTCAGGTACATAGTATCACCACTCACAGAATAAAATGGTACATCAAGAAAACAAAATAATAATTATTGATTGCAATGTTTGAATAAAATGGTACACGGGCTCATCACTAGAGGCTTCTCTCCAAGCAAAATAAATGTGTTGTAGTGAACAAATCACAGTTCCGCGGTGATTAAATTGCAATATTGATGATTATGATTACTCATGGCATAATTTAAGTTCACCGTGCGAGACTTGTATGGGCACGAGTACCAGAGATGATTCGGGTTGATCCCTTGGTAGGGTATCCCCGGTGAGGTGAGTAGATCGAAGGGGAAACATAAGACCATATTTACCCAGATCTAGGCCCTCCTCGCGAGGTAAAACCCCACTCGTGCTCGTTTATATTGCGGTTGGGGTGTACAGAGTACATGTATTACCAAGAGATTCTAACTTGTCTATCGATTAGCTTGGCCCTGAATTAGAGAAGATATTGGGGGCCCTAGGGTTACATGAGCCTAGTTGGCTATGTCGATGGAGGGGAGTCCTCCACAGATCCAACTTCCTTGTCTTGAATGGTAAGGCTTCCTGAATGTTCCTTCTAAAGGTCCGAACGTTCGACATGATGGCCTAGGGAGTAAACCGACCTAGGGGGCCTCGAGCCGACCTACTTGGGCCGACAACCAGAGAGGTGAGGCACCCATGGGCCATAACATCGTCAATGTCTGTTAAATTTTATCACCTGGCTACTGGGTTCTATCATTATTTATGTCACATCTTCACAACATGTTTTTGATTTGGACTCAAGCAAGACAGAGACCAAGACAAAAAATTAGAACATTTGTGGAGATGTCACACACATGAGTACATACTATGGATGCTTGAGTGGAGAAATTTGTTGATGACGTGTTTCACATCATCTCCCTGATTGTTCTCTTGGGTAATCAAGTTACCTTACCTATGCTATTTGCACTGTTACATACTCTTCTTCACGTGTCACATATTTCCTCAATATTAAATCACTTTAGAAGACAACTATTCTAGAATTGCATGGTGTAACGACTGGTTTGTTACCTTCTTTCCATGAGTAGTTATCAGTGCAGTCTCTTCGGCACCAACCATTAGAAATAGCTCTCCTATTTATTTTGAAGATCATGGTTTATAGCATGATTATTTTGATACATTGGTAAATTACCTGTGTTTTCATGTGAATATATGTTTGGTGGTCTTGCAAGTTATGTATGTTTCTCTTGCAAGTTATGTATGTTTCCTGATGGAAATAGGCCATAGAGGCAATAATAAAATGGTTATTATTATATTTCCTTAATCATGATAAAGGTTTATTATTCATGCTAGAAATATATTGACCGGAAACTTAAATACATGTGTGAATACATAAACAAATACTGTGTTCCTAGTAAGCCTCTACTAGACTAGCTCATTACTCAAAGATGGTTAAGCTTTCCTAACCATAGACATGAGTTGTCATTTGATAACAGGATCACATCATTAGGAGAATGAATACATGGACAAGACCCATCAGTTAGCTTAGCATTTGATCATACAGTTTATTGCTACTGCTTTCTTGTATGGCAAATACATGTTCCTTAGACCATGAGACATTGCAACTCCCGGATACCGGAGGAATACCTTGTGTGCTATCAAACGTCACAACGTAACTGAGCAATCATAAAGATGCTCTACAGGTATCTCCGAAGGCGTTTGTTGAGTTAGCATGGATCAAGATTGGGATTTGTCACTCTGAGTATTAGAGAGGTATCTCTAGGTCATCTCGGTAATACACATCATAAGAAGCCTTGCAAAAAAATGACTAATGAGTTAGTCACGATATGATGTATTATGAAACGAGTAAGGAGACTTGTCGTTAACGAGATTGAACTACGTATGGAGATACCGACGATCGAATCTCGGGCAAGTAACATACCGACAGACAAGGAAATTACGTATGTTGTCATAACGGTTCGACCGATAAAAATCTTCGTAGAATATGTAGGAACCAATATGGGCATTCAAGTTCCACTATTGGTTATTGACCGGAGAGGTGTCTCGGTCATGTCTACATAGTTCTCGAACCCGTAGGGTCCGCACGCTTAGCGTTCGTTGACGATATATTATTATATGAGTTGTATGATTTGGTGACCAATGTTGTTCAGAGTCCCGTACGAGATCACGGACATGACGAGGAGTCTCGAAATGGTCGATATGTAAAGATTGATATATAGTACGATGGTATTCGGACATCAGAAGAGTTTTGGGACGCACCAGGTAGTCATCGGGTCACCGGAAGGGGTTCCGGACACCCCCACCCCCCCGATAGGTATATGGGCTTAATGGGTCAAGGGAGGAACGGACCAGCCCACAGGGGGCCGGTGCGCCCCTTTCCCTGGTCGGACAGCCCTAGGGAAGGAAAGGGGAGGCCTATCCCCTCCTTCCTTTCCCTCTCATGGGAGAAAGGAAAAGGGAGGACGCCATCCTCTCCTGCCTTTCCCCCGCGCCTATATTTGGCAGGGGCGCAGGGCAAGGCAGATGCCCTAGGGCACGCCTGGCTTCCCTGAATGCCTCCCTCTTGTTCGCACACGAATACGTCACCGTGTACCTCCAATGCCGAGGGTGATGCACCGCAGCTCACGTCGAAGGAGACACGTCCGGAAGCGCGGTACACAAGCAATCCGGCGGGCGCTTTTGAAGACCCGAAACCCCACGCGTCCGGGAGGGACCCCGTCTGGACGCGCGTCGGCTATGGGCTGCCCTAGGTCGACCTGATCGCCCCTAGGGCCTCGAGGTTCTCCGCCCTGCAATGAAGAAGAACGAACGAAGAACGAGGAAGAAGAAGAACAAAGGGAGAAGATAAAAGTAAAGGTAAAAGTGGTAGATGTGTTTGTTCGATTGTGTGTTGTTCAATCGGCCATCACCCCTTAGGTATATAAGAGGCGGCTGGACTTCCCGTGCAAGGAAAAGGCTTGGTTTCACGTCCAAAACCCTAGCCAAATTCGGATTGGTTTTGTCCGAACTTTCCAAAACTGTTCGGTTTAAACTGGCTGCACCTTGCGGGTAATTGTTGAGGTGGTAAACCACCTCGGATGGAAAAGAGCCCAAAAGCAATCTTGACCGTTTCGACGAGTCGAACAACTTTCATGTTGAACGTTTTTCAATTTGAAGCAATCTTCTAGGCCAAAACAGTCACGCAAAACTGGCTGTTATTCGCGCTACCCATCAGACACGTGGCTGGTGGGGCGTGCCACTTATGGCTCCGTGAGAGGGCTGTATTCGGATGGCAGTAACTTTTACATACAAACTCGGATTGGGACAATTTTTATATCGAAATCGACCGATTCGACAAGGCGAAGACAATTCATGTAGAAAGTGTTTACATATGAGGCAGTCTTGGTGGTCTAATCTGCCGAATACTGCTCTAGATATAAAATCTCAGTGCTTTGAGCATAGTTTCGGCACTCGATATGAGATCGGATGACGATGGACCAAACTTCAAAGATGTTCATCTCGACAATACGAAACTTTTTCACTTTGAGCACTTTTACATTAGAGACCATCTTATTTGCTTTTTATGCCGTGCCAAAATCTGGTGTCAACATCTCTCCATCCCACCTATATATATATATATATATATATATATATATATATATATGAGAAGGGGGCACCACACAAAGGACATAACATTGTCTTAGCCATGTGCGGCACCCCCGTCCACCGTTTAGACCCTCGGTCATATTTTCGTAGTGCTTAGGCGAAGCCCTGTAGAGATCACTTCACCATCACCATCGCCATGTCGTCATGCTGTCAGAAGTCATCTACTAATTCGCCCGTCTTCATGGATCAAGAAGGCGAGGACGTCACCGAGCTGAACGTGTGCTGATCGCAGAGGTGTCGTGCGTTCGGTACTCAATCGGTTGGATCACGAAGACGTTCGACTACATCAACCGCGTTGTCTAACGCTTCCGCTTACGGTCTATGAGGGTACACACACTCTCCCCTCGTTGTTATGCATCTCCATGGATAGATCTTTGTGTGCGCGTAGAACTTTTTTGTTTTCCATGCAACGTTTCCCAACAGTGGCATCATGAGCCAGGCCTATGCGTAGATGATATGCACAAGTAGAACACAAAGAGTTGTGGGCGATGATCGTCATACTGCTTACCACCAACGTCTTATTTTGATTTGGCGGTATTGTAAGATGAAGCAGCCCGGACCAACCTTACATGTCCACGTACATGAGACCGGTTCCACCAACAGACATGCAACTTGTTTTGCATAAAGGTGGCTGGCGGGTGTGTAATGCCCAGGATGGGACTATACCTCCTACGTGTCGAGGCACGACTTAAAGGTATAAGCCCATCCTAGAATGATCTCAAGTTTGGTATCTTTGCACGACTCATGTAAAAGAGGGATTAAAATGCAAAAGGAGATAGTTGGCTTACACTCGCCACTTCACACAATACATTACATAAACAATCATCATACAAAACATCACAACCCGTCTACGGGTGAAGAACCAAAAGAAAGATACCAAAACAACATAAAGCCACAGGTCAGGAACGAATCCTAGTAGAAACCACTACTGAACATCGAAACGTCACAAACAAAAGGCCACAATCTTCATCGAGCTCCCGATGAAGTACTTGAACCAGCTCCTGCATCAAACTCGGCTGAACCTGCATCTGGTGTGGTGAAGTAACTGTGAGCCACAGAGGACTCAGCAATCCCGTTCCCGGGTAACAAGACTATTTAAGCCTTGGGTGAGGACAAGGCTGAAGAAAGAATGCGAGGTGAAGGAACAAACAAGAGTCTGCAGCAGCAACTAGCACTAACTTACGTAATAGAGAGCGAGAAGAGAAGAGCATCGGTCGACAGATGATCACGAAGTGATCCTAACTAAAGCCGGTCAAACATAACCCCACCGTGTTCAACTCCCGAATCCCTATTCGGAAATTGACAGTCACGGTACACACGCTGGTAGTGTATTGAAACATTGTGTCAAGTTATCTACAACCGGAATTAACAAGCTCCCATCTGCCACATAACCGCGGGCACGGCTTTCGAAAGTTCAAACCCTGCAGGGGTGTTCCAACTTGACCCATTACAAGCCCACGATCCGCGGAGTCGCAACTCCATAGTTGGGAAGACCCGAGTATTCTCGGAATCCCGTGCTCAAGTTAAACCGAACTAAGGTAAGGCTAATCCAGCAAATCCTCCCGGCGTGTCGACACCCTGATAGTAGCCGCGCGTATCTAAGTCTCAGGACACGACCGGATGGGCGATTCTACAGGACCCAATCCTCGAGTTTCCCCGTGGTGGTTCCCGCAGACTCCCCGTTTGGGACCAACACCATCGGCACTGCCCCCCCCTGCTATGTAGAAATAAAGGATCCTCGAGGGAGCGACCCCCTATGCAAATTTAATTATTTAATTAAGTTGTTATTATGAGGCAAATAGTACCAAATGTTGGGACTTGCTGGAAAAGACTTAGCACTTAGCGGTTTATCAAGGGGGTCCCATACACCCCAACCGTGTTAGGAACGCATAATCAAGGAACATAACACCGGTTTATACGGTTCCTAACGGCATGAGTGGAACAAAACACCAAGCAAAAGGCTTAGCCTTCCACCCTGCCAGTATATAGATGATTTCATTTAGCATTTATATAGTGAGATATAACCCAACCAAACTTCAACATGAAGCAAGCATCTTCAATCTTCACCTGCAACTAACAATGCTATAAGAGGGGCTGAGCGAAGCGTACTTAGCCAAGCAACGGTTTGCATAGGTAGGGTGGTTAAACAGGTTCATGGTTACAAGTAGGAGGCTGACAAGAAGACATGGGCATCGAGGCAAAACTATAGAGCGGAACTACTAGCAATAGGCAAAAATAGTAATGGTATCCGGGTTCGGTCATCTTGCCTGGGATTCCACAAAGGAGAAGAACGGATCCAAGAAGAAGACGAAGAAGAAGCCTCACAACTCCGGAACGAAACCGAGGCTAACAAGAGAAGCAACCGGAAAGAAGAAAACAACACGGTAAACACACAAATCATAAACAAGGCATACGATGCACAAGCAAGTATGATGCATGTCCGGTTTAAATATGCAAGGCATGGCAAAGTGCACAAACAAAACTACAAGTTAAGTGGAGATCAATATGCAACGAGTTGCATATTGACAAAACACCACAATTTAATTATTTAGTTGACTCTCGTTATTTACAAGACAAGATTAAAAGGGTTTTAACATGGCAAGAGGTGAAGCATAAAGAAACTACACTAACTAGGCAATTTAAATGAGGCCGGAGAATAACAAAAACAAGTCCGGAAAAACCTCATGAGCATGTTTTAATAATTATAAGCAAACAATAATTAACATATATAATGTTGTTAAATGATGCGGATGACATGATCAAGTTTATGCAATTTTTATTAAAAGGTTGACTTAAAAGAGATATGAAGTATTTGTCACCGTGGTGGAAAGAAAGAGTGCCACGGCAACGATTCCGAAAATGATGCCACGGCAACATATCGGTACTGGTAACTCGTTGAGAGTCCGATGCAAAAGATAGACGGCGTGAGCGAGTCAAACGAGATGAAAGGTGGGCGATCCCGTTGCCGGGTTCCCACGAGTCGGTGACGAGGCAACCGAGGAACAACTAAAGGGACGAAACAGACACGGTGCTCACACGGGAAACATCTCATACAACCACAACAAGCATGCACGGGTCATCCACGGGGTCGTCTCGGTATACCTTCGAAGCGTGCGTTTCGGGACGGTTCGAGAGCGTCGAGGAAGTAGCCGTAGTAGTGGAAGTAGAGGAAGTAGTCGTTCCCGCGGGTCGTGGTACACGTGTCGTAGGGGAAGTAGACGTTCTCATTCTTCACCGAAGGTTGTCGTTCTCGTAGCGGTACTCGGGCGAGGGTAGTGGTACTCGCGGTCGTCGAGCGACGGTAGTGGAAGTAGTGGTACTTGTCGCATCGGTCGTCGTGGTACTTGGGGGTTCTCGAAGAGGTACTTGGTCGGGTCGCCGGTAGTCGTACACGGGGCGTTTTGTAGATGTTCACGGATCTTGTTCGTAGATGTACTTGATCAGGTTGCCGGTAGTCGTTCGGTCATCTGTCAAATTAACAGAACATGGCAGCACACAAAACAAAACAAAATTGCTCGGGAGCAACAAAAGGGGCAGCACGGCGACGAGGTTGCAGCAGCTCCTCGGAGGGGCTGGGGTCGGAGTACTCAGCGCGAAGGAGGAGGCCTCTGGCCGGCGCTGGACGAGGCGCTGCGGAAGCTCCTGGCTGGAGTTGGCGCCTCGGGGTCGGCGGGGAAGACGGGGAAGACGGGGCGCCTTGGCGCTGGAGCATGGAGGGGGGACGCTCCAGGCGAGTGGGAAGAAGGCCGCAGCTGCCGGCGGCTGCGCACTGGAGGAAGGAGCCCGGTCTCGGCCTGAGGACGGGGGGGAACGAGGGCCGGGCCCTCGGCCTTGCTGGAGGAGGAGAAGGCGCTCGGGAGCTCGGGGCGCTCGCGGCAGAGCTGCGGCGCTGGGAAGCTCTCGCTCGGTGGCCGCCGCGGAGCACCGCCCTGGCGCCGCCCTGAAGGAAGCCAGGGACGAGAGGGGGCGCGAGGGAAGACGGGGGCGAGAGATCGAGATCGATGGGGCAGAGGGAAAGGGAACGGGCTCGTGCGGGGTGAGCGAGAGAGGGGATCGGGACTTGGCGGCGGGGAAGAGAGCGAGGGACAGGAGAGGGAGGATCGAGGGGACTGGCTCGGGCTCGAGCTAGGGTTCGGTGGAGGAGGTGTTGGGCCAGGGTGGCCAAGATGGGCCGGCTGGGCTGGTGAGAGGCCTGAGAAGCTGGTTGAAGCCTGAGGAGTCCTGGGCCAAGAAGGAAGGAAGGAGATGGGCCGCTGGGGGGGAAAGGAGGAGGCCCAGATGCTGGGATCTGCTCTTCTTATTATTTCTTAAACAGAAATAAAAGAGAGAGCAAAATAAAAAGAAAAGAGGCAAAGAACGGAAAATAAAATATGGAACATTTTTATAAGGCTTTACGGGATATTACCAACCCAACAAAAATAGTTCCAACACAAAGGAAGTGCAAACTAAAACATTTAGCTTGCAAAAAAAAAGGAGTTTAGATTTTGGAGGAGCCTCGAAACAACGGAAAGAAATTACCGGCAAGATTTTTGACGATGAACTTGAAGTGAAAAAGACATGGGGAAATTTGCAAGTGTGTTATGGTGATTCCGAAGCAATGGAATAATTAATAAATATAGCTCCCTAAATATTGAGAGACTTTTATATGTTATAAAGAGAAGACATTCTTCCCTCGATTTAAATGGACCGAAGGTCCACACAATTTATTTAGGTTTTGATGCAAAAATTAAAATGACAAGATGGCATGATGACATGATGCAATGCGAAAAATAAATAACACAAGCTCAAAAGAAACACACGGGCAACCCGTAACATCTGGAATCTTCTGGGATCTTCTGGAATCTTCTGGGACGTCGGTCTCGGGCGTCACAACTCTCCCACACTAACAGAGGATCTCGACCCGAGATCCTAGAGATATCACCGGGTAAAAACAGAAGAGGAAGAGATAAACAAAGTTGCTTCTTTGACAGACGAGTGAAACCAAAGAACCTTGAGGGGTTGAACAAAATGAAAGAAGAATACAACAGAGATGAACGAAGTTAAGAGCACTTCGGTAAAATGGAGGAACAAGGAACATAAAGAGAACCTTGAGAGGTTGAAAGACATGAAACAAGAGCTTATGAACCAAAGAATAAGAAACCGCAATGGTATAGCCAAGGAATAAGAATGACGAAATTTGGGCAGCACTCCGTTTGAAAAAGGAAGGAATGAACAAAAACTTGAGGAGATGGAATGATACTTGATGAAAACAACAACACATTGCCTCCAAAACAATTAAAAGAATGGCACAAGGTTAAGAAGAATTCAGACAGCACTCCGGTTGAAAAGAGAGGCAAACTTGATAAGATGAGAGAACTAGAATGGAGGGCACAACACTCCGGTTAAATGATAAGCAAGGAAAAAACAAGATCTTGAAAAGAAAACAAGATTATGGTTTGAAGAGAGCAACATCACAATGCCTCCGGAATGAAAGAATAACATATAGATCAACGAAAGAAAAGAATGGAGAAGAAAAGACAACTTCTCCGGCAAATGAATTGAAAGAGCATCCTTACGAAGAAGGGTTGAACGGAGTTGTTGGGAGATCAACAACGAAAGAATAAGCTCGTTGTGGGCTTATGAAAAACATCTCGAAATTAAGAGGTGACAACCAGCCACTAACTTAAACAATTGATTGGATAGAGATCAACAAGGAGACGAAAAACTTATCTCACCGGAATGATAAATGAAGAACTTGGATCATTTATAAGCACCATAATAACAGCAATTCTCAAGGAAAGCTTTTAGGTGAAATACAACCCAAGATAACTCCAACGAATAAATTGAAGGGCTGAAAAGATCTCCTGAACAAGGAAAATGATGGTTTTAAATATCTCATTCCTGGCAACTTGTGAAACATAAAACATGAAGGAATTGTCAAAATGACAACCCCATCTGAAAAGATAAGGTAGACAGAATTGCGATTGGAAAGCATGATGAAGAATGCTTGAGCTCCAACAATAATCTTGATGAAAACTTCAAGGATGAATTAAATGATGATGAACCACCATGAGAACTCCGGTAATGAAAGCATGAGAAGTGAAAGATGAAAATAATAAGATTCAAGGCCTGCGATGAATTAGATGGGGGTTTGAAATGATATAATTGAATAACTTGGAGCTCCGGAAAAGAAGATGAAAAACTTAGAACCGAGAATATGATAAGATGAACAAGCTCCAGACAAAAGAATTAAATCACCTTGAAGGAATAAAAATAAGAATTATGTCATGCATCTCCTTCACCAATTTAAATTGATGACAACCAAAGGATTTGGCATACTACTTATTCTCGTTGCAAAGAATTAAAGAGAGATCCTGCACAAGCTTGGGTAAATCTTCAACAAGGCACCGGTAGGATTATGAAAAGAACAAATGAATTAACACGATAACAACGGAAGAGTAAACTTGAAAGAACCATCGTAAGAATATGGAGACGAACGAAGAGACATCGATGAAGAATATTTGGAGGACGAAGTTGAAAACTGAGAATGAAGAAATATTCTGAAATGATGGCCTTCGGAGGAACACAAAGGAAAAGAATTCAAGAATGCTTCGGATGGGTATAAAAGAATTCCTCACAATCGGAACGACAATGAGGATGGCAAGAAGCTAGAACCACGAATCTTCAAGAGAAGGGCCAAAATTTAAGAGAAACTCTTCTCCGATTTTGAAATGTTGAGAATGAAGACGAGAAATGCCATGAAGAATTGTTGAGCACTCCGGAATGAAGAATTAAAAGGTTGAACCAATGAAGAAAAGAATTGAACGCGATCTTGGAGAAGGCATGTGACTGATGGGATTCATTCTTACGTCACACTTTAAAAAGAATTTTTGAATAACTCCGGAAAATAGAAGAGTCAGGTAAGATCCTGGAAAAAGACCTGTGGGTTAGGGCCCAGTAAAGAAAATCACCGTTGAAAAGATTGCTTAAGAGATATTGCACCGGTTGAATTAAATGACTTGAGTAAGATAGCAATCTCAAAATAGCTTGAACGGGTTAAGAATGGAATTATGAATCTTCAGCACTCCGGATAAGAATAGCAAGAGGAGAATGATTAATTGGTGCACCGGAATAAGAAAGCATTGTGAAAAGAGGGAAAAGGATAAGATCAACACCAAAATCTTGAATTACATCCACCGGAAGAATTAGAGAACAAAAGAATGATGAACTTGAAGCTCTTGAGCATCTTCAAGATAAATCACCGGATAAGAACATTGAAGGAAAATAATGAAGAAATATCACATGAATAAAATGGATACTTCATCTGAGAATTGCTGACTCCATAAAGAAAAGGGGTGGGAGGGTGGGCAAAACAAAGACGACTTGAGATGAATGAAACAGACAAATCGTCAGATTTCTCAACGACGTCCGTATGGAATAACTTGAAGAGAAAGCACACCGGTTGGAAAGGATTAACATGACCATCTTGATGATCAAGAAGGACCTGCACTCCCATAGAAATATGAGAACACCAATTAAGAAAGGTATGGAATCAACATTTGACATCGAAGCAACTCGAATACCAGAATCAAAACAAGAACAAAGGGTAGATGTTGCAGAAAGAATCTTCACAATATCATCCGAACAGAGGATTGAACGAATGAATTCCGTAGATACATCAACTCGACGAGAAACCACTTGGAGAACCAAAGGTAAATAAAAAAGGAACAAGGATCAGATAGAACAAATACAAGATAGAAGCTTCATTCCACATCTTCGTGCTGAAAGCTCATGGAACGTGTTACAAAAGGGTTTTGCAATCTCCGGATCAGCATAGCCAAGGACCCTTTAAGATGCAACTCCCGATCAGAACAAGTCCATAAAACCACTTCACTCAATGTAGACCCCAAACTTCATATCGAGCATCCGTTGGAAGAATGCCTAGAACTACTAGATGAACCCACCTATAGATTTCCGAAAGTTTCCAGTTATGCAATCAGGTGTTGGGGATACACGGGAAGCACCGCGCAATCAACTCTAAACCTACATCCAGGTGTATCCATCCTTCAACACATAACCAGTCTTTCTCGGAAACTGTTTACCTCGGACCTTCGAAAAGCATCCACTATAACAAGCTATGGCAATACTCTCGAACTACCTCCCCAGTACTGGGTGATGTCGGGGTTATCTTGCCACTGGCCGCATAGGAGAGATTTTCGATGTCGGCCGTCTTAAGTATTTAGTACTGTCGCGATATGCTTGTTACAATGATACCCCGAAGCTCAACTCCTCGGTAACAGGAGGCATCGGGAACAATATCCTTGTCACAAGAACATCGAAACAATCCCAGAATACTCGCGGGATCCTAAAAAAAAATTTGGTGCAATTTTTGAAAATAGGAGAGACAAGAGTAATCGTCAGGAGTCCTCACCAGAGAGAAAAGAGATGAGGAGCAAAGAAATCCTACTCTCCGATATAATATAGGACTCAAAAATGTTTTCAGTGTGTGCCTAGACTCAACCGTCAACGATTCGATCAATCAGTGGGGGCTTCTAGGTCGGAGAAGGCTCTGAATACCAACTTGTAATGCCCAGGATGGGACTATACCTCCTACGTGTCGAGGCACGACTTAAAGGTATAAGCCCATCCTAGAATGATCTCAAGTTTGGTATCTTTGCACGACTCATGTAAAAGAGGGATTAAAATGCAAAAGGAGATAGTTGGCTTACACTCGCCACTTCACACAATACATTACATAAACAATCATCATACAAAACATCACAACCCGTCTACGGGTGAAGAACCAAAAGAAAGATACCAAAACAACATAAAGCCACAGGTCAGGAACGAATCCTAGTAGAAACCACTACTGAACATCGAAACGTCACAAACAAAAGGCCACACTCTTCATCGAGCTCCCGATGAAGTACTTGAACCAGCTCCTGCATCAAACTCGGCTGAACCTGCATCTGGTGTGGTGAAGTAACTGTGAGCCACAGAGGACTCAGCAATCCCGTTCCCGGGTAACAAGACTATTTAACCCTTGGGTGAGGACAAGGCTGAAGAAAGAACGCGAGGTGAAGGAACAAACAAGAGTCTGCAGCAGCAACTAGCACTAACTTACGTAATAGAGAGCAAGAAGAGAAGAGCATCGGTCGACAGATGATCACGAAGTGATCCTAACTAAAGCCGGTCAAACATAACCCCACCGTGTTCAACTCCCGAATCCCTATTCGGAAATTGACAGTCACGGTACACACGCTGGTAGTGTATTGAAACATTGTGTCAAGTTATCTACAACCGGAATTAACAAGCTCCCATCTGCCACATAACCGTGGGCACTGCTTTCGAAAGTTCAAACCCTGCAGGGGTGTTCCAACTTGACCCATTACAAGCCCACGATCCGCGGAGTCGCAACTCCATAGTTGGGAAGACCCGAGTATTCTCGGAATCCCGTGCTCAAGTTAAACCGAACTAAGGTAAGGCTAATCCAGCAAATCCTCCCGGCGTGTCGACACCCTGATAGTAGCCGCGCGTATCTAAGTCTCAGGACACGACCGGATGGGCGATTCTACAGGACCCAATCCTCGAGTTTCCCCGTGGTGGTTCCCGCAGACTCCCCGTTTGGGACCAACACCATCGGCACTGGCCCCCTCGAGGGAGCGCCCCCCTATGCAAATTTAATTATTTAATTAAGTTGTTATTATGAGGCAAATAGTACCAAATGTTGGGACTTGCTGGAAAAGACTTAGCACTTAGCGGTTTATCAAGGGGGTCCCATACACCCCAACCGTGTTAGGAACGCATAATCAAGGAACATAACACCGGTTTATACGGTTCCTAACGGCATGAGTGGAACAAAACACCAAGCAAAAGGCTTAGCCTTCCACCCTGCCAGTATATAGATGATTTCATTTAGCATTTATATAGTGAGATATAACCCAACCAAACTTCAACATGAAGCAAGCATCTTCAATCTTCACCTGCAACTAACAATGCTATAAGAGGGGCTGAGCGAAGCGTACTTAGCCAAGCAACGGTTTGCATAGGTAGGGTGGTTAAACAGGTTCATGGTTACAAGTAGGAGGCTGACAAGAAGACATGGGCATCGAGGCAAAACTATAGAGCGGAACTACTAGCAATAGGCAAAAATAGTAATGGTATCCGGGTTCGGTCATCTTGCCTGGGATTCCACAAAGGAGAAGAACGGATCCAAGAAGAAGACAAAGAAGAAGCCTCACAACTCCGGAACGAAACCGAAGCTAACAAGAGAAGCAACCGGAAAGAAGAAAACAACACGGTAAACACACAAATCATAAACAAGGCATACGATGCACAAGCAAGTATGATGCATGTCCGGTTTAAATATGCAAGGCATGGCAAAGTGCACAAACAAAACTACAAGTTAAGTGGAGATCAATATGCAACGAGTTGCATATTGACAAAACACCACAATTTAATTATTTAGTTGACTCTCGTTATTTACAAGACAAGATTAAAAGGGTTTTAACATGGCAAGAGGTGAAGCATAAAGAAACTACACTAACTAGGCAATTTAAATGAGGCCGGAGAATAACAAAAACAAGTCCGGAAAAACCTCATGAGCATGTTTTAATAATTATAAGCAAACAATAATTAACATATATAATGTTGTTAAATGATGCGGATGACATGATCAAGTTTATGCAATTTTTATTAAAAGGTTGACTTAAAAGAGATATGAAGTATTTGTCACCGTGGTGGAAAGAAAGAGTGCCACGGCAACGATTCCGAAAATGATGCCACGGCAACATATCGGTACCGGTAACTCGTTGAGAGTCCGATGCAAAAGATAGACGGCGTGAGCGAGTCAAACGAGATGAAAGGTGGGCGATCCCGTTGCCGGGTTCCCACGAGTCGGTGACGAGGCAACCGAGGAACAACTAAAGGGACGAAACAGACACGGTGCTCACACGGGAAACATCTCATACAACCACAACAAGCATGCACGTGTCATCCACGGGGTCGTCTCGGTATACCTTCGAAGCGTGCGTTTCGGGACGGTTCGAGAGCGTCGAGGAAGTAGCCGTAGTAGTGGAAGTAGAGGAAGTAGTCGTTCACGCGGGTCGTGGTACACGTGTCGTAGGGGAAGTAGACGTTCTCATTCTTCACCGAAGGTTGTCGTTCTCGTAGCGGTACTCGGGCGAGGGTAGTGGTACTCGCGGTCGTCGAGCGACGGTAGTGGAAGTAGTGGTACTTGTCGCATCGGTCGTCGTGGTACTTGGGGGTTCTCGAAGAGGTACTTGGTCGGGTCGCCGGTAGTCGTACACGGGGCGTTTTGTAGATGTTCACGGATCTTGTTCGTAGATGTACTTGATCAGGTTGCCGGTAGTTGTTCGGTCATCTGTCAAATTAACAGAACATGGCAGCACACAAAACAAAACAAAACTGCTCGGGAGCAACAAAAGGGGCAGCACGGCGACGAGGTTGCAGCAGCTCCTCGGAGGGGCTGGGGTCGGAGTACTCAGCGCGAAGGAGGAGGCCTCTGGCCGGCGCTGGACGAGGCGCTGCGGAAGCTCCTGGCTGGAGTTGGCGCCTCGGGGTCGGCGGGGAAGACGGGGAAGACGGGGCGCCTTGGCGCTGGAGCATGGAGGGGGGACGCTCCAGGCGAGTGGGAAGAAGGCCGCAGCTGCCGGCGGCTGCGCACTGGAGGAAGGAGCCCGGTCTCGGCCTGAGGACGGGGGGGAACGAGGGCCGGGCCCTCGGCCTTGCTGGAGGAGGAGAAGGCGCTCGGGAGCTCGGGGCGCTCGCGGCAGAGCTGCGGCGCTGGGAAGCTCTCGCTCGGTGGCCACCGCGGAGCACCGCCCTGGCGCCGCCCTGAAGGAAGCCAGGGACGAGAGGGGGCGCGAGGGAAGACGGGGGCGAGAGATCGAGATCGATGGGGCAGAGGGAAAGGGAACGGGCTCGTGCGGGGTGAGCGAGAGAGGGGATCGGGACTTGGCGGCGGGGAAGAGAGCGAGGGACAGGAGAGGGAGGATCGAGGGGACTGGCTCGGGCTCGAGCTAGGGTTCGGTGGAGGAGGTGTTGGGCCAGGGTGGCCAAGATGGGCCGGCTGGGCTGGTGAGAGGCCTGAGAAGCTGGTTGAAGCCTGAGGAGTCCTGGGCCAAGAAGGAAGGAAGGAGATGGGCCGCTGGGGGGGAAAGGAGGAGGCCCAGATGCTGGGATCTGCTCTTCTTATTATTTCTTAAACAGAAATAAAAGAGAGAGCAAAATAAAAAGAAAAGAGGCAAAGAACGGAAAATAAAATATGGAACATTTTTATAAGGCTTTACGGGATATTACCAACCCAACAAAAATAGTTCCAACACAAAGGAAGTGCAAACTAAAACATTTAGCTTGCAAAAAAAAAGGAGTTTAGATTTTGGAGGAGCCTCGAAACAACGGAAAGAAATTACCGGCAAGATTTTTGACGATGAACTTGAAGTGAAAAAGACATGGGGAAATTTGCAAGTGTGTTATGGTGATTCCGAAGCAATGGAATAATTAATAAATATAGCTCCCTAAATATTGAGAGACTTTTATATGTTATAAAGAGAAGACATTCTTCCCTCGATTTAAATGGACCGAAGGTCCACACAATTTATTTAGGTTTTGATGCAAAAATTAAAATGACAAGATGGCATGATGACATGATGCAATGCGAAAAATAAATAACACAAGCTCAAAAGAAACACACGGGCAACCCGTAACATCTGGAATCTTCTGGGATCTTCTGGAATCTTCTGGGACGTCGGTCTCGGGCGTCACAGGGTGCCTGTTTCTCCTACTTTAGTCGAATCGAATTTGACTACGATCAGTGCTTGTTGAAGGTTAAAACATCAAACTTGGTAAATCACTGTTGTAATTTTGTGTCGCAGGTAAGAACGGTTCTTGCTAGAAGCCCGTAGCAGCCACGTAAAACTTGCAACAACAAAGTAGAGGACGTGTAACTTGTTTTTGTCGGGCATGTTGTGATATGATATGGTCAAAACGTGATGAGTTATACATTATTGTATGAGATGATCATGTTTTGTAATATCGACAACCGGCAGGAGCCTTATGATTGTCTCTTAATTATTGTATGAAACGCAAGCACCTTGTAATTGCTTTACTTTATCGCTATGAGTTAGCAATAGTTGTGATAGACTCTACGTTCACATACAACGGGTGTAAGCCAGACTTACACACGCGGAATACTTGGGTTAAACTTGACGAGCCTAGCATGTACAGACATGGCCTCGGAACACTGGAGACCGAAAGGTCGAACATGAGTCATATAGTAGATATGATCAACATAGAGATGCTCACCATTGATGACTACCCCATCTCACGTGATGATCGGACATGGGTTAGTTGATTTGGATCGTGTATCACTTAGATAACTTAAGGGATGTTAATTTAAGTGGGAGTTCTTTAGTAATTTGGTTAATTGAACTTAATTTATCATGAACTTAGTCAAAATCTCTTTGCACATTATGTTGTAGATCAATAGCTCGCGATGTAACTCCCCTGTTTTTGATACATTCCTAGAAAAAACTAAGTTGAAAAATGATGGTAGCAATAATGCGAACTGGGTCCGTGATCTGAGGATTATCATCATCGCTGCACAAAAGAATTATGTCCTTGATGCACCGCTAGGTGACAGACATGTTGCAGAAGCTAATGCACACGTTATGTGTGACACCTCGAGACCGGTGCGCCAGGTGTCAGCTAGATATTCGTCGTCGGTGCCATGTCATCTGCTTGCGTGTTGCATCTTGCCATGTCATCATGTGTGTTGCATCAGCATGTTTTCAAAACTTGCATCCGCCCGAGTCCCCTCGTCCTTTCCGTTGTCCGTTCTGAGCCCAGACACACTCGCACGCGCCCGCGGTGCCTCCGAATATTTATTTTATGAGTGGCTGAAAAATATTCTCGGAATGGGATGAAATTTGGCATGTGGTCTTATTATAGTTCTATCCCGATCACGTGACACTTACGTGATTGGGGCACAATCGCATTTCGGGCGCTTAGCAAGATGGATATCATTACATCGTACCATTACATACATACATGGGGGATACAACATTACATACAAGTCACAAGAATACAACACCATCAATACAAGGTATCCGACTACGGATACAAACAAGAGAAAGACAAAGACATCCATCTGCTATCCCAGGCTGCCGACCCGGAACCTAACCCAAGACTGAAGAAGAAGAAGAAGAAGAAGAAAGAACTCCAAACAACGATCAACGCTCTCACGTCAAGTCATCGGAAACCTGCACCTGCAACTGTTGTTGTCATCGGAACCTAACCCTGCAGGGGTGTCCCAACTTAGCCCATCACAAGCTCTCACGATTAGCTGAAGTGATAAATATAATATCATCACCCCTTATCTTAGGGAAATCCGATCAGGCTCGGCATCCCGGTGCACAAGACATTTCGACAATGGTAAAACAAGTCCAGCAAGACCTCCCGGTGTGTGGACACCCTGATAGTAGCCGCGCGTATCTCGTCTCAGGCCACTACCGGATGGGCGATCCTACGAGTAAAACCAATCCTCGAGTTTCCCCGTGGTGGCCCCGCAGTCTCCCCGTTTGGGACCAACACCGTCAGCACTGGCCCCCTGCTATGTAGAAGAATCCTCGGGTAGCGCTAACTCCCTATGCAATTTAATTAATTAATTAAGTTGTTATTATGAGCAAATTAAAACCAATGTTGGGCCTTGCTGGAGGAGTTTTATTCAAAGACGAACTGTCAAGGGGTCCCCATATACCCATCGTGTAAGGAACGCAAAATCAAGGAACATAATGCCGGTTTATCGGCGCCTAAGGTGGCATGAGTGGAACAAAACACCGAGCAAAAGGCCAAGCCTTCCACCCATGCCCAGTATATAGGTGTGTTAATAATATATATAACATATTGTGATATTCCAACAACAAGTTCCCTCCTGGAATGATCTTCATCTTCGCCTGCAACTAACAACGCTATAAGAGGGGCTGAGCAAGCGGGTAACATAGCCAAACAATGGTTTATGAGCCCACCGAAAAGAAAACACCGTTGAAAAGGATTGAAAAGGAGATAATGCACTGGAATAATTGAAAAACTTGATTGAGGTGACAACCTCGAATGAATTAGAACACAGATGAATATCTTGAGATGTCTTCGGAACTCCGGGATGATTAAAAAAAGAAAGAGGCAAATGAGCAAGGGGAAAAACATTTGAGCCGATAAAAGAATAAGAACAACATCGAAAACTTGAATTGAAAACCACCAAAAAGAAGAAGATGTGAAGAATATCAAACAATAGGAGAACTCATCGGAGAAGAAAAAAAGATGAAGAATGGTGCACTAGACGAGAAATCACCAGTTGGAATAACTGAGGGAAGAGTGCAAAGGATTCACACGAGTAGGATGGATACTCGATTAAGGACTCCAATCCGAGAAGCAAAAGGGTGGGAGGGTGGGAAAAAGAAGGAACACATCGGACGGAGAAAACACCGTCAGTTAAAAAGAACCGAGGGTTGAATTTGCAAAGAAGAAGAGGGTCGAGTCCACTTGACGAGAGATGCACCAGATGAAAGAACTGACAACGCAAGAAACGAAAACTAACCACGAGATCCAAAAAAATTTTGAAGGGGAAGAGGAGTAATTCAAAACACCTGGGATAGCAGATGCATGTGCAGGTTTCCGATGACTTGACGTGAGAGCGTTGATCGTTGTTTGGAGTTCTTTCTTCTTCTTCTTCTTCTTCAGTCTTGGGTTAGGTTCCGGGTCGGCAGCCTGGGATAGCAGATGGATGTCTTTGTCTTTCTCTTGTTTGTATCCGTAGTCGGATACCTTGTATTGATGGTGTTGTATTCTTGTGACTTGTATGTAATGTTGTATCCCCCATGTATGTATGTGATGATACGATGTAATGATATCCATCTTGCTAAGCGCCCGAAATGCGGTTGTGCCCCAATCACGTAAGTGTCACGTGATCGGGATAGAATCGCATCTTGGGTCTGACATTATGAACGTTTGGCAAGCTTGACCTGATGAATACTTGATAGTTTAGTGCGCCATTATTTACAGCTTAGAATCGGGGCTTCAAAGACATTTCTAACGCCATGAAACATATGAGATGTTCCAAGAGCTGAAATTGGTATTTCAGGCTCATGCCTGTGTTGAGAGGTATGAGACATCTGACAAGTAATTTGCCTACAAGATGGAGGAGAATAGCTCAGCCAATGAGCATGTGCTCAGAATGTCTGAGTACTACAATCACTTGAATCAAGTGGGAGTTAATCTTCCAGATAAGATAGTGATTGATAGACTTCTCTAGTCACTATCACCAAGCTACTAGAGCTTTGTGATGAACTATAAATATGCAAGGGATGAAGAAAACAATTCCCGAGCTCTTCGTGATACTGAAATCAACGGAGGTAGAAATCAAGAAGGAGCATCAAGTGTTGATGGTTAACAAGACCACTAGTTTCAAGAAGAGGGCAAGGGAAAGAAATGGAACTTTAAGAAGAATGGCAAGCAAGTTGCTGCTCCCATGAATAAGCCCAAAGCTAGACCCAAGCTTGAGACTGAGTGCTTCTACTACAAGGGTAATGGTCACTAGAAGCGGAACTGCCCCAAATATTTGGCGGATAAGAAGGATGGCAAAGTGAACAAAGGTATATTTGATATACATATTATTGATGTGTACCTTACTAGTATTCATAGTAGCCCTTGGGTATTTGATGTTGGTTCAGTTGCTAAGATCAGTAACTCGAAACATGAGTTGCAGAATAAACGGAGACTAGTTAAAGGTGAGGTGATGATGTTTGTTGGAAGTGGTTCCAAGATTGATATGATCACCATCGCACACTCCCTATACTTCTGAGATTAGTGTTGAACCTCAATAAATGTTATTTGGTGTTTGCGTTGAGCATGAACAAGATTGGACCTGCAATACGATTATTCGTTCAAGTCAGAGAATAATTGTTGTTCTGTTTACATGAATAAAACCTTCTATGGTCATACATCCAATGTAAATGGTTTATTGAATCTCGATCGTAGTGATACACATATTCATAATATCGATGCCAAAAGATGCAAAGTTGATAGTGATAGTGCAACATATTTGTGGCACTGCCGTTTAGGTCATATTGGTGTAAAGCGCATGAAGAAACTCCATGCAGATGGACTTTTGGAATCACTTGATTATGAGTCATTTGATACTTGCGAACCATGCCTCAAGGGCAAGATGACTGAAACTCCATTCTCCGGAACAATGGAGCGAGCTAATGACTTATTGAAAATTACACATACCGATGTATGCGGTCTGATGAGTGTTGAAGCATGCGGCGGGTATCATTATTTTCTCACCTTCACAGATGATTTGAGTAGGTATCGGTATATCTACTTGATGAAACACAAGTCTGAAACATTTTAAAAGTTCAAAGAATTTCAAAGTGAAGTGGAGAATCATCATAACAAGAAAGTAAAAGTTTCTACAATCTGATCGCGAAGGCAAATATTTGAGTTACGAGTTTGGACTTCATTTAAAACAATGTGGAATAGTTTCACAACTCACGCCACCTGGAACACCACAGCGTAATGATGTGTCCGAACGTTGTAACCGTACTATATTGGATATGGTGCGTGATAACCCACAAGTGTAGGGGATCATTTGTAGCCTTCTTCGATAAATAATAGTGTCGAACCCAATGAGGAGCTAAAGGTAGAACAAATATTCCCTCAAGTTCTATCGACCACCGATACAACTCTACACACACTTAACTTTTGCTTTATCTAGAACAAGAATAAAACTAGGAGTACTTTGTAGGTGTAGTAGGATACTTTTGCAAGATAATAAAGAGCACGTAAATAAAAACTAGGGGTTGTTTAGATAAAAGTACAATTAAATTAGTATAGCGAGTGTGTATTAGTAATGGTAGGGTTTGCGGAATTGTCCCTAGGCAATCGATAACTAGACTGATAATCATTCTTGCAATTTTATATGAGGGAGAGGCATGAGCTAACATACTTTCTCTACCTGGATCATATGCACTTATGATTGGAACTCTAGCAAGCATCCACAACTAATAAAGACCATTAAGGTCGTGAAACCCAACCATAGCATTAAGTATCAAGTCCTCTTTACTCCCATACATCATACCCCTCTTACTCGGGTTTAAGCTTCTGTCACTCTAGCAACCCACCATAAGTGAACCATCAACATATTGCAACACCCTACAGCGGGGACCCCTCACGTTTGCGCGAGACGGAGGGCACCGTAGGACATCACCAAATAAAATATACAATCATACCAACCAAGATCACGATTATGTCATAGGACAAAATAGATCTACTCAAACATAATAGGATGGCAACATAGTATTGGATAATAATATGAAGCATAAAGCACCATGTTCAAGTAGGGGGGTACAGTGGGTTGCGGGAGAGTGGACCGTTGAATATAGATGGGGAAGGTGATGGAGTTGTTGGAGTAGATCGCCGTCACAAGATATTGCCCCGGCGGTGTTCCGGCGCCACCGGGAGAGAGAGAGCCCCCCTCCTTATTCTTCTTCCTTGGCCTCCTCCCTAGATGGAGGAGGGTTCCCCCTCTGGTCCATGGCCTCCATGGCTGCGGAGGGGCGAGAGCCCCTCCGAGTTTGGATCTGTCTCTGTGTTCTCTTCTGTCTCGCAAACCCCATATATGGCCCTTCACCGTTTCTTAAATATCCGGAGATCCGTAACTCCGATTGCGCTGAAATTTCAACACATTTTTTTTCATAAATTAGCTTTCTTGTGCTAGAAGAAGGGCCCCAACCGATGTTCGAGGAGGGCATAAGATACATGGGCGCGCCAGGGGATGCTCGGTGCGCCCTGGTGGGTTGCGGTCACTGTGGCCCCCGTTTGCATTGATTCCAACTTTTGAAAATCACATATATTCCAAAAAACTCTCTGTAAATTTTTATCGCGTTTGGATTTCGTTTGATATAGATTTTCTACGAAACAAAAACATGCAACAAACAGGAACTGACACTGGGCACTGGATCAATAGGTTAGTCCAAATAAATCATATAAATTGTTGCCAAAAGTATATAAAAGTTGAATAATATTGGCATGGAACAATAAAAAATTATGGATACGATAGAGACGTATCAGTGCGTTCTATGATGTCTCTTATCGATTTCCCTTTATCGTTTTAGGGTTATGCACTAGAGATATATACATTCGCGTTAAATAGGGCACCGTCTAAATCCGTTGAGATGACACCGTATGAACTATGGTTTGGCAAGAAACCAAAACGGTCGTTTCTTAAAGTTTGGGGTTGCGACACTTATGTCAAAAGGCTTCAGCCTGATAAGCTTGAACCCAAATCAGAGAAGTGCGTCTTCATAGGATACCCCAAATAAACTATTGGGTACACCTTCTACCACATATCCAAAGGCAATATCTTTGTTGCTGAGGATGGGTCCTTTTTAGAGAAGGAGTTTCTCTCGAAAGAAGTGAATGGGAGGAAAGTAGAACTTGATGAGGTAGTTGTACCTTCTCTCGAATCGGAAAGTAGCTCATCACAGAAAATTGTTCCTGTGATGCCTACACCAACTAGAGAAGAAGCTAATTGTCAGATTCATGGCTCCGCGGACCCTTGATAGATTCGAACACTTGGGTTCGTGCGAAGAACTCAACTTCCGCTGTCTGCCTACTCGTCGTTCCCACGGCCTAGCTCGATGAACAAGAAGGAAATGGGACAAGGAAGTTTACCCAGGTTCGAGCCACCTCACGGTGTAATACCCTACTCCTGCTTTGTGGTGGATTGCCTCGAGGTGGGCTGAGGATGAATTAGTACACTGGTGATACGTCTCCAACATATCTACTTTTCCAAACACTTTTGCCCTTGTTTTGGACTCTAACTTGCATGATTTGAATAGAACTTACCCGGACTGACGTTGTTTTCAGCAGAATTGCCATGGTGTTCTTTTTGTGCAGAAATTAAAAGTTCTCGGAATGACCTGAAAATCCACAGAGAATTATTTTGGAAAATATAAAAAATATCTGCGGAAAGATCCACGTCAGGGGGCCCACACCCTGTCCACGAGGGTGGGGGGCGCGCCCCTGCCTCATAGGCCCCCTGATGCTTCACCGACGTAACCCCGGACTCCATATATTCACTTTCGGGGAGAGAAAAATCAGAGAGGAAGAATTATCGCGTTTTACGATACGGAGCCACCGCCAAGCCCTAATCTCTCTCGGGAGGGCTGATCTGGAGTCCGTTCGGGGCTCCGGAGAGGGGAGATCATCGCCATCATAATCAACCTTCCTCCATCACCAATTCCATGATACTCACCATCGTGCGTGAGTAATCCCATCATAGGCTTGTTGGACGGTGATTGGTTGGATGAGATTTTCCATGTAATCGAGTTAGTTTTGTTAGGGTTTGATCCCTTGTATCCATTATGTTCTAAGATTGATGTTGCTATGACTTTGCCATGCTTAATGCTTGTCACTAGGGCCCGAGTGCCATGATTTCAGATCTGAACCTATTATGTTTTCATGAATATATGTGTGTTCTTGATCCTATCTTGCAAGTCTATAGTCACCTACTAAGTGTTATGATCCGGCAACCCCGAAGTGACAATAGTCAGGACCACTCCCGGTGATGACCGTAGTTTGAGGAGTTCATGTATTCACTATGTGTTAATGCTTTGGTCCGGTACTCTATTAAAAGGAGGCCTTAATATCCCTTAGTTTCCACTAGGACCCCGCTGCCACGGGAGGGTAGGACAAAAGATGTCATGCAAGTTCTTTTCCATAAGCACGTATGGCTATATTCGGAATACATGCCTACATTACATTGATGAACTAGAGCTAGTTCTGTGTCACCCTAGGTTATAACTTTTACATGATGAATCACATCCGACATAATTCCCCATCACCGATCCAATGCCTACGAGCTTTTCACATATTGCTCGTTGCTTATTTACTTTTCCGTTGTTGCTATTACAAAAACTACAAAAACACTATCGTTACTTTTATTGCTGTTACCACTATTCCCATATTACCTTGCTACTAAATTACCTTGCTGCAGATACTAAGTTTCCAGGTGTGGTTGAATTGACAACTCAGCTGCTAATACTTAAGAGTATTCTTTGGCTCCCCTTGTGTCGAATCAATAAATTTGGGTTGAATACTTTACCCTCGAAAATTGTTGCGATCCCTTACACTTGCGGGTTATCAAGACTATTTTTTGGCGCCGTTGCCGGGGAGCATAGCTATATTCTCTAAGTCACTTGGGATTTATATCCGTTGATCACTATGAAGAATTTGAAGGACTCAAAAACCAAGATCTTTCCCTCGCCTACGAGGGGAGGTAGGAAACTGCCATCTAGCTCTGCACTTGATTCTCCTTCTGTTATGAGTAAATTTGCGACACCTACTCCTGCTATTGAATCTGATATGTCGCATGTTCTTGATGATGCCACTTCTGCTATGTATGATGAAACTACTTCTATGCTTGACAATACTATGCCACTAGGTGAATTTCTAGATGAACAAATTGCTAAGGTTAGGGAGAATGCAAATATTGAAACTGATAATATTTATGGAAGTGATGATGAAGCTTCTCCCACTAGATATGAATTGCCTGTTATTCCTAAGGGTTACGTTATGGATGAAGAAACTGCTAGAGAGTTTCTTGCTTGCAACGATAGATATGATCTTAAGACATTATTAGCTAAGTTGAAAGAAAAGTCTTTGAATGCTAGAATGAAATATGACCCTGCTTTTGCTACTTCACCTATCTTTGTTACTGATAAGGATTATGATTTCTCTGTTGATCATGAGTTAATTACTTTGGTTGAATCTGATCCTTTCCATGGCTATGAATCTGAAACTGTTGTGGCACATCTTACTAAGTTGAATGATATAGCCACCCTGTTTACCAATGATGAAAATATTCGTTATTACTATATCCTTAAGTTATTTCCTTTCTCGTTAAAGGGTGATGCTAAGACATGGTTTAATTCTCTTAATCCTGGTTGTGTGCGTAGTCCCCAGGATATGATGTATTACTTCTCTGCTAAATATTTTCCCGCTCATAAGAAACAAGCTGCCTTATGGGAAATATATAATTTTGTGCAAATTGAAGAAGAGAGTCTCCCACAAGCTTGGGGGAGGCTTCTCCAATTATTTAATGCTTTGCCTGATCATCCTCTTCAGAGGAATGAAATACTTGATGTCTTTTATAATGGACTAACCGATGCTTCCAGAGACCACCTGGATAGTTGTGCTGGTTGTGTTTTCACGGAAAGAACAGTTGATCAAGCTGAATTACTATTGAATAATATGCTGGCCAATGAAAATAATTGGACAATTCCTGAACCAGCCCCTAAGCCAACTCCGAAGAAAAGGGGTGTTCCATTTCTCAGTCCTGAAGATATGCAAGAGGCAAAGAAATCTATGAAAGAAAAAGGTATTAAAGCTGAAAATGTTAAGAATTTACCACCTATTGAAGAAATACATGGTCTTGATAACCCGACACAGGTAGTAAAGGTAAATTCTCTTTATAGATTTGATGAAGGTGATATTCCTCGTTATAAGTCTGGTAGCCAATGCTTAGATGAGTTTGACAACTTTATTGTCAAACAAGAAAACTTCAATGCTTATGTTGGTAGACAATTGCAACGCAATGCTTATATGATTGAACGCTTGAGTGATTATATGTCTAGAGTTAAAGGTGAATTGAAACTCATTAGTAAACATGCTTCTATGGTTACCACTCAAGTAGAACAAGTACTTAAGGCTCATAATGATTTGCTCAATGAATTAAATAGTAAGAATAATGACTATGCTGTTAGAGTTACAACTAGAGGTGGTAAAATGACTCAGGAACCCCTGTATCCTGAAGGCCACCCTAAGAGAATTGAGCAAGATTCTCAGAGAGCTAATTTAGATGCACCTAGTTCTTCTAAGAAGAAGAAAAAGAAAAATGATAGGACTTTGCATGCTTCTAGTGAACCTGTAGCTGACACACCTGAGAATCCGAATGATATATCTGTTTCTGATGCTGAGACACAATCTGGTAATGAACAAGAACCTAGTGATAATGTAAATGATGATGTTCATGATGATGCTCAACCTAGCAATGATAATGATGTAGAGATTGAACCTGCTATTGATCTTGATAACCCACAATCAAAGAATCAACGTTATGATAAGAGAGACTTTGTTGCTAGGAAGTATGGTAAGGAAAGAGAACCATGGGTTCAGAAACCCATGTCTTTTCCTCCGAAACCATCAAAGAAAAAGGATGATGAGGATTTTGAGCGCTTTGCAGAAATGATTAGACCTATCTTTTTGCGTATGCGTACTTAAAACAAATCCTTATGCTAAATACTTGAAATATATTATTACCAGCAAAAGAAAGATACCTGAAGTAGAAATTTCCACCATGCTTGCCAATTACACTTTTAAGGGTGGAATACCTAAGAAACTAGGAGATCCAGGAGTACCTACGATACCTTGCTCCATTAAAGGAAACTATGCTAAAGCTGCTTTATGTGATCTTGGAGCCGGTGTTAGTGTTATGCCTCTCTCTTTATATCGTAGACTTGACTTGAGTAAGTTGACACCTACTGAAATATCTTTGCAAATGGCTGATAAATCAACTGCTATACCCGTCGGTATTTGCGAGGATGTGCCTATTGTGGCTGCAAATGTTACTATTCTAACGGACTTCGTTATCCTTGATATTCCCAAGGACGATAGTATGTCTATTATCCTTGGTAGATCATTTTTAATACTGCAGGGGCTGTTATTGATTGCAACAAAGGCAATGTCACTTTTCATGTCAATGGTAATGAGAATACGGTACACTTTCCGAGGAAACAACCTCAGGTCCACAGTATCAATTATATTGGAAAGATTTCAACCATTACTATTGGAGGTTTTGAATTTCCACTTCCAACTGTCAAGAAGACATATGATATTCTTATTGTTGGGGACATACATATCCCCATTGAGGTAACCTAGTGTTATTCGAAAATTCTCCGGTTTCATGTTATTCGGAAAGAGTTTATTAACAAGACCTGATCAACCTTGTTAATGGATTCCTTTTGATGAGCATGAGATGGGTGAATCTAGATAGCACAACCTTCTGTACCCTCCTTTTACTTTATGTTAATTAGATTACATAAAGCAAAAATAGTATTTTTGTCTGTTTCCAAACTTATCCATGCAATAAAAAAATACCCCGAAAATAAAAGTTCTCCAAATTCCCTGAAAATGAAATATGATTTTTTCTAGAATATTTGGGAACGTTTGGCACAGAAAAGACAGCGAGGGGAGCCAGCACCTGGCCACGAGGGTCCAGGGCGCGCCCCCTGCCTCATGGGCCCCATGTGGCCCCCTCCACTTATTTCTGCACCCACACACTTCTTCTTCCTCCCAAAAAAATCACTATCCAGCTCAAGCATGAGTTCTAGCTCATCTTGCTGCCATTTTCCATCTCCTTGCTCAAAGCTCCATTCACAAAACTGTTTGGGGAGATTGTTCCTTGGTATGTGACTCCTCCATTGGTCCAATTATTTTCGTTCTAGTGCTTTATTTATTGCAAATTTTTGCTGCTGTGGAGACCTTGTTCTTGAGCTTGCATGTCAAATTTCTTTGGTCCCAAGTAGTTCTAATGCATGATATAGTCTCTAGGCACTTGTAGGAGTTGTTGCTATCAATCTTGTTGAGTTTGGTTAACTTTTATTGTGAGTTACTAAAAATTTCAGAAAATTTCAAAAAAATGTATAGGAAAATCCTCCAAGGTGGTTCTTCAAGGAAGCAAGAACCAAGGCTCGCGATGCGTGAGCCGGACGATGAACTACCGAGGGAAGCTGAAGTGCGGCCTTGTGAATGGCCGTCAGAAGAATTTATGGTTCAAGCAGGCATTAAGGAGGAATTTGACGCATATGTACGTAATGCTGACCATGAGGGCTTCATACAAGATAAGTGTAACGCCCCGGACACACCCGCCGGTGGTCATTACTCCTGGCGGGATCTAGACTGGCCTCACATATCAATACTAGTCTTTTCTGCGCACTTTGGTATCAGAGCCGACCCTCGCGGTTACACGGATGTTTGCGGACAGGTGCTTGGTCATGTTGTTCATGACGTTTGTGACCCGTCGTGGCACACGGCATGGCACATGTATCGGACTGTATGCACAGACGTTTGTGCCAAGAGGGAACGTTCCTGTGGCCCGACGAGGACGTGGTTCCTCTGAGTGGGGGTGTATGTGATAGCCTGGCTTATTAGGGATGATAGACTACTCATATCAATAAGGAATTCCTTCTTTTTCGAGAGCCCATTCGGAAAGAACTCCAAAGTTAAGCGTGCTCAGCTTGGAGTAGTTTCAGGATGGGTGACCGACTGGGAACTCCAAAGTTAAGCGTGCTCAGCTTGGAGTAGTTTCAGGATGGGTGACCGACTGGGAAGTTGCTCCCGGGTGCGCACCAGTGAGGACAAAGTGCGCAAAAAAGACTAGTATTGATATGTGAGGCCAGTCTAGATCCTGCCAGGAGTAACGACCACCGGCGGGTGTGTCCGGGGCGTTACAATAAGTGCCCTCAACACCGTTACTTAACAGACACCTTTGTGAGAAGGTTCAAATTTTCATCTTCACGTAATTCTCACACTGTCATGTTTGATATTTATGATAATTCTTACACCATGGACCTAGAGGATTTTAATGATGCTTGTAAGCTCCCGCAAAGGGGCAGTATGGGTGATCCTCGCAAATCTGAATATAAAGACTTCCTTGCTAGTATCATTGTAGGGGAATCCAGAGAAATCACACAAGCCACCATAGGGAGCATTCATTTTCCTGCTATTCATTACTTTGCTCTCTTTTATTGGTAGATGCATAAACGATAAAGATGAGGCTTGCCATATGTGCGTCCCAGATCTTAGTGTTCTCAAGAGTGTTGTATTAGGTGATAAACAATATAACTTGGGAGCCGTTGTTGCACGTAGGCTACATCATAATGGTTTATATGGAGATTTATTTGGTGGGATTTATGCCACTTGCATAGCCCGTCGTCTTGGTGTGCCTATACATGAAAATGATGAATTATTACCGCCTGCTTATTTGGATTTTAATGCTATGGTTAGTCATCGATTTGTAGAGAGGGATGAACAATCCCTCAAGTATCGACTAATCTTTAACAGGCGTCACACTGTCCATATTGCTCTTCCTACTCCTACATTGTTTGACTTTCAGGCAAAAGGGAGATATACTATAATCAGGGAGGAGGCAAATGAGTATCAGGAGATGATGGAAGCAGCCCATCTCCAAGCAGCAGCTCAGCAGGCAGTAGCTGTTGCATCTCAGTACAACCCCAACTACAACTTTGTATATCCGTCAGGACAATATTGGCCATAGACCAACTTAGGCCAAAATCCTAAGCTTGGGGGAGTATGTGTTTCTCACCGACATTACATTCATGTTCACACACCTATTCTAGTTGTCGGTGCTCACACTCTTTCATTGTACCATCCATGCTAGTTTCAATTCTTTTCTTAGTCTTTTTCTTGTGTGCTAGAAAAACCTTAAGAAAAAAAATATTAGTTGTAGCTTTTAGCTAGTTTACTTTCCATGCCTGTAGTAGTAGTAATTAAAATAAAACCAAAAAGATTTCTTGTTGTTCTTTTGCTTGTTGGGAGCTTTCCCGTGTAAATAGTTTCTTTTCTTTTCTTTGGGGTCAAGAGTAGAAGACCATGATTGAAAATGCTTAGTGGCTCTCATATGCTTTATTATTGAATTAACCTTGAGCCATATTACTTTGTCTTCTCTCTTGTATTAAATGCTTGCACATTCCAGCTTAGTCCAATGCACATACACTATTATTATTATACACACCGTTCGGTCATGCGAGTGAAAGGCAATAATGATGATATATGATGAACTAATTGAGATGCGAAAAGCTGGTATGAACTCAACCTCTCTTGTTTTTGTAAATATGATAGTTCATTGTTCCTGATTCAACTTGTTATGAATGAAACATGCTTGCAATGACAATTAGAGATCATAGCTGCTTATGTCATGCTTAATTAGCTGAGAGTTTATAATGGTCTATCTTGCGTGCCAACATGATATTAAAATGGTTGTGATGTGGTATGATGGGGTGGTATCCTCCTTTAAACGATTCAAGTGGTCCGACTTGGCACATGTTCACGCATGTAGTTGAAACAAATCAACATAGCCTCCATGATATTTATGTTCATGGTGATTTATATCCTACTCATGCTTGCATTCACTGTTGATTAATTTTAATGCATGTTCATGACTATTGTCGTTCTCTAGCTGGTCGCTTCCCAGTCTCTTTCTAGCCTTCACCTGTACTAAGCGGGATTACTGCTTGTGCATCCACTCCCATAAACCCCAAAGTTATTCCATATGAGTCCACCATACCTTCCTATATGCGGTATCTACCTGCCGTTCCAAGTAAATTTGTATGTGCCAAACTCTAAACCTTCAAATGAAATTATGTTTTGTATGCTCGAATAGCTCATGTATCAACTAGGGTTGTATATATCTTCCATGCTAGGTGGGTTATTCTCACGATGAGTGGACTCCGCTCATCATTCATGAGAAAATGGCTGGTAACCGGGATGCCCAGTCCCATGCTCAAATCATAATAATTAAACAAAACTCTCCCAGGGCTGTTGCTGTGGAGTGTGCTTGTTGGTGGTTGGGGGAGTATAAACTTTACCATTATGTTTGGGAACCGCCTATAATGTGTGTAGCATGGAAGATATTGAGATTCTTGGTTGCTATGTTGACAATGAGAGTATACCGCTCAAAATGTTATTTAACTCTATTTAAAAATCGAGCTCTGGCACCTCTACAAATCCCTGCTTCCCTCTGCGAACGGCCTATCTATTTACTTTTATGCTCAGTCATCATCCTCTTATAAAAGAGCACCAGTTGGAGAGCACCTCTGTCATTTGCATGTATTACTATTAATTTGCATTGAGTATGATTGTGACTGGATCTCTTTTACCATGATTACAATGTCTAGTCAGCCCTTGATCTTTAAAGGTGCTCTGCATTTATGGTTTGCGGTCTCAGAAAGGGCTAGCGAGATACCATCTTGTTATATCGTATCATGATTGTTTTGAGAAAGTGTTGTCATCCGAGGTTTATTATTATTGCTCGCTAGTTGATTATGCCATTGATATGAGTAGACATGAGACCTGAAAGTTATTGTGAATATGGTTAGTTCATGATCTTTGCTGAAAACTTGAATGCTAGCTTTACATATTTACAACAACAAGAGCAAACAGAGTTTGTCAAAGTTTTTCTTTATCACTTTCAGTTTATCAACTGAATTGCTTGAGGACAAGCAAATGTTTAAGCTTGGGGGAGTTGATACGTCTCCAACGTATCTACTTTTCCAAACACGTTTGCCCTTGTTTTGGACTCTAACTTGCATGATTTGAATAGAACTAACCCGGACCGACGCTGTTTTCAGCAGAATTGCCATGGTGTTATTTTTGTGCAGAAATAAAAGTTCTCGGAATGACCTGAAAATCCACGGAGAATTATTTTGGAAAATATAAAAAATATCTACGGAAAGATCCACGTCAGGGGGCCCACACCCTGTCCATGAGGGTGGGGGCGCGCCCCCTCCCCCTAGGCGCGCCCCTGCCTCATGGGCCCCCTGATGCTCCACCGACCTACCCCCGGACTCCATATATTCAGTTTCGGGGAGAAAAAATTCAGAGAGGAAGAGTTATCGCGTTTTACGATAGGGAGCCGCCGCCAAGCCCTAATCTCTCTCGGGAGGGCTGATCTGGAGTCCGTTCGGGGCTCCGGAGAGGGGAGATCGTCGCCATCGTCATCATCAACCTTCCTCCATCACCAATTCTATAATGCTCACCGCCGTGCGTGAGTAATCCCATCGTAGGCTTGCTGGACGGTGATGGGTTGGATGAGATTTACCATGTAATCGAGTTAGTTTTGTTAGGGTTTGATCCCTAGTATCCACTATGTTCTAAGATTGATGTTGCTATGACTTTGCCATGCTTAATGCTTGTCACTAGGGCCCGAGTGCCATGATTTCAGATCTGAACCTATTATGTTTTCATGAATATATGTGTGTTCTTGATCCTATCTTGCAAGTCTATAGTCACCTACTATGTGTTATGATCCGGCAACCCCGAAGTGACAATAGTCGGGACCACTCCTGGTGATGACCGTAGTTTGAGGAGTTCATGTATTCACTATGTGTTAATGCTTTGGTCCGGTACTCTATTAAAAGGAGGCCTTAATATCCCTTAGTTTCCACTAGGACCCCGCTGCCACGGGAGGGTAGGACAAAAGATGTCATGCAAGTTATTTTCCATAAGCACGTATGACTATATTCGGAATACATGCCTACATTACATTGATGAACTAGAGCTAGTTCTGTGTCACCCTAGGTTATAACTTTTACATGATGAATCGCATCCGACATAATTCCCCATCACCGATCCAATGCCTATGAGCTTTTCACATATTGCTTGTTGCTTATTTACTTTTCCGCTGTTGCTATTACAAAAACACTACCGTTACTTTTATTGCTGTTACCACTATTCCCATATTACCTTGCTACTAAATTACCTGCTACAGATACTAAGTTTCCATGTGTGGTTGAATTGACAACTTAGCTGCTAATACTTAAGAGTATTCTTTGGCTCCCCTTGTGTCGAATCAATAAATTTGGGTTGAATACTTTACCCTCGAAAACTGTTGCGATCCCCTACACTTGTGGGTTATCAACTGGTGGAACAACCTCAGGAGGCTTGTTCTTGCTTGTGTGGGTGTGGGGGTAATCTGAATACTCTGTCCCTATGGTGGTGGCTAGGCTATATTTATAGTGGCCTTGGTCCTCTTCCCAAAATGAAGGTGGGAAGGGATCCCACAACGGCCAAATTCGAAGGGAGACAACTAGTACATCTTATCGTAACGAAAGGTGGTCTTCGCGTGCACAGCTTCTGGTTGTGACGCCATGGTGGGCTCGGTGATTACCTTCGTCCTGTCGTCCTGACGATCTTGGTCTTGTTGCATGGAAATGAAAACCTTTGGCTGATTCCTCGGGACTCTGCACTTGCAATTTATTCTATAGCACCAAAAATTCAGAGAGGAAGAGTTATCGCGTTTTACGATAGGGAGCCGCCGCCAAGCCCTAATCTCTCTCGGGAGGGCTGATCTGGAGTCCGTTCGGGGCTCCGGAGAGGGGAGATCGTCGCCATCGTCATCATCAACCTTCCTCCATCACCAATTCTATAATGCTCACCGCCGTGCGTGAGTAATCCCATCGTAGGCTTGCTGGACGGTGATGGGTTGGATGAGATTTACCATGTAATCGAGTTAGTTTTGTTAGGGTTTGATCCCTAGTATCCACTATGTTCTAAGATTGATGTTGCTATGACTTTGCCATGCTTAATGCTTGTCACTAGGGCCCGAGTGCCATGATTTCAGATCTGAACCTATTATGTTTTCATGAATATATGTGTGTTCTTGATCCTATCTTGCAAGTCTATAGTCACCTACTATGTGTTATGATCCGGCAACCCCGAAGTGACAATAGTCGGGACCACTCCTGGTGATGACCGTAGTTTGAGGAGTTCATGTATTCACTATGTGTTAATGCTTTGGTCCGGTACTCTATTAAAAGGAGGCCTTAATATCCCTTAGTTTCCACTAGGACCCCGCTGCCACGGGAGGGTAGGACAAAAGATGTCATGCAAGTTATTTTCCATAAGCACATATGACTATATTCGGAATACATGCCTACATTACATTGATGAACTAGAGCTAGTTCTGTGTCACCCTAGGTTATAACTTTTACATGATGAATCGCATCCGACATAATTCCCCATCACCGATCCAATGCCTATGAGCTTTTCACATATTGCTTGTTGCTTATTTACTTTTCCGCTGTTGCTATTACAAAAACACTACCGTTACTTTTATTGCTGTTACCACTATTCCCATATTACCTTGCTACTAAATTACCTGCTACAGATACTAAGTTTCCATGTGTGGTTGAATTGACAACTTAGCTGCTAATACTTAAGAGTATTCTTTGGCTCCCCTTGTGTCGAATCAATAAATTTGGGTTGAATACTTTACCCTCGAAAACTGTTGCGATCCCCTACACTTGTGGGTTATCAACTGGTGGAACAACCTCAGGAGGCTTGTTCTTGCTTGTGTGGGTGTGGGGGTAATCTGAATACTCTGTCCCTATGGTGGTGGCTAGGCTATATTTATAGTGGCCTTGGTCCTCTTCCCAAAATGAAGGTGGGAAGGGATCCCACAACGGCCAAATTCGAAGGGAGACAACTAGTACATCTTACCGTAACGAAAGGTGGTCTTCGCGTGCACAGCTTCTGTTTGTGACGCCATGGTGGGCTCGGTGATTACCTTCGTCCTGTCGTCCTGACGATCTTGGTCTTGTTGCATGGAAATGAAAACCTTTGGCTGATTCCTCGGGACTCTGCACTTGCAATTTATTCTATAGCACCAAAAAGGAAACCTGGTGCACTGCGCCCGTTGGCGCCCGCCTGGCCTTGGTCATCATGGCTTGCATCATCTGAACCTCACGAGGTAGGGGCTTGCATAGAGATCTCCGCTCCTTAGGAGCCAGCCTAGAGAAGCTGCTCCTTCCTGAGGCCTTGGTGTCGTCTACCTCGCGAGGCTTGGCCCCTTGCGAGGGTCTTGTGTGTTGATGCTAAAGATGGGCCGTATCAGGCTGGAGAAGCGGCCATGCCATGGGCCATAGGCAGGAAAGTCTGGGTACCCTGGTTCCCAGGACGCCGACAGTAGCCCCCGGGCCTAAGGCGCGCTCGGACTTAGCTTCGAGGCGAAGCCAAAGGGCAAGCGCGAAGCGCCGCGGGCCCCAACCGCCTGCGGACCTGGTTGACATGTGGCGCCTGATGGGACATGGGCGTCTCCGCTTCCCCACGCCACTTCGGCAACCGTTCTACTTGACAGGAGCCTGCTGCATGCAAAAAGATCATTATTACATGCGATCGTGGAGGCTGGCGGTTTGCCTCCCTCTTGCTATAAATGAGGAGGGGCAGAGCCCCCTCTTCATCTCCATATTCTCATCGCTTGTTCCTTCTTTGTCCTCTTCGCCTCGCCATCTTGCCGAAGTGCCCATGGCGCCGATAAGGAGGTTCTCTGCAGCGGAGAAAGGCAAGGCTCCTCAGGAGGAGCCCGGGCCACTCCCGCCGAAGAAAAGGCTTGGCCGCTCCCGTGACGCCGGGGAGGGTCTGGAGGCGATGCGGCCTTGGTTTGAGCAGCCTCCACCTGGCTTCCCGATCCCCATGTACGCCCGCGCGCAAGGCCCTGGGCAGGTGGCCCACGCCCGACCTCGCACATGACGGGATCGCAGTGGACAGGCCGCAGCCGTACGGTCGGCCGGCCTGCAGACTCGTTTTGAAGGCACGCCCCACGATTTCGTGATGTGGGCGATGATGCCACTGCTCTCGTGGATCTGGTTCCCGAGGTTCTTCGCTGAGTTGGTATTGCCGAGGGGGCCCGCCGAGCTGTGGTTGCAACACGCCGGGTGCTACAACCAAGCTACCGAAGCGGAGGTCGAGGTAGTCCCCCCGGGCAACATCTTCATGACTTGAGGATGGGGCGAGATCGCCCACGCCTGCCGTCCAGGAAGGGCCTCCGTCATCCACTTCCAATTCGACGGAGCCTCCACACTTTACTTCAAGGTTTCTGGCAAGGACGGTCAGCATCTGGAATGTTACCCCTGGAGGGGCAATCCGCGCGGCACGGCCACGGGCGCTGAACTTGCCCTTGGCCTTGCCAGCAGCTCCTCCAGCAGCGGCAACGAGTCCTGGGAACCTAGCGATTCTCCGGAGTCCAGCAACGATGACAGCTACGAGCCACTAAGCTCTTGCCGCGGCCGGAACAGGGCGTCGGCGTTCGCCCGGCGTCGTCGGTGATGTCCACTGGCCAGGGTTCTCTCGAGCTTTCCTCTTTTGTTTCCCTATGCGGAATCATGTCAAGCCCCGTGGGGGTATATAAGAAGTTGTAATACTTTTGCCTTAACTTCACCGCTCCTCGTTTAGTATTGTGATTGCATATCTTGCTTGAGCACTGCACTCCTTTTCATCCTCGCGGTAGCTTTGTGCTCTACGTTGACAGGACCCAGTCCCCAGGTAGGCTTCAGCCGTCGCTGGTATGCCAGGTCATGATATCATGGTCAAGGCCAGGAGGTGAGCGGCTCGAGGTCCAGTAAGAGCCCCTGAGACGCGACCCTTAGAAGGTCCCCTTTAGCGCGCAAGCAGCTCCCTAAAGGCCGAAAAGGAAGATGGTGTTGCTCGAGCGAGACTGCGAAAGTAGGAGTATTGGGTCGTGAGATTCAAGTTGATACGTAGGAGATGACTTATCTTGCTGTGACTTTCTTGCGCGACGCCTGACTATGCCCTGGCGATATCGCCCCTAGGTAGGGCTTGCGCCGATCTCTTCCCCCTTAGCTCAAATAGGTGCTCTATGTCCTCGGGTACCGGCCCTCGAGTGAGGCTCATCCGCCGCCGGTACGCCAGGTCGCGATGCCGTGGTCAAGTCCAGGGGGTGAGGGCTCGAGAGCTAGTAGGATCCCCTAAGGCGCGATGCTCAGGAGCCCCCTTTAACGTGCAAGTGGATCACATCAAGGGGAGTGCCACTCCTAGTACGGCTCCGGAGGTTCCTGCGAATCAATTTGAGAAAGAGGTCATAGCACGTAGCCGCACTTGCCTTGCTGACATTGATCTTTCCGCGAGAATGTGAAGGAACTGAGGACCCGGTGAGGTGACGTGCGCGGGGCTGGCCGCGAGTCAAAGCTTGGTCTCTCAGGTTGATCGGCGCTGCAGGGACTGACACGAGCACAAGCGTCGTGCCAGTAGTTCCTTGGGCGGAATGAGCAATCGGCAGGTTAGTAACGTGCGGGAGCCGCGAAGGGTGTCAGGGCACCAGGTGATAATCATAAAGTAGCTCATGGGGATGGTAAAGCAAGTTCAGATAGATGCAAAAATGATACATGCCGTAGGGAGGACCCACACGACTTGGGGATAATGCAGCCCGAGGGGTGCCCCCAACTGAACAAACCAAAAAGTGTCACCTGGCACTGTTGCGGAAAAAGTATTTGGGTAGCTGAAGACGCGCGCTGCAGAAGTCGTTCCTCATGAGTCACCTGGCTCCGCGGTCTCGCGAGGCTCGTGAGGTCCAAGAAGCTCGCGAAGGATCGACGCCTCCTCCGCCAGGATCTCCTGGTGCCTGGCCTCGTGAGCTGCCAGGATGCTCCGCATGTGGCGCTGGTGCAAGGCAGCGCTGTTCAGCAAGCCGAAAGGCATGCGAACGTAGCTAGGGGGCCCTCACACCAGCCCACATGGAATGGCCTTGGGATGTTGACGCAGACGCGCAGCCCCCTGCCCTCATCAGTAGAGGGAGTGGCGCTTGGCGGTGCGGGGCGATGCTCGCCTTGCATCGCCCTTGCCTCCTGAAGATCCTTGATCGCCTTGGTGATGAACTCCTGAGCACCTGGCGCCTCGCGCCCTACGCTCCTCTCGCGGAAGCGCGCATTGAAGCACACCTCCACATGGTGCTCGAGCGCCTCCCTCGTGACGTTGGCCAGGTCAGAGGCCCTCCAGAGGAGAGCCCCTGAGTCCAACCTGAGAGGGGCGCTGGGCCTTCCTATGCGAGAGGGGAAGGCACCCCATCCATGGGCGTAGTTCCCGAGGCACGACCGTCGGGCGCCCCGTCCTCCTGAGGCCCCAGGCTGAGCAACTGATTCTTCTTCTTTGGGACGACCTCAGGAGGGTAGGCAAAGCCCTCGTCATCTGGGTTTTCGACCGCCGCAGCTTGGTAGGCGCGCTCGAGGGAGCACGCCACATCCTTTTCATTGCAGGCGACTGTGATAATCCCACTGCTTCCTGGCATCTTGAGGACATTGTAGCCATGGTGGGTCGCCGCCATGAACTTTGCCAATACCGGGTAGCCGAGGATGGCGTTGTACGGGAGACGTATGTGGGCGACGTCGAAGTCTATGAGCTCGGTGTGGTAGTTCTTGCGGTCGCTGAAGGTGACAGGAAGGCGGATTTGCCCTACTAGGGTGGTGGCGCCGTCGGTCACTCCCAAGAAGAGAATGGTAGGCTGAAGCTGGTCATTTGGCACCTAGAGCTTTTCATAGGTCTCGACGGAGAGGACATGAGTCCTGCACCGCCATCGATGAGTGTCTTGGTGACGAGCACGTTGCTGATGGTAGGCGAGCAGAGCATCGGGAGGGTGCCGGCTGCAGCCGCACACTTGAGATGGCTAGCTGAGTCGAAGGTGACAACATACTTAGACCATTTGAGTGGACGCGTTATCCCGAGCTTGGGGAGGACCGCGTTCACTTCACGAGTAAACTGCTTGAAGACGCGATGGGAGGCAGGGGCCTAAGCGCCGCCTAGGATGCAAGCGATGGCACGAGGCTCTTGAAAGCCCCCAGCCCCATCTTCTTGGTGGTGGTCGTCATTCCTTCTTGGCGGTGGTGGTAGGGGAGAAAGGCCAGCGTTGTCCTAAGGGAGGTCCTCACGAGGCTGATCCCTCCAAGGGCCCTCACGAGGTTGATCCCACCAAGGTCCTTCACGAGGCTGGCCCTGCTAGTGGTCCTCACGAGGCTGATCGCGCTAGCCTTGGCGAGAGTCATGGTTCTCCTAGCGTCCTCCACCACGGCCACCTACGGCCACCGTCGCCAAGCTCGTGGCGACGACCGAGGCGCCCATCACGGATGGCCCTGAGCTCCTGGCAGTCATTGGTGTTGTGGCTGTGCATGTTGTGGAAGACACAGAACGGGCGGCTGCCCTTGGAGGACTCGGGGTGGTCGCGACCACGCTTCATCTCAGGCTCGGCTGCGAGCACAACTGGTCCCTTGCGCTTCACATCCTTGATCTTGGCCTTCTTCTCTTCTGGATCAGCCTCGGGGAGCTCGATGAGCGAGAGGCGACCCTCTTGTGCCATTGCGCACTTTGTTGCCATGTTGAACATCTCCAGAGCCGAGCACAGGTCCTCATGGATGGAGAGCTCTTCATCCCGACGTCCCGGACACCATCAGTGGACGCAGAGATGATGGCCTCGTTTGACACCTTGTGAATCTTGATACGGACATTGGTAAAACGTTGGATGTATTTGCGCAGGGTCTCCCCTGGTTGCTGCTTGATACACCGTAGGTCGCCTACCGCAGGGGCGCGGTCGTGAGTTCCTTGAAAGTTGGAGATGAAACGCTCGTGTAGCTCCTCCCAGGAGGAAATCGACTCCGTTGGGAGGTTCAGGAGCCACAAACGCGCGCCGTCCGTGAGAGCCATGGGGAAACAATTGGCCATAACCTTCTCGTCGCCGCTGGCCACCTTGATGCTCAGCTCATAGAGCTGCAGGAAGTCAGCGAGGTCGGGTGTTCCATCGTAGTGTGGAGGCAGGTCTGGCTTGAACTTGCTGGGCCAAACAACGCGACACAACTCCGGGGTGAACGCTCGACAGCCCGACGTGTTCACTGGTGCCCGTCGTGGAGGTGGAGCCTTGTCCGGGTGCTCGTGTGCCGCAGCGTGAGGTGGCACACGACCTTGACGAGGCGGCGCTGGGAGTGCACGCGCCTCGCCTGGGGCCGCTGCACCACCTGACAGCTTTCTTCATCGCGCGCGGGCGCCCTGCGGGGCGGGTCGCGCTGGAGAGCCTCATGCCTTGGCTCGGGGACAAAGTCACGCCGGAGAGGAGGAGGAGGTGCGCCATGGGCCACGTCGTCCGCTTAAGGTGGTGGGGGGAGGCAGCGAGCGGGACGATGCTGGAGCTTCTCCCGCGGTGTTGACGAGTTCGGCGATGCGGTCCAGCCATTCCTCGTAGAGGTCATCAGCCGGGCGGTAGCGCATGAGCTCACACACCATGAGCAGCGCGGCCTGCGAGTTCGCCGACCCGCGACGGGCTGATACGTCTCCAACGTATCTATAATTTTTGATTGTTCCATGCTGTTATATTATCATTCTTGGATGTTTTATAATCATTTAATAATCATTTTATATCATTTTTTGGTACTAACCTATTGACATAGTGCCAAGTGCGAGTTGCTGTTTTTTGCATGTTTTTTACATCATAGGAAATCAATACCAAACGGAGTCCAATGCAGTGAAACTTTTTGTGGTTTTTTTTGGACCAGAAGACATCCAGTGGGCCGGAGAAGCGCCTGGGGGGGTGCTCCGTGGGGAGCACAACCCACAAGGGCGTGCCTGGAGGCCCAGGCACGCCTTGTTGGGTAGTGCCCACCTCGCGTGCCCCCCGGACTGCCTCTTTGCTCTATAAATACCCCAATATTACGGAAACCCTAGGGGAGTCGACAAAATCAATTACAGCTGCCGCAAGTTCCAGAACCACCAGATCCAATCTAGACACCATCACGGAGGGGTGCATCATGTCCATTGGTGCCTCTCCTATGATGCGTGAGTAGTTCTTTGTAGACCTACGGGTCCGTAGTTAGTAGCTAGATGGCTTCCTCTCTCTCGTTTGATTCTCAATACGATGGTATCTTGGAGATCCATACGGTGTAACTCTTTTTGCGGTGTGTTTGTTGAGATCTGATGAACTTTGAGTTTATGATCAGATCTATCTTTTTATATCCATGAAAGTTATTTGAGTCTTCTTTGATCTCTTATATGCATGATTGCTCATAGCCTCATATTTTTTCTCCGATATCTGGGTTTTGTTTGGCCAACTTGATCTATTTATCTTGCAATGGGAAGAGGTGCTTTTTGATGGGTTCGATCTTATGGTGCTTGATCCCAGTGACAGAAGGGGAACCGACACTTATGTATCGTTGCCATTAAGGATAACAAGATGGTGTCTATTTCTACATAAATAGATCTTTTCTACATCATGTCATCGTTCTTATTGCATTACTCCGTTTCCCCATGAACTTAATACACTAGATGCATGCTGGATAGCGGTCGATGTGTGGAGTAATAGTAGTAGATGCAGGCATGAGTCGGTCTACTGATCTTGGACGTGATGCCTATATAATGATCATTGCCTGGATATCGTCATGATTATTTGAAGTTCTATCAATTGCCCAACAATAATTTGTTCACCCACAGTTTGCTATTTTTCTCGAGAGAAGCTACTAGTGAAACCTACGGCCCCCGGGTCTCTTCTTTATTATATTTGCCTTTGCGGTCTATTTTCCTTTGCTTTTATTTTCAGATCTATTAAACCAAAAATACAAAAATATCTTGCTGCACTTTATTATATTTGGTGTTCTATCTATCGATATTTACAACTCTCTCACGTCCGTTTGCCAATTTCTCGCGCCGTTACCCTAAAGGGATTGACAACCCCTTTAATACGTCAGGTTGCGAGTATTTGTTATTTGTGTGCAGGTGCCGCTCACGTAGTGTTGTGTAATTCTCCTACTGGTTCGATAACCTTGGTCTCATCACTAAGGGAAATACCTACCGTTGATGTGCTGCATCATCCCTTCCTCTTTAGGGAAATACCGACGTAGTTCAAGCAAACATCAAAAGGAATTTCCGGCGCCGTTGCCGGGGAGACATCATCAACATCTACCAGGTTCCTAATCACAAATCTCATATCCTTGCAATTTACATTATTTGCCTTTTGCCTCTCGTTTTCATATCCCCCACTTCACAAAAAGTTGCCATTTTATTCGCCCTATTTTTCATTCGCCGTTTTCTTGTCAGATCTATCTTTATGCTTGCAATCTTCTTTGCTATGTTTGCTTTTGTTGCCACGTGCCTTGTATTTGCTTGCTAAAAATCTATTTATATGGATCCTCATCCACTTGCGAATCTTTTCAAAATATCCGATTATGTTAAACCAAATGCTATTGAGTTGAGTACACTAGATTATCTTTATGAAGTTTTGCTTGAGATTCATGAATCTAAAATTTGTGATGAAGTGATAAAAGAAGAAATCTATGAAGTGATTCATGATAGCTCCTTGATTGAAAAGCATGATTGCAATGATGTTATAATAAATTCTCTTAATGTCAATTATGATAATAATATGCAAAACCCCAAGCTTGGGGATGCTAATTTTTATATGTCCTCTACTTATTGCAATGATCATGATTGGGGTGATTCTTGTTACGATCTTGAAAATTTATGTAAGACTCATAATGATTATGTTTGCGATAATATTGAAAGTGGATTTGGAAGAGTGTCAACTATAGATAATAATGATCCCACTACTTTGAAGAATGTTCAATCTTATGATTTTTTTGATAAAAGTGGGTTTGGAGAGGTCATGACTTTATTTGATGATAATCCCACTATTTTGGACGAGTATCAACTTTGCATGCGTGTGGGTCATTTAGAGAATATGTTATGTGATAGATATATTGTTGAATTTGAGTGTGATCCTACATGCAATTATTATGAGAGAGGAAAATATGGTTGTAGAAATTTTCATGTTACTAATCTACCTCTCTTTATGTTGAGATTGCTTTTGTTTCTTTCTTCTTCCTTGCATATGCTAGTTTTCACTTGTCGTGATAATTTCTTTGCTTATGAATAGGAAGTATGTTAGACTTAAAAGTGTTTTTCACATGCTTCATGATGCTCTCTTTGTGTTTCAATTATTATCTTTCATGTGAGCATGAATGAAATCTTTATGCCTAGCTAGGGGCGTGAAACAATAGCGCTAGTTGGGAGGCAACCCAATGAATATGATTTATTTTTTCCTTTTGCTTTCTCTTCTTGAGTGTTTGCACAATTATGCTACTGTTATGATTGTGTTTTTATTAGTATTTGTGCCAAGCAAAGCCTTTAGGATCATGTTGGGTGATAGTAGATTTGATCTTGCTGAAAATCAGAAACTTTCACGCTCACGGAAATAATTCTCATTTTTAACAGAAGAGTATTTTTGAGTTGATTCTTGTTGCAGAAGATTAATACATAAATTTTTCAAGTGGTCCTAATTTTTCAGAATTTTTAGAGTTACAGAAGTATTCGAAATATCCAGATTGCTACAGACTATTCTGTTTTTGACAAATTCTGTTTTCTTTGCGTTGTGTGCTTGTTTTGATGATTCTCTGGTTTTCTTTGATGAGTTTTTTCCATAGGAAAGTTGTAATACAGTAGATATAATGCAAGAATAAAATATGAATTGGTTTGCTACAGTACTTACATGAGTGATTTGCTTTCTTATACTAACGGATCTCACAAAGGTTTTGTTGAGTTTTGTGTGATTGAAGTTTTCAAGTTTTGGGTGATGTTACGTGGATGAAGGAATAAGGAGTAATAAGAGCCTAAGCTTGGGGATTCCCATGGCACCCCAAGCTATTATCCAAAAAGAAGCAATCAACTAAGCTTGGGGATTGAATCTTCACCCTTTGAAGTATTGTCATGTCGGATTGAATGTTCAGATTTGAGAACACATAATGTATGTATTGCGGTATGAATACATGAGGTGACAATGGGGGTATCATATTGATTCACTTGATGTATGTTATGGCACTCAACTTGCGGGTTCTCGCGGTGACATTGGGGTAATCTATGCATAGGGTTGATGCGTGTTTTTATTATCTTTTCTCCGATAGAAACTTTGGGGTCTCCTTGTAGTTCTTTGTGTGGATTGAATATTATGATCATGAAGTTGTTTGATGCATGTCGTAGAATCAACTCATGGATATTTGTGGTGACATTGGAATATCTAGGTGACATTAGATTTGGTTGATGTGTGTCATATGGTGTTATTTTAGTACGAACTCTTGGTTAGATTGATTGGAAAGAATAGCGTTGTGTTATTTTAGTATGAACTCTAGGATAGATTGATCAGAGAATAGCTTTGAGGTGGTTTTGTACCCTACAAACAATTTCTATCTTTTGTTCTCCGCTAATAGGAACTCGGGAGTGATTCTTTATTGCACTTTGAGGGATAATCGTATGATCCAACCATGTTAGCATTGTTGAGAGATTGCACTAGTGAAAGTATGCACCCTAGGCATTTTTTTCAAGCATTGCAATACCATTTGTGCTCACTTTTGTTACTTGCTACCTTGTTTTTTTATTGTTACTATTACAAAAATCAATATCTACTATCCATATTTCACTTGTATCACCATCTCTTCGCCGAACTAGTGCACCTATACAATTTTCCATTGTATTGGGTGTGTTGGGGACACAAGAGACTTTTTATTATTTGGTTGCAGGGTTGCTTGAGAGAGACCATCTTCATCCTACACCTCCCATGGAATGATAAACCTTAGGTCATCCACTTGAGGGAAATTTGCTACTGTCCAACAAAACTCTATGCTTGGAGGCCTAACACGAGTCTACAAGAACAAGTTGTGTAGTAGACATCAAGATCTTTTTTGGCACCGTTGCCGAGGAGGTGAGCGCTTGAAGGTATATTTTTAGGTCTTGCAATCGAATCTTTTTAGTTTCTTCTTTTATCACTAGTTCGGTTTTATAAAAGAAAACTACAAAAAATGGAATTGAGGTTGCATCATATTATTGATCATCTTTATAATATCTTTCTTGAAAATGATGGATCGTAAAATTGTGCTAAATTGTTAGAAGAAGAACTCTATAAAATGTTTGCCACAAAATATTTGAAATATGAGCATGATTGTAATGTTATTAGTATGAATGCTTTGAATATTCATGATGCTAATGATATGCAAAACTATAAGCTTGGGGATGCTATGTTTGATGAAGATGATATTTTTAGTCCCCCAAGATTTGATGTGGAAATTTGTTATAATGGTAGCATGCCTCCTATATATGATGATTTATAAAAGTGGATTTGGAGAGGTCATGACTTTATTTAGTGATGAATCCACTACTTTGGAGGATGTTCCAACTGACTATGATAACAAAGTTGCTATCTATGATGATTATGGTGATGACATGTATGCTATATTGAATAATGATAACCATGAAACTTGTCATCATGACTTCAATTTTCAATCTCATGATAGTTATTTTGTTGTGTTTGCTTCCACCACTATTCATGAGAATAAATTTTCTTGTGTGGAGAGTAGCAAAATTTCTATGCTTTCGCATCATAAAAGGAATGCTTTATGTGATGGTTATATTGACGAATCTATTCATAATGCTACTGAAAATTATTATGAGAGAGGAACTTATGATTCATGATGCTCTCTTTGTGTTTCAATTCTTTACTTCTATGTGAGCATCATTGAAATCATCATGCCTAGCTAAAAGGCATTAAAGAAAAGCGCTTGTTGGGAGACAACCCAACACTTATACCTACTGTTTTTGTGTGTTCACATGATTATGCTACTATAGTAATCATGTTTTATAGCTTTTGTTTCAATAAAGTGCCAGGCAAAGCCTTAGGATCATGTTGGGTGATAGTAGATTTGATCTTGCTCAAAAACAGAAACTTTTGCGCTCACGAAAAAAATTCTCATTTTTTACAGAATAGTATTTTTGAGTTGATTCTTTTTGCAGAAGATTGGTATACAAATTACCTACGTTTTCCTATTTTAAAGAATTTTTAGAGTTGAATAACTATGGTGGATGTTCAGATCATTACAGACTTTTCTGTTTTTGAGAGATTATGTCTTCAATGCATAGTTTCTATGGCTTACATTGATCAATATAAATTGTAGAAATGATATGCTACAGTAGGTACTGTGTGAGAACAATTATGAATCTTGTCTTTGACAGTACCCAAAGTGAATGATTTGTTTTATCATACTAACCCATCTGACGAAGTTTTGTTAAGTTTTGTGTGATTGAAGTTTTCAAGTTTTGGGTGAGATATCGATATGCGAAGAATAAGGAGCGGCAAGACCCTAAGCTTGGGGATGACCAAGGCACCCCAAGGAAATATTCAAGAAATACCCAATCAACTAAGCTTGGGAATGCCCCGGAAGGCATCCCCTCTTTCGTCTCCAACATTATCGGTAACCTCACTTGAAGCTATATTTTTATTCGTCACATGATATGAGTTTTGCTTGGAGCATCATTTTATTTTGTTAGGATTTTCTTGCTGGTATTTAGAATAATGTTTTGTATCTTTTATCTCAATAAAAGTGTCAAGGGTAGCCTTTGCCATGCTTATTTTGCAAGTCTACATGTTGCTGTTTGAAAACAGAAAGTTTGTCGCTGTTGTAAAAATTCCCGAGAAAAGTCAGAATGTTATAAAAGGTTGAAACTTTTTGCACAGGAAGCTATGATAAATTTCCTACAACATGTTAAATTTTCAAAAAAAATTGAGTTAGGGAAGTATGGATCCTCTTGCATCCTTTACAAGGTGTACTGTTTTGACAGATTATTGTTATGTTTGCATTGTTTGCATATGTTTGTGTGTTTAATGATTCTATTTGAGGATAGGAGTATTAAATATGCAGAGGCATTTGGTATGCAATGTTGAATAATAATTTTAGTGATTTGCTACAGTAGAGAATGATAAGGTGTTTGCATTGGTTTATACTAACTTATCTCATCAGTTCTTGTTGAGTTTTGTGTGGATGGAGCTTTTGAGATTTAGGAAAGCCGTGATATGAGAATAATTAAGGAGACACAAAATCTCAAGCTTGGGGATTCCCAAGGCACCCCACGATAATATTTCAAGAAGTCTCAAGCATCTAAGATTGGGGATGCCCCGGTAGGCATCCCACCTTTCTTCATCAACAATCATTGGTTAGTATCGGTTGATCCTAAGTTTTTGCTTCTTCTCATGAGATGTGCTATTCTTGAAATGTAATTTTATATTTTTTGCTTGTTGTTGTAATAAAATACTTAGAACTTAAAGTTTTTGAATAAAATAGAGTCCTCAAATAGTTGCTAGGGAGGCTAGGTAAGCGACATTCACATCCCGTCAATGAAGCTCTTTTCTATGGAATAGTGCTTCACTTATATATTTTTGAGCATGGTGTGCTTTAGTACTTTTGAATAAATTCTATCTTGCTTCACTTAAATTGATTTGAGAGAAAGAAATATTATGCTCATGATCTTCATTTATATCTTTTTGGAGTAGCTTGTCATTGACTCTTGTGCTTCACTTATATCCTATAAGTAAATTCTTGAATAAATTGAATGTCATGAAGTTGAAATCATATCATGCCTAGTGGTAGCTTCACATTGGGTTTAGAAAGTGAAATCTTTTGAGGCTTGACAATCACAATATTGGTCATACAAGCAATTCACGAATAATTAGTATAAGGAAGAGAACTTTCACATGCAAATACACTATCTTGGAAACCTTTTGTGATTGTGAGCCCCCATCAGAATATTATATGCCAAAATTGTTGACGTTGGACAAGGAAGACAACGTAATGGTTTATATTTGTTCATATCCACACAGAAGTGTTATTTTCATAGATCCTTCAACATGTGGTGCTTGCCCCCCATATTTGCTAGCCAAAAATTCCGCATCAAGTAGAGATACTACTTGTGCATCCAAAAACCCTTAAACCCAAATCTTATCTTCAAGAGTCCACCATACCTACCTATGGATTGAGCAAGATCCTTCAATTAAGTTGTCATCGGTGCAAAAAGGCAATAAAAATTGCTTCTAGAAGTGTTAGATCATTCAGTGTAAGAGAAAATTGAGCGTTGTGCGAACTTGTGATGGCAATGAATAAAAGCGACAGACTGCATAAAAAATGTTGCTATCATAAGGGGCAATATAATGTGACGTTCTTTTGCACTAAGGGGTTGAGCATACAAACAAATAAGCGCATGGCAACCTCTGCTTCCCTCTGCGAAGGGCCTATATTTTACTTCTATGAAAGAGTCAAAGTTTTTCTCTCTATTCCTTTTTTATTTTTCTCCCTTGGCAAGTCCCATGTGGTGAGAAAATATCTAGGCACATATGTCCAGCTAAATATGGGTAGCATGAGTTATTATTGTTGATATCACCCAAAGGTGAATACGTTGCGAGGCGAAATTACAAGCCCATATCTTTCTATGTGTCTGGTTGAAACGTTTTGCACATGTGTATGCGGTGAGTGTTAGAAATCATAGAAGACTATATGATGGTTGAGTATGCAGAGCTCTTACTTAGACTCTGTTGAATAAGTTGAATTACAATTGCTTGGTGACTGAGAACATATGTTGTCGAGTTTCAAGAGAATTCATTGTTTGAACCTTAATAAGTGAATTGGTTGCTACTATAACTTGAGAAGTTTTATAGGAAAGAATTGATGTTATGATGCTAGGAAAAGTGACAGAAATTATCATTAATCAAACTTATGCACTTTGCTAGCATTCACACTTCATAAATTATTTCTTTTATCATTTACCTACTCGAGGACGAGTAGGAACTAAGCTTGGGGATGCTGATACGTCTCCAACCTATCTATAATTTATGAAGTATTCATGTTGTTTTATTATCATTCTTGGATGTTTTACAATCATTTTATAGCAACTTTATATCATTTTTTTGGACTAACCTATTGACTCAGTGCCAGTTGTTGTTTTTTTGCTTGTTTTTTACATCGCAGGAAATCAATATCAAACAGAGTCCAAACACCGCGAAACTTTTTGGAGATTTTTTAAAAAGACCAGAACACCCAGGATGGGCCAGAGCAGCACCTGGGGGTGCCCCGAGGGGGGCACAACCCACCAGGGCGCGCCTGGGCCCCCAGGCGCGCCCAGGTGGGTTGTGTCCACCTTGGTGGCCTCTCGCACACCCTCTTTACCCTATAAACTCCCAAATATTTCAAAAACCCTCGGGGTGAACCTAGATCAGAAGTTCTGCCACCACAAGGCTCTGTAGTCCACGAGATCCAATCTAGATGCCTTTCCGGCACTCTGTCGGAGGGGGAAATCATCACCTGGCCATCTTCATCATCCCGGCGGCCACCGTGGTGAGGAGGGAGTAGTTCACCCTCCGGGCTGAGGGTTTGTACCAGTAGCTATGTGTTTAATCTCTCTCTTGCGCGATCTCGAGATGTCACGATCTTGATATATCATGGGCTTTGTTAACATAGATGGATCATATGATGTTTCTGCCCTCTCTACTCTTGTTGTGATGAATTGAATCTTTACCCTTTGAAGTTTTGTCATGTCGGATTGAATGTTCAGATCTGAGAACACATGATGTATGTCTTGCGGTATGAATACTTCAGGTGACAATGGGGTATAATATTGATTCACTTGATGTATGTTATGGCACTCAACTTGCGGATTCCCACGGTGACATTTGTGTTGGAAATATGCCCTAGAGGTAATAATAAAAGTATTATTATTATATTTCCTTGTTCATGATAATTGTCTCCTATTCATGCTTGAATTGTATTGTACGGAAACAACGATACATGTGTGAATATATAGACCACAACTGAGTCCCTGGCAATCCTCTAGTTGCCAGCTCGTTGATCAACAGATGGTCACGATTTCCTGATCATGGACATGGGATGTCAGTGATAACGGGATCACATCATTAGGAGAATGATGTGATGGACAAGACCCAATCTTGAGCATAGCACGAGATCGTATAGTTCGTAATGCATAAGCTTTTCGGTGTCAAGTATTTATTCCTTAGACCATGAGGTTGTACAACTCCCGGATGCCGTAGGAATACTTTGGGTGTGCCAAACGTCACAACGCAACTGGGTGGCTATAAAGGTATGCATCGGGTATCACCGAAAGTGTCTGTTGAGTTGGTACGAACCGAGACTGGGATATTGTCACTCCGTATGACGGAGAGGTACCTCTGGGCCCACTCGGTAAGACATCATCATAAATGAGCTCAAGGTGACTAAGGAGTTAGTCACGGGATGATGAATTACGGAACGAGTAAAGAGACTTGCCATGACAAGATTGAACAAGGTATCAGGAATACCGACGATCGAATCTCGGGCAAGTACCGTACCGATGGACAAAGGGAATAACGTACGGGATTAAGTGAATCCTTGACACAGTGGTTCATCCGATGAAGATCATCGAGGAACACGTGGGAACCAACATGGGTATCCAGATCCCGCTGCTGGTTATTGACCGGAGAGTGGTCTCGGTCATGTCTACGTGTCTCCCGAACCCGTAGGGTCTACACACTTAAGGTTCGGTAACGCTAGGGTCGTAGAGATACTTGCACGTGGAAACCCGAAAGTTGTTCGGAGTCCCGGATGAGATCCCGGACGTCACGAGGAGTTCCAGAATGGTCCGAAGGTAAAGAATGATATATAGGAAGTCCAGTTTCGGCCATCGGGTGAACTCCGGGGGTCACCGGGAGTGTCCCGGGACCACCGGAGGGGTCCCGGGGGTCCACCGGGTGGGGCCACCCATCCCGGTGGGGCCCCTAGGCTGCGTGGGGGAAGTGGCCAGCCCCTGGTGGGCTGGCGCACCACATGGGCCCCCCTCCCCATGCGCCTAGGGTTGAAACCCTAGGGGGAGGGGGCGCCCCCCATGCCTTGGGGGGCAGGACTCCCCCCAAGCCGCCGCCCCCCTGCAGATGCCATCTGCAGGGCATGGCGCACCCCCTGGCCCCCTATGTATA